>VWZN01002337.1:352341-395701 GCA_013396955.1 Regulus satrapa | reverse complement strand
GCTTTACTTTTTTTGGTCATATTTTTTTTATCTCTGGTGCTGTCTGACTGGTTGATAGTTTTCATTTCTAAGGAAGAAAATCACTCTTTGAATATAAACACAGGCCTCAGATAAATGAATTTCAGTGGGTCATTATATCATACTAGCAGCAACAAAAATGAAATCCAAATATCCTCACCATAGTTCAGATGAGGTAGTGGCTGGGTGAGTAATACCTGAGCCTCAAAATGTGCCTCTGTTTTGCTAAGAAGTCCTTGAATTGTGGTTGATTGTTTTAAATGTCCTGATTTATTTCTCCTAAGTTCGTAACAGTGTTCCTGTCACCTTAAAGACATTTACCAGTCCAATTTTCTATTCGTTCTCTTTCTTTCTCAGTCTGGATCCTGACATCAAGATGCATTTGAGTGGGCAGTCTAAAACCTTTGCAGCCAGCCATTATCCAGGAAATGCTCTAAGAAGCCTTTCCTGATAGATCAAAACACANGAGTGGGCAGTCTAAAACCTTTGCAGCCAGCCATTATCCAGGAAATGCTCTAAGAAGCCTTTCCTGATAGATCAAAACACATTTTTACTTCCAAAATGGCCTTTTCAGTTCCAAGAGAGAGCAATAACTATTTTTGATACATGCTCCATTAGCCCAGTTATGGTTATTAACTACACTAAGACAAACAGCTTCAGCTAATAAGATGCAAGGTTTGAGCCTCAGGATCATTTCTAGTAGTGAAGAACATATGAATATTCATCGGGGGGATATAACTCCTTTAAAAAGAAAAATAAAAAAAAGAAAAAAAGAAAAAAAATTTAAAGGCAAAAGCTAAAAAAAAAATTGAAAAACAAACAAAAAAACCAACAAAAAACCCCCCAAAAAAACCCCAAAAAACCAAGCAGAACCCCAACCAAACAAACACAAAAAATCCACAAAAACAAGCNTTTTTTTTTTTTTTGATTCCTAAACAGCAAAAGATAAGGATGATGCTAAATGCAGGGCTGGTCATAGGTTTTAAAATGCCCTATGATAACACAGGTCTGCTTTACCTGCACCAGGAAGGTGGACTTTGTCTGATGAAGAGCACAGCACTGCCAGCCCCTTCTGAGGCCAGGAAAGAGTGGTTTATTGCTAAAAACACTTGTCCTGCTGCACAAGCAACCTCCGTCTCACACCACCCTTTGGGATAGCATGTACTAAATTGGTTGTGAAAGGCTGAGCAAGGACAGGGAAGAGTTTTAGAAAGTTGAGGACCAGCTGGGCACATTTCCACTTTCTCCCATTTGACATCTGGCTGGGGTTTTTTCATGCCCTGGTTAATAAACTCAGATGCAGGGCAGCAGCTTGCCTGATGAAAATGAGTAATTATGTTTCACTTTGTCTGACTGGAATATTGATTGCCACAGACACGACTAATAGGATTTTCTGACCATTGCTTAAAGAAAGGTCCTGTAACTCCTAGGAAATCGTTTAGCATATGGAAACTGTAACCAGGCTTTAAACCATCAGCAAAGATGAGGGATAGTATGAGAGACTGAGGGAGCGGTATCATGAGAGGATGTCTGACATTTTATAATTGCCTTGGAGAATAAGCTGCTGGGAAAGGACACAAACAGCCTAGTGACACACTGAACACATGACACTGCATCAGGTGGAGCTGCAAGGCACAGATATTGTTCAGGGGACTGAGAAATAAAATCAGATCTGTGATATCTTGGAGGGAGCAAAAGCACCCCTTCTTCTGGAGAGCTTGGGGAGGAGTTAGCATGAGCTAGATGTTCATTTATCAAGTAACTTTATTACAGCAATCAAATACAGTTGAATAAACCATAGTTGAGTGTTGGTATACCAAGCATGAAGAAACTTCACTGTTCTCAGAAAAAAAATTTTTTTAAAAGCCTTTCATCTTCATGTCTAAAATATCTAACACTCAGTTTTGAACTGGCACTGTGGGAAGAAGCAAGACACAAGAGTGGAAGTTCTGGGGACCATGGTTTCCATTTACAGCTGTGCAGTTTTCCCATGCATGACATGGGAAGTCTGTCTTAACCCACACAACTCCAGTGGCTCTGGAGCTATTCAAGCCTGCGTTTTAAGGATGTAGGGCCTTGCAACAACCTGATTTTGGTAACCAAGAACAAGGCTAACTTTGGCAGGAACTTCCCCTGCACTGGGGGTGCCCATGGAAACCCAGGAACCCTGAATCATTGGAGATGCTCTGGAGGGAGCAAGCAGCACTGGAGCAAGTGAGGAGCTCTGCATGGCTGAGTGCTAGCTCAGACCTCCTGCCTGTGTCAGGGCATGTGCCACATTCCCATCGCCCTCCTTCCATTAAGTCTGCCTCAGTGCATCTGCAGTTATGCTTACAATACCCCTCTCTCAAATGGTATCTTCTCCCTTTCTCTTGGCCAGGCAGATGAGGAGTGCTGGATCAGTGCAATCAATGTCCTCCTTTCTTGTGCTTGGCAGGGGAAACTTCTCTTTAATGACACAAGGAAAATCCAGGAGTTGCATTTCAGGAGCTTTAATTAGTTTATCTCATTCTCTTTCACTATATATTTGGATGATTCTTTACAGGAGACATGGCTTTAGACAGGCTTCTTGCTTGTGCTTCATTATTTTGGGGATTCTGCATTCCTCCACTCAGACCATTGGTTCCTTTGTTCTCTTCTGAAGGGGAATCTTTCCACCAGCTTCACTGAGATCTCAGACCGTGTCTGCCCCTTCCCACCCACCACATTCCACTTTTGCAACCAAGCCTGCTTTCCCCATGGTGGACCTTCCTCCTCAACCTGCCCCTCCTCCCCACACCTCTCTGACTCCCAGACCTCCTCTTCAGCCTGCTCATCTCCTTTATGGTCCCCAACTCCAACCACTTTCCTGAGTCACTCTGCCCAGATGCTCCAGGATCCCCTTTCCTCCCCTGCTGCAAAGGGCTCGCTCCCCCTCCTGCTCCTGCTGCCACCCCCTCTGTCTGGCACTCACCCACCAGCCCTGGCACTTGCTCCTCCTCAGCTGCAGCCAGACAGGGCTGTCCTTCAGGAGCTTTCTGGTCATGGAGAAGACATGGCAAAGAGACTCCTAGTTCTCATTTTCAGGGCTTGATTCCAAGGGGCTTGGCTGTTCCTGAAGTGCCTGTTTTTTTCTGTCCTTGTGGAAGTGCTCCCAGAGCACAGAACATCTGCATCTGGATGGAATGGGAGGCAGACAGGAGCAGGCATCCGCCCAGCTAGGATGGATGACACCTAGCCAGAAAAACCTTAGCTGTTGAGACCTTGCAGCTTTTCCTAAGAATGTGCAAGTGTGCTTGTACAGGCAGCCTGGATTTGGAGCTCTGCATAGGTGGGACACAACCCAGAGTTTATGGGGCTGGTGATGGCCCCATAATCCAGATGGGTTCCATCTCCAGCCAGAAGAGCAGAATGCATAACAGTCTTATGTCTTAGAACAGTCAAAAATATTTGAAATTTTGATGCTGGAAAATGGTTTTGTTGTTTTCTTGTTTGTTTCAAAACTGCAAGAATAGCTTGGGTTTATTTCTTCTCCCCCTCAAAAAAAACAAAAAACAAAAAAAAACAAAAACAAAAAAAAAAAAACAAAACCAAAACCAAAAAACCCTNGTCAAAAATATTTGAAATTTTGATGCTGGAAAACGGTTTTGTCGTTTTCTTGTTTGTTTCAAAACTGCAAGAATAGCTTGGGTTTATTTCTTCTCCCTCTCAAAAAAAAAAAAAAACAAAACCAAAACCAAAACCAAAACCAAAACCAAAACCAAAACCAAAACCAAAACCAAAACCAAAACCAAAACCAAAACCAAAACCAAAACCAAAACCAAAACCAAAACCAAAACCAAAACCAAAACCAAAACCAAAAGAACCCTCCCAAAAAATAAAAGAAACAAAAAACAAACAAAGAAACAAAACCCCCAGCAGCCTGTAATGGTTAAAATGGCAATCTATAGCCCAAATGGACAAGAGCTGCCATTGTTCTAAACATCTCACTGTGGCACCTCATAATGAGAATTCTGGGCAGCACTAACAGCATCAAATGTACTTGGGCAATCTTTCAGAGGGATTGGGTGTCAGCTCCGCAGCCTAACTGTGGGCCTTCAGGAGAAGCCTCATGAATATGTCTAAATAGCTGAAAATATGCTGTGACACTCAGTTAATTCTTCAAAATGGAGATAATTGTGCAGTCATGGTGAAGACTGATAAAATGTATGATTACTTGGAAAAGAGAAGTCAATTGTGAATATTCTAGCTGAGTTAGGCACATGAGATGATACGAGAGGGTTTCCTACTCAATAATAGCATTCTTCTCCCAGCTACAGCTATCCACTATCAGTTATGGAGGCTCCATGATGCCTCTGAGACATTTTTCTGAATTTCCTGTGCCAGATAAAACATTGCTGATAAAACATTGAATTATGTGTGGGAGCACTTTAAAAATGTCTCTGTAAGACCAGAAACAAAATACTTCAGTAAATAAAAGTGTTTTCTTCACCATTGGATGGGATGGAGGTAGCTGACAGGGGGTATATATGGGTGCAGCAGGGGCAGTGTATGGGACTGGGGGGACAGGAACTGTTACAAAAAGGTTTAAAAATATGAAATTAAAACTTGGTTCCATTTCTGTAACCCGTATGTGCTTCTCCTGCTGCAGCAGAGAACCACTTCTCACTGTGCCCTTCCCAGTTGGTGGCCTTGGTCTGCTTGATTAGAATAGTTCTGGAAATGCAGAACTCCTTTGAAATGTTGCATGTATGCAGGAAGCAATCACACACATCACCACTCCAAAGATACGGTGCGACACCCCTACAATATTTCATTATTATTAAGAAATTTGCCACTATTTGGTATTAATATATATTTAAAGACCTTTCTGTGTATATTGTGTATCTCTGTAAATTTACCAAAATGCCAAAGTGAGGGACAAATAGATAAAAATGTTGATAAACAATTCTGTGGAATCGTCAAATGTACTAAAATAGTCTCAGCTAAAATATGTCATCTGAAATTCCTGTCAGTTTGAACTCTGCTGAATGTAATGACTTGTAATGACTTCTTTTACCATTCTTTGCATGTTGTGCCATAAATTGATATTTTTCTGGAACAATTATGCAAACGTCCCAATAAATAGAACTTGTAATATATTAGTATGATAGCACTGAGGAAAACACTCTGCAGTTTGTCTAGGTTTGAAGGCTAACTCTTGTAATACGGGTTTTGAGGGGAGGTTTATGAATTTCTGCTGACTAGGTTAATTATTTTGCATCACATGCCACTCCTCTTTTCTGAGCAGCTTTGGTGGGAATACAGCAGACTGATTTTGAGCTTTCACGCACAGAACTGAAATGTTTAAGGTGTTGCTCTGAATGACCTGTGTTTGCTACACCAGACATTCCAGATTTTTCAGCTTAGTGACTCGGAGGAAGAGCACACCACAGCTCTTCAGAGTCTGCCCATCAGTCTGTGCCTGCTGTGGACACAACCAGAGGGTTGTGCACTGTGTATGTCAGCACACAGATAAGCCATTGAAGCCACAACAAAAGAGGTTTGTGCTCCAAATGTACTTATGCTCTTTGGTTTTAGTGCATTTTGTCTGGCTTCTTTGAAGCACAAATAGCCCCAGAGCTACATGGAAGGGAGACAGGCTTGTTCATCTTCTAGGAAACCACGTGAATGCTTGTGTATAGGACACCAGCTGATACAGACTGAAGCATCTCTCTTTTTTTGGCAGGCTTGAATGTAGGTGGTTCCTGCTACGAATACCAGATGTGTCACCAAGTGTTTCTGTGTAAAACCAGCCATCAGTCCCTGGGCCATATCACCACTATCTCTTGGCGAACAGATTTACATCTGTTAGGTCTGTCTGGCTTTATCCTGCACTGTCTGAATTTGGAAGACAAAAGGTGCAGCAGTCTCACCTGTAAAGAGATTTCTGCCTTGCTCTGGACCATTTCACTCTTCTAGTCATCCTCCAAAAACCTTTCCCTATGCAACTCTCTAAATGGGCTTTCTGAGGTTCCTTTATTGACTGTCCTGTGCTCCCTTGCCTGTCCTTGCTGAGAACCATCCACAGCAATCTCTGTGAAGCTTACATATAAATGGAGGAAGGCAGTGTGTTGTCTTGCAGCTACTACTGGAGAACACATATGGTTAGAGCCAACCCAGCCCAGTAAGTCCCAGTAACTGAGTTACTGGTAAATCAGAGTGTGTTATTAAGGCTATTTTCATTAGCCTGTGAGAAGATGGGGTTGTGGTTGGAAAATGAAGAAAAAAAAAGGCCTCCTTTCATTTGTGGTGCATGGGGACAATTGTGTTCTTGCAACCCCAAGAAATAATGCATGCAGTCTGTATCACATTTTATGAGTTAAAAATGTGGCCAGAGCCTAGAGTAGAGAGAAATGCATCTCAATGGGAAGTGAAGAGAGTGCAGAAAACTTATTTTTCTGCAGGCTCTCAGCATTTTCACTGCCCCTGATTCTACTATATGGTTTTCTCTACATCAGGAACTTCTGAGATGGCTGTATTCAAGTCTCATTCCACTTTGCTCTTATGGAGGTGGAATAGAGCCTTAATTTCCTTGGAAAATGAACTTGCTTCCTGCTGATGGTTACATAACATCTGAGCTTTGCTCTCCCCAGACTCACATCTCTGTCTGTGGTGTTTGGAGGAGTGTCCCAGGGAATTACAGAAATGGTTGTGTCCTCTGACGTGTGACTGACACAGACTGGCTTCCTTGGCATGGAGCATCTGGGTGCTCAGGGTGTGGTGAGCCTGGCTGGTGCCTGCCAGGCTGAGTCTGGTTTTGGAGGTGCCTTTTCCCTGCGCAGTTGGTGGAGATACAGTGACTCCAGAAACCAGTGCTGAGGGATCTCTCTTGTATGAATTCGAAGCTTTTTTTCCACAAAAGCTGCATTTTTGTTTCAAACCTACTTGCTCTAATAGTAGCAGTATCTCTACTCTTGCTATCAACACAAGTTCAGGGTGCCTAAACGAGAGATTTTAGTCTTCCCATTAAACTGTGTCTTCCTCAGGTGTGGGCATACATCTTCATCCTTGCACTTTCAGTCTAGGCATCATCCTCAGGTTGAATGTCTCTAAAGGTCCTCATATCCAGGCAATAATCTTGCAGAATATTTCAGTGCAATTCTTCCACATTTCTGTCTGACTATTCTCCATCCTAATAGTCTTATCCAGATTTTCATATATCCTAATTATAGCAAGGTTATTGCCCTACCAATATATCCATCCAGATCCTGCTAAGATTGTTTTCCTAGCTTGCTGTTTTGAACATGCCAGCTCTCTCTATCCACCCTACCATGAGCTTCCCTCCTCTCCTACAGTGCTATTCCATTCCTTTCCCTGGCATCATCTCTCATATACTGTCAAAACATCAGTGCCTGCCCCAGCAGGATTGCCTCCCACCCTTTTTCCCACCATCACTCACTTGTTCCGTTTTGTTACAAGCACTTACGTGTTGTTTGTGCTGGAAGAAGCTCCTCACAGCCATCCAAAATGCTTCTTTCTCAGCCCTGAAGACTTTCTGAGAAATCTTTTTTGTTCTGACACCTGTAACCAGCTTAGGACAGGAAAGAGGCTGGGATATGGACAGAAGAGATCACTCCCTGTTGTATTTAACGACACTTTTTGGATGCTTACATGAGTTTTCTTCTGTTGAATAACAGATGTTAGAATGGATGTGATGCCTAATGGCCAAGGTCCACATGAACTGGCCTTTTGTGCCAATAGATCACTTAAAACAGGGCTTACCTCTCCTGGGCACAGTGTTAATAGCAATGAGGACAGCAAATAACTCTTCAAACACTCCCCTTCTCTGACACAATGAGAGAACTGCCCATCACTTCTCTCCAGCCCTCAGCCACAAGGCTTTTCCCTGCTTTGTGAGGCAGCATCCTTTGGCTCAGAAAGGCTTCAGTTGGGATTTTGGCTGCTTACCAGATCTACTGGCTCAGCACAGATGCAGAAGGCAGTGAGAAAGAGGTGGGTAGTGTATCCTGCAAGGCAGCTGCCCCTCTCCTCCTCTGTCAGCACCAACCACAACGTGTCCTCCTGTGTCACTCGGCAGGGCAGTGGGACTGCAGCCCCCAAACAAGACAGCCCCCTCCCATCTCCCTTGGTCATCCATGGCTTCCCCCAGCCCTGCATAAAGGGGGAACAGAACAGTGCTAGGAATTATTAAAGGTACACATGGAATCATTAAGGTCAGAAATTACCTCTAAGGTCATTAAGTCCAGCCTCCCACCACCATCCCACCAGTAAACCATATCCATATGAGCCACAACCACATGCCTTTTGGCCACTTGCAGGGATGATGATCTCACAGTTTAAAATTGGTTAGAAGACCTTTGTGTTTAATGAACCAAAGACTAAAGTACTTTGGCTGTTTAATTTTAAAACTCATGACTAGATGGAAAAAATAGTCTCCTTTCCTTTTAAAAAATCATCCTTCTAAAACGTAATGTTTTTTAATACTAATAGTATGAATTTAAAATGGCCAAGTGTTGGATTATTAAATAAAGTGCCTCTATGAACATTACTCTAAACCTTCATTGCAAAATCTTTTTAAAATACTTCTGTTGTTTATGTCTGCATAACTCGCAGTATGATGACATCCGGGTCATCTCCTGGCCATCACAAGCCCACTCAAAGCACCAGCCAACATCACTTGCACTAGTGCTCCACAGGCCCTTGTGAACCCCTGGAGAGAGCTATGCAGAGCAGCCTACTCCATCTTTCACAGTAATTGTTCTAAGCCACTTCCTTCCCCATGGTTTAAGCAGTCCCCATTTTCAGCGCTGCCAGGGAAGGTGACACCCTTGGGACAAAGTAGCATGCCTGACTCCACTGAGTCATGGTGGCCATGGCTCCCATGGCTGAGTGGTGACTGAAGCCACAGTACTGCCGTCAGGAGGCCTCAGCGCTGGTCTGAGCACCCCAGCTCAGACATTAGGTGCCCATGCTGTCCTGCAGTGCCCTTTAATGCTGTGCATGGGAGAGGTGAAGTCACAATTAGCAAGGGGCACACTAATTGCATAAATGGCTTCATTATCTTGATTAGACCCAACCCCAAGCATAACTGGAGTGCTGGCAGTGCAGTGAGACAGCTCCAAATCAGATGGCAGGGGAGAGGGTGTTAGGGCTGACTTTCACACTAGGTGTGTCCCAAACCCTCTACTCTGTGAATGAGTTTGTATCAGATATTTGTGGAGTCAGAGGTACATGTGTTGAGGGCATCTCTGGAAGGACAGACTGAGCCAATCTGGCTTGTCAGTTTGAAAATGGGGTGACAGGGAAGTGTACGATGCCTCACGATCCTCTCGTGAACAACTCCTGCTTTAGTAAAGTTTAACCAACAAAGCACATCAAATATGTGATCATTTAGATACTAAATGATCAGATATTTGGTACTGAATTTGGATTTGGTATGGGATCTCATGCCTTAAATTTGCCATCCTATTTTCATCCTGGAGGCTGGACTGATGACTTAAGCAGGGATTTCTCCTTTCACATTCTAAAAATATAACCCAGAAATATGGGTTAATGTCTTCTTTGAGGGAATATTTCTGTAGACAGTGATGCTTGATAAAACAAGAGAGGGTATACGGCTTGTGTTGGAATATCAGTATATTTCTGATATGCATACAGAGAGATTTTGTTGCTACTTTGTCCTCTTACAGCAGAGGAGTCTCCATTGCTGTGCTGGCCTACATGCACTCTACTGCTTCAAGAAATCAGACACACAGCAGGTTTTGATGGGTTTGTCCTTATTTCTGGAATTAATCACTCTTCCAGTTTAAAGCTAGTAGAAGCTGATCCTGAATTTTTGGGCCTCCCTTAGCAGTAACAGATGCATGAACTTTGAATATGTTGCTATATAAATTACAGCCTCATATTGGTACTTCTTGGCAATTGATACACAAAGGCGAGAGAATACAGCCTAATACCAATGTAAAAATTGCTTTATATAGCTTACATTTCTTTTTTGAAGCATATTTTATTTTTAACATTACATTGGTTATTTCTAAATATAGACTGTGGTGAAATGCAGCCAGGGAGAAAAATGAGCACACGCATTTGGCTTTCCTGCCCCTGTGCCGTGTTGGTGCTGCTGAGAGAGAGGCACCTGTCCTGCTACTCCTCTCGTTTCTGTCCCACACACTCCTCTCCTTCCCAAAAACGTGGAGCAGATCTTGGACCTGCATTTTCCACCTGCCCCCTGTGGGGCCTATTGATCCCATGGTACATGGCACATGCATTTGAAGGAGGTTGCAATGGAGTGCGAATGCTGGTGGGGCCAGGAGAAGGAACGTGTGGCACAGGGGTGATATTTTGGCACAAAAGCCAGTGAATCATACATGCACTGAGAAGTAATGCTCCTCCTACCCAGACCCTGGTGGGTCCCCCATGCTTCCCACCAGGCCTGGCGCAGGAATGGTGTCACCCTGAATGACTCCACAGGCAGCAACAGCCTTGGACTTTGACTTCAATGATTTCAACTTTTGCTCTTCCTTGGGACAGATCAGCCTCTTGTGCATTCTCCTCCTTTCTTTTGCCTTCTCACCCCTGTAGCTTGTTTCATCCCCTGGCTCAGCAGCTGCAGCCCCTTTCATGCACTCCCTCACACCTTCAGTGGAACAGGGCCCCAGTGGGAGGGAACACATTATCTCACTCCAGGGCAGAACCTGCCTCTCAGCAAGATGAGACAAGGCTTACAGGACTCCAGGAGGAAGTGCAATGCCATGATGAGTGGAGTAACCCCTTGTGTGGGTTACTCCACCACAGGACACACAGCTTCAATTGGAGCATCAGAAAACATTCCCCACCTTGCTTGTCCATAAGCTGGTGCTGGACATTTTCTTGGGAAATGAGCTTTCAGCCTTTCCATCCAGCTGCCATTTAATACCAGGGAGGGATTGAATTTCTGCCTGGGGAGATGTCAGACTTCTTCCTGTGTCCCTGCTGTGGGTGAGCAGGGCTACTGCACTGGATGGGCAGCACAAGCCTGATGGGCAGAATGCTGAGCTTCAGTACTTGCTCTGGTACAGGTAACCACTGGGACTTGAAACTGAGTTTCCTTCAGCCTCATAACAGTTTGGCCATGCAATATCGTAACCTGCTCCTCTTGCTCATCTTTGTCTCTTCCTGATGGGAGTGCTGTGCAGGCTCGTGAGCCGGCTCCCCAGACCAGTAGCATCCAGTAAGCTGCAGTCCCTGGTCTGGTTCAGGGGTGGCAGGCAGCACTGCTGTGTGGCATCCTGAGCCGTGGCTGTCACTTCCATCAGACGTGTGTGGGAGGCCAGGGAGAACCAAAATTTCCTGGGATAATCAGAAGGGGAGGATTCTTCTTATTATTAGCCATGTCACCCGATGACAGCCACACCTCAGACGTCCACCCCCACCGCTTCCTACTCCTCTGAACCAGCTGCTCAGCTTGGCTCCTCGGGGAAATGCTCAGCCAGAAGCTCATAATCCATATCTGACTCCTCAGTGTAAAATTAAACCAGCCTGGTGTCAGAGCAATGAGGAAGGCACAGCTGGTGCTCAACTTAGGGGGTGATGGCGAAGAAGGGCTCCTCATGACCAGAACTGAAGGGTTGAAGGGCAGTCAGTGGAGCAGTGGTTTTCCTGGACATTCATCACAGCAAAGTTATTGCTGAGCTCCTTGGCTCTTCCCTGCTCTGATTTCAACTCACTTCTTGTTTTTCTGCCTCTCCTACATTTAAACTTATGTTCAGCCTTGCACTTACCTCTAGGAATTCCTCAGCATTTGGGATGACATCCAGGATAGCTCTTTTTGTTTGCAAATTGATTTAGTTCACCTCTCAAGTTCTTAGCATGGGGGGCTGTGCATTAGCAGGCAATGCTACATGGGTTCTGCCAGGGAATTGGAGATAGGTGAGAAGTTGGGGATATTTCAGGATCTCTCCATAAAGAAAGCCTGGGGGACCATCATGGGTAAAAAATCTAGTGGGAATTCCCCAGTGGTCTACTAACACAGATTTTTTTTTTTTTTTAAATTAATAATTAAACTTTCCTTGAGCTCCCCTTGTAATGGTGGTAGTGCTTCTAATGCTGTAGGCAGGTATCTCTAAGAGAATTAATATTTCTTAAAAGCACAGTTCTGCATGACATCTCGCTCATGTCCTGGAAATCTCTGGGGTGTAGGCTATGGCAATCCAGGGATATGAGATAATTACAGGCATTTACAACTATGACTGGCAGATGAAGGGAGCCTGCTGCTAACCTGATCCCAGACAGCACCCCAGAGTGTGGGCTCATGAGCTGCACCTTTGCTGCTAAGCTCCATGAAGACATGAGGGCAGCAGAAGTCCCGATCTCCATTCTCCTTTCCCTTGTATTAAACCTGCTCAGCAGCCTGTTTAAATACTAATTTTCAGCACTGAGTCCCTTATTTGCCACTGTATGTGCCATGCTCTGTAGGATCATAGATCCCACCCATGGACAGGGTGGTTTTGGGCTTCTCCTGCTGCACAAGTTGATGTGTGGTTTGTAACTGTTCTCCTTGCAGTAGCTCTGCTGCTCTCCTGACTCCTGAGCAAATGGTGTTTTCATCTCTGAGAAGGGCTTTGCAACCCCACCTGGACTTAATGAGTAAACCTTTATAATTTATTAAGTATTTTGGGAATTTTACAGTATTTTAGTTGTGTACGGTAAATCTGTGCAAGAAGGAAGAGCTCTACCACTCAAGTTCAGGCTGTCCTGGGCAGTTTTGTTTGCAGGTAGGAGATGCTGTTGGTTCAGCTCTTTGGAGCAGGAAGAAGGATACCTGCTGGGCATCAGCCTCAGGTTTAGCTTCTGCTGAGGGATAGGCAGGGAAAAAAGCAGTTCCTTTGACATCCCTCTCCTTAAACCTCCTTCCAAGGTAAAACTACTGTGGAGAGAAAGGCTTAGCTCCTGGTGAGTCACAGCAAAGACTCAAGAGACTTTAAAAGGATTCCTGCCACTGTCTGGCTACCTTGTCTGGACAGGAAGTAGATTTTCCTAATTGCTATCAACAATTTGTCACTTGGCATGGGAAGCCTAACTGTGGGTTCAAATCTGTGTGTAGAGTCTGGATCTTAACCTGACTGCTTAGAGCTCTGTTATTTTAATAATTTTTAAAGTTTCATTACTAGGTTATTTTATTCAGTGCTATGCTATGTTATTCTAGGTGTTATGACTTGTTGTGATTTTGCAACCTGGGCAGTACAGCTGGCCCTGGATGCAAGATAGGCAACCTCTCTAACAGTGCAGGTGCCTGACACCTCTCCTGGAGGGCTTCAAGGCAGCAGAGACATATTCCTTATAAGGCAAGTGTCTGCACCAGGCCAGAGGATAATGGTTTAATTTTAATAGTATGAATCCCCAGTTGCAGAAGCTGTTCAGTGCAAGATGTGTCATTAAGCATGAAGGTGAAGGTGGTAGGTGGATGCTAGCAAGCTGGGCTGGTGGCTGGGGCTAAGGACAGATCACCCCAACGCATGCCAAGGATTCCCACCAGCTGGCAGAGTACCTGGTCTGCCTCACCCCAATCTTAGCTTGACCTGGTTCAAATAAATCCTCTGCCAAGGATTGTCTTCACTGCTGACTTTAAATAGCAATGTCTTCATTAACTTAAGCCTTCTCTTGAGCTTTGTGGCTGCTCTTTCTCTGAGCCTTTTCTGTTACCCCTATCTCTGACTGACAGACCCATCCTTCCTATGCCTGGGGCTAAAGGCTCCAGGCTTAGGGAGAATAGTTTGAAGCCTTGGTGTGTGGTCCATGGGCAGCAAAAATCTGCCCTAGGAAAATATATCCAGCAGTCCTACAGTCCTCACAGAGAAGCAGGCATCTTCCTTCCTGCCTGCCTTGAGACTGAGTAGCTCACCATTCCTTGTGGCAGCCTCCTCTGCCTGACACACAAAGTTGTGATCAAGCCTTTCCAAGAACCTCCTGGACTGTATGTGCTTCATTGTGCTGCTCTTCAACAGATGTCAGGGTAGTTAAAGCCTCCCCCAAGAGCCATTTCCTGTGGCTTTGAGGCTCTTTCAAGGGGCCTGTAGAAGGCCTCACCCAGTTCCTCCTGATCAACTGTAGCAAACACCCACAATGTCACCCTTTCTAGTTTGCCCTTTTATCCTAATCTATAAGCGCTCAGTTTGCTCATCATTTCTCCCCTCTGCTCAGGACAGAGCCTAAAATCCCATAATTGTAGGTGTGATTTCCCTGGGGACAGGGCATACTGCCACCAAGTTTTGTAAAGCCATAGCCATTTTCAGCATTAAGAACTGCAGGTGACGGCCTCATCTCACCTACTGGGGTTTTGGGGAAGGGGGGAAATTATCCTCAATCCTGCATGCACAAATCCATTAGTCAACACTGGCAGGCAGAAATGTGGAGCCATGGATCACCCTTACCACCTGCACATGACCTCTGAGGAGGGTCATGAAACCATCCAACCACCAAAAGGAACTTGGATGGCCTCCAGGGAATGAGGAGGATGAACCCTTCAGCTCCCTCGACTCTGAAAGGGAAGCCAGATTTCAGCACAATGACAATTCATATCCCCTTAGAGATCTGAGCTATAGTGTTTTTATCTGTACTAAACTGCCAAATAACCTCTCAGAATACTGACTGGGGAGTACAGACCCACCTGCTGAGATGGGTAAGTGCTGTAGAAATGGAATAATTTAAATCCCTCTTTGCCAGAGTGAAGCAAAACCAACAAAAAACCCATTCATTTTTTTAAATAAAACCTTTTCTACTTTTTTGTAATCAATATGGGTCAAATCTCTTTTATGTAACACAAGGCTCTAATTCAGCTGAGTAAAAGTGTAATGTAATTTTGAGAATCTATAAAAGCTCTAAATGTGATGTATTTAAAAACATCTATTCTGACTAAGTAGGAAGCAGGAAAATTACTTATATGACCATTAGGGATGGAGTTTACTATTCCAGAGCAGACACCAGTAATTATATCTCCCATACACTGGCAAATGCAATGCCTTCCAACAGTGTGGACGCATGATCCTTAACCCTTTACTATGTTGAAATAGCCATTTAAATAGAACTTTTGAGTCAAGGCATGATCTGATTCTTTCCATTCTTCTTCAAATGCATTCAACACCCAGCACTGCTCAATAAGCTAACTTGATCTGGAACAAAAACTACACAGATTTTTGGGAGTTATGAAAAGCTGTGTTTCAAGACTGGAGAGAATTTCACTCCTAAAGAATAGCAAATCAGTTAGGAGACAATGGAAATGGCTCTGGGTAATCTTCCTTTCTCAGGGTAAGTTACTTTAAAATAGGGAGAGAGAGAGAGAGAGAGAGAGGTGTTTATAGACTCCCTGCCATCACCACTGGCTCCATGACAGGCTCTTGGTCCTCTGAAACCCCAGCCAACCAATTTTCTCTTTCTAAGGACCCTTAAGAAAGGTTGGAGGGCTGCAAATACTGCAGCTGGGGAAACCCTCTGGCTGTGGCTGGTTCTGCTTCTCCCACCCATTTCTTTCCACATGCTGCATGCAAGACATCAGCAGCACCCTGTGAATCTGTAAATCCTGAAGAAAACCAACACAGCTTAATGTATTCCCAGGCATTGCAAAACCATTGGGTTTTGCAAACAAAAAGGGATTCAATTCCCCAGCTGAATCCAGGCTGGTTTGTCTTGTCTTTCTTGCCCTTGACCATGGTGCAGAAATGGGGATAAACTGTAGAGCTGCTTTCAGGGCATGAGGTGCCACCACCAGCACTGCAGAGATGGGCCACAGAGAAAGCTGAAGTGTTTCCATACACACCTTACATCTAACTCTCCTTCCTTTATAGTTATTCACACATCCAAGGAAGTCTGCTGGCACTGACACAGACAGGGCTGCCAAAGAGCCTCTGTGTCACTAGACTGCTGCTCAGGGCTGTGGGCTGTACCTGCCTGCAGCTCCTGCCCATCGGGCACCGCATCCCGGCTAGCGGGTGAGTGATACCTCATTGTACAGCTCCTTGTGAGAGCTTTGCTAAGTGGATATAATTAATGGCTGGAGAATGACATTTAAACATGTGTTTGATACTTTCTCCTGGAATTAGGACAGAATTACGGTACTTTGCATTCTGATTAATTCTTTTAGCCTGTAACTGACTTTGGATTTGCATAAGCACTGTAGTTCATGTTTTCTGCTACCAAAACCCTAAAAGCAGGATGTTTTTCAACTATCATTTTGCTTTCAGTATTTCATATTTCATTTCCATGGTGCATTTGTCATTGTTCAAGAACCTACAATGCACTGTCAGCTCTATCATTAATGCCAGCTCAATAGAATAGTGTTAGAAAAATGATGACATCTTGCTTGCATGAATTTCAGCTTTTCTGACAAAACAAAAAAAATTCTGAACCTTATGGGTAAATTTTTCTGACCCTGCATGTTGCTCTCCACCCTACAGATCATCTTGTTTAGCCTATGAAATCCTATTTATGGATTTCCCCCCCCATGGGGATGCCCAGCCCCAAGCCCATTGCTGGCACATTTGGTGCTCACAGTTTTAAGACTGTTTATGCAAAACAGAAGCTTGCAGCAACCATAATAAAAACATCACACCACCACAGTGAAAGGACTCAGAGGTGGAGCTCATGCTCTCTGCAGGTTCCTATGATATGCTCTGAAGTAACTGCATCTGGCAGACACTCCCTGTCAGCTAAGCAGGGTAGAGACAGAAAAGCACAGGCAAATTCACCGGGGAAAAGGAAGACTCGCTTTCTGCCCAGTGACTCAAGGTTCTTGTCTAGAAAGGGCCTCTTTCACTTATTCCAGTTCCTGGTTCATGAAAACTCCTGGTTCTTCCTTCTGCCCCATGATATACACACTATTCTTCATTATGCAACCCACCAATAAATCCCTGAAAGAGGACAGATTTTCTTCATTTGGAAAGTGTGATTAAACAGCCTTGATGTAAAGCCACATTTCCATATGAATCTTTTGTGCTTTTATCCAGGCATACCACTAAGCCTTTACCTGCCAGGGAAGAACGAGGGAAACATTCTGTATTTTTCTGCTGGAGGGCAGAGGCTTCCCAGTAAACAGCAATGGGTGCCCAGGTGTGGAACTCTGCCTGTGAATATTACGGGATGACCTTATTTTGGGATGTCATAGTTAATGTTTCAGTTCCAGTTAAAATGCCACTGCTCTGGAGGTCCATTCCTCTGCCCCTCTGTGCTGGCTGTCAGGGTCACCTCATCAGTGTGGGACTAACAAGGGAGATGAGACACCTCCTGGTTTCCCCCATGCATCACAGACAGATCCTCCAACTGTGAGGCTCCCACAACTGGTGAGAGTGACAAACCTCTGTGTTTGCCCAGACAGGTATATCAAAAGTAGAATCACAGAGTG
The DNA here is from genome assembly GCA_013396955.1 of Regulus satrapa. Lineage (NCBI taxonomy): Eukaryota > Metazoa > Chordata > Aves > Passeriformes > Regulidae > Regulus > Regulus satrapa. Next base: position 378,330 of record VWZN01002337.1, on the reverse strand, counting down.
GTTTGGGTTGAAAGGAACCATCTAGTTCGAACCCCCTTCCATCATCAGGAACATCTTCCACTAGATTTGGCTACTCAAATTCTTTCAGGAATGGAGTATCCATGGCTTCTCTTGGCAACTTGTTTCAGCCTCACCACTCTCACAGTAAAGAATTTCTTGCTAATATCTTATCTAAACCTGTCCCTTTTTCAGTTTAAACCAATTAGCCCTATGGAAATACTTGGGACAAAGGAAATCTGAGCAATAATTTCCTGTTTACAAGGAAGGGCAGAGTTAGGTCATCAGTAAAACAAAGATTCCTTGCTGTAGCACCTGTCCTAGAGATCAGCAATACAGGGTTGCAAGGCACCAATGTATATACAAATTGGAGAGCACAGTTCTCATACTGCATTCCCAAGCCTGGAAGAGCACTGGACAACCCAGAAAATCTTTGGTTTTGAAGAAAAACTGGTAAAAAAGCAAAGAAGTGACCTAGCTGTTTTGCAAACCCAAGCCTGTAATCTGTAAATAAATGCAACACTGTGGCCAGCAGCAGTCTCAGAGCAAGAAACCAGGGAGCCGGAGAGCAGAGGCACACATTATCCTGAAGGTCCAGTGTGGGCTGGGGGAGAGATGGAGGGGAATGAGCATGACAAAAAGTTGAGGTGGTCTGGGGATAATGAATCAGTAGAGAAAGGTGCTGCTTTGGGGCATTGAACTGGAACAGAAAAGTGAAAAAGTGTCAAAACAGGAGCCATGTGAAACTATCTCCTCAGAAAGTGCTCTGAACATAGTGCATGCCTTGACTAAACAGGGTGGATGTCCTCTGCTTTGGAAATGTCAGCAGACTCGCTGTGGCACCGCAGTTTTGCTGGTTATATGCTCAGTGTGGATGCTCAGGTTCACACCAGTGCTGCCACGGTGTTAAAAGTAAAACACCTCTTGCTGGGCTATAAATCACCTGGTAGAGCCAAACCCCAAACTGTCCCTACTGCCCCTGCAGATGTTTGGATGTAGTAAGCAAGAAAGAAGCTGAAGCAGTTTTATCCAGAAGCTCACACTGACATTTTTATCCCATTACAGTCACACACACACTCAAAGAGTCCAAACACAACAGGCCAAAGGGCACTACAAGAATTCAAACAGTTTCAGTCTCTTCTGCAACTGCACAGTCTTGTTACATCTCAGTGTTATTCCTCACTGAGTATTCAAGACATACATTCAGACACAAAAGTTGTTTCTTCCCTCTTCTCCCTTGATTAAGCTGCATGGCCAGATTAAGCCTGTGTATGAATGTTATAATTTCTATGGGTGAATATCAACCTCTCCTGAAGAGCAATGGAAAGCTACTGGGCTGTGTTCAGCCTATTTGCTGAGCTCTGAATTTACAGTGTTGTTTATCAGATTTCTCAATATTTACACTCAGTTCCCATCTCAGTAAACAGATGACATATGATACATTGATACCAAGGAAATGAAAAGCAGAAACTCTTTGCAGTAGAAACACACAAATGCAAAAGATGTTGGAATTGGCTTCCTTCCAATGCCTTTTTGTTTGTCCATTATTTATAGATAACGTGCAGTTCATATGTATGTAGAGCATGAGCACAGTTAAAAGATAGACATTGCTTGATGGGTTCAGATTCTCAGTATTTTTAACTCACACAGTGACAATTTCCAGATGCTTCAGGAGAAACATTTCTGTAAGGAATGACAGTAGGAAGGCTGACCCCTAAATCAAATTCTTCTTTACTGAAAAACTTGCTATGTGACATAGGGTGAGGAATATACTCTGCATTTTTTGGAGCTCAGCTGAGTGGAGAATGAGAAAGTGTCCCCATTTATATATAAATACCTGACCCTACGTGAATTCTGCATGGTTCTGGCACACTCCATGATCCCTGGGCATTGAGCTGCCCAGGTGAGAGACTTTTGATGAATGTGTTTGAGATTTTTCTTCTTTTACTAGAGTATGGCCTTTGCTAGGAACTGGCTTGTAGGGGTTTGAGTCTGTAACCAGGCAGAAACCTCATTTTGTGCAGAGGTTTTGGTTTGCTATTATTAATTTCCCAGACAATGCACTAATAAATGTAGTGGTTTCAGTGGTATTTAAAATGTCTATGTACCTGTTAGAATCACTTACTTATTTCTTGCTGTGAGATAGGACTAGGAGAAAGAGCAAAACAGGCTTAAAACTAAAAAAACAAAAACAAAACCAAAAACAAAACAAAACAAAAACCAACAAAAAAAACCAAAACAAACAAACAAAAAAACAAAAAACAGAAAAAACAACAACAAAGAAAACTTTATTGACAAATTAAACTGGATTATAGAAATCAGAATGAAACTTTTAAAACACTTCTCTTCCCCCCAACATTTTTCTTTCTTTCTCACCAACACAACAATGTAGAGAGGACAAAATTCAAAGATTTCTTACTCTTAAAATAGTCTTTCAATTTACTCAGGCAGAGGAGCTTCTCACTAGCAAAGCCATGGAGACTTCCCCAGAAGACCTAGTTTCTAGTCTTTCTTGGAGTGTAATCTCTACAAGTGCATCCACCCAGGGAAATCTACACTTGCAAAAAAAACTTTCTCATCTCACAGCTGTCTCAAAGCTGTGCTTCTGGGCTATGTCAAATGCATGGGGTATTATATTTTAAGGATGAATGTCCAAATGCAAAAGTTCAACTTCATCTGCTTCTGAGAAATCATTTTCTTCTCTATGAACAAAAGACTGCTACCCCCTCCCTCAGGCCAATGGGGCTTCATTACTTCATCTCTCTCTCTCTCTGTTCCAATAGCTCTAAGAAAATTACAATCTTTGCTCAGGTCTCAAACAGAACTATTCCATCCCCCCATGATTTTCTATGATTTACAAGGTTAATTAGCATCCATCACCATGGCTTACAAGAGAATTTCAGTCCAAGGACTCTCGTCACTTTCCAACTAAAACCAACACTTCTTCTTTCATGTCTCCATGTAGTTTCTCTACACTGTCTTTTCTCAGTCTCCTTTCTTTCACTCAGAAGATCAATGTCTGGAAATCTCAATCTGGGCACTAAATAGTTAAATCTCTCACAGGCAGACAGACAGAATTAAAACACAGCAGAACACTTGAACCTGTGCTGAGGGCTGGGCCAAAGTATCAAAGGAGCGCAGCAGCCAGACTGGGCTTGGACCATCTTTAGTTCCCAGGCTGCTGCCAGTCTTTGCCTGTGTTACCAGACTGCTTTTCAGTCTCTGCTTGTCATGGGAGCCAAGCTGGGGGGAACAGCTAGCATGTGGCTGCTGTAGTCCATTCCTTCCCCCTGCTCAGTAATGTTCAATAGCAGGGGCGTTTCTAGTCCCAGGCCCTCTCGGGAATGCAAGGAAAAAGGACTCAGCTCGGCCGGCCCGGGGCCAGGCCCATCTGGGCAAGGCCAGATGTTACTGCTGTCGATGTTACCTCAGCTCCAGATGGAAGGAAAAGAGGGCTTTTCTTTCCTGGACTTCAGATTTTAAAATGTGTATCTCACCTGGACTTCAGATTTTAAAATGTGTATCTCACAGAGGCATACCCTTTTCTGATTGGTCTGTTCTGTGAGCTGGGTTCTATCTGAAACCAGCACATGGCCATACCTCTCACTTTCCTCCATATCTTTTTTGCAATCTTTTCTGTTTATCTCTGTTGGCAGACAGTGACCTACAGCACTTGGTGATGCCACAGCTCATGAGCTGTCCATTGGCCTGTCCACCTTCTGCACTGGAACGCCTTTTGGTAGCAGCCCCAGAAAAAACCTCTCCCTTAAGGGTCTTTTGTCTGTACTTTAAAAGCAAGAAGGACAGTTCATGAAATAAAGGAACATTTCAAAATCTGTGCTGCATCCTGGTTTTAGCTGCAGTTCCTGCAATGCTGCTGAATCTGAGTGGCAGCCCAAGCCTTGCCCCAGGATGGAAAGGCTGCCGGTGCCCCAGGGAGGAGAATGAACCACACAGGATAATGCTGGTGAGCACAGCTTCAGAAGAGTCAGGCATTGAGAAAGCAAACACATCCCTGGCTGGGATAGGACCATAGTATATGGCTTTTGCCTCAGAAGGACAACACCCCTCTTACTTTATTGAAGGAAAGCTGTTGTTACTTCTGCATTGCAATTTTCTGTTTTTAATTAAATTGAATAATTTTACATATATCAAGAAGTGCACCTGCAGTAAGCAATGTAGATAGGGCAAAATGTTGATTTTAATTATGCTAAGTTTATTCAACCATGTTAATGCCAATAACTCCATCTGGCTGGAGCAGCAAGCATGGTTTAGCATTTATTTACAGGTATACAAAGCTTTGGTTTGTGCAGAATGAAAGGAGATGAGCCATTGAAGAAAATTTGATTGTAATGTTTTATTTAGCAAATTAAATTTAAGCTTCAAGAACATTATAATAGCAAATAACATTATATGAACTTCATCTATCTCAGAGTTACAGGGGGGCATTCTCTGCATATAAATTACCTTAATATGGCATCATTTTTGGCAATGGTTTTAAATCAGTAATCTATATCTTAAAGACTTAAACAAATGATGGGATTTTAAAAATTGTTTTATTGAATAGCAAAGGTAATAATTCTCTTTTGTTTCATGATTCATATTAATACAGTTTTTGCTAAGAACAGAAGTTTTCTTCTTTTCTAGTTCACAGAGGAAGGCAAACCACCCAAAGACAAGCATATCTTCAGAGGTTGCAAAACTGTCAGTACAAACTCATTCATTCTGCATTTGGACTTTGAAGAATGTGCACAGCAATGAGGGCCCTATCTGAAAGAGCAGCCTGCTGCTTTTTAAGGCAAAAAGCAAATGTACAACCTCAATTAACTTGAGTTACTGCTGTTAAATAGCCAGGAGATATGGAAAGAAGCAGCAAGTTGGCAGGCCCTTGTGGTTCATGTGCCAAATGAGTATGGAATTGAAGAGGTTGCCATGAAAAGGAAACTTCTTGCATAGTGATTTACAGTGCAAGTGCCTAAGTATAAACCAGAAATACTTTAGAGGTTAGGAAATATTGAGATTTAATATGCATTTTTGTGATGATTAAATAAATTCTTCCCTTTTAACAGCATCTTCTGTAAAGCTGCTTTTTAAAGAGGTCATTTCACTAGATACACAGCAGATATGGGATATGAAGAGCTCAGCTTCCTAAAAGCTACTGCAGTTGCAGTCTCTAGTCCTGATGTCTGCAGCTAATCTCACAAGTATTCACACAGGCTACGTCTGAGATGTAAGACTTACAATATAAACCAGAATAGAAAACAGTCACTTTTTCAACCTGAGGTTTGCCCCAAAAATATGAATAGTTACAGTGCTTCATTCTCAGCTGATTTTGTGGAAAACAGAAAACCCAAACAACAAAACCTTGTTTTCAGGTTCAGCTGATTTCACCACGAAGTTTCTACTCTTTCATTAGAGAACCCCAATGTACAAGAAGCAAGAGCTGAATTGTTTATCATATTAGGGAATAGCTGCAAGCAAACAAATCTCCTCTGGTGACCAGACTCTCTTGTGCAAGGCATTTTACAGACGTTTGCAGGATAGGACTGCTTTGTTCCAAAGAACTCAGCAGACCTGGGAAATGTAAAATACAAGGTGACTGCTAAGAAATGGTAAACAGAGAGATGTGTACATTGTGCTGCCAGTGCTGTGCTGGGCTCAGCTTCACTGCTGAAATTATATCCCTAACAGATGTCACTATGGAGGGAAATAGTGGAAAAATAATTAGTGTTAATGGCAACTTAGTAAATTGAACTTGCAGACTCAATTACTTGGTGCTCCTATCTTTGTAGGTGCTGTGAGGATCCCTAGGATGGCAGATAAATGCATCTGGACCATACAATCAGCAGCTGATATTTGAGTTTAAATGCAAAAACTAAGACATAAGTCCCACCATAGCAGCAAATGTGGCATCCTTCAGGCACAAGTTTTGGATACTAGCTTGTAGGTCAGTGTGGTCAATTGACCCTGGCTAGACCAGGTGTCAAGCAGAGCTACTCAGTTACTCCCTTCCTTAACTGGAGAGGGGAGAGAAAATAAAAGGTGCACAGGTTGAGATAAGGACAGGGAGGTATCATTCTGCAATTATTGTCATAAGCAAAACAAAATCTATTTGAGAAAATTAATTTATTGTCAATCAAAATCAGAGTAGGGTAATGAGAAAATAAAAAGCCCTAAATTTTAAAACACCTCCCCCTCACTCCTCTTTTCTTCCCAGGATGAACTCACTTTTGGGTTCTCTGCCCTCTCCCTCCCAGCAGCACAGTTCATCATGGGTTTTTTCTGTCATTCCTTCCCTTGCTCCAGTGTGGGTCCCTTGTGTGGGGTGCATCCTCCAGGCACAGACTGCTCCTGTGTGGGTCTCCCATGGGGTAACAAGACCTGCCAACAAACCTGCTTCAATGTGGGGTCCAGTCTCCATGGGTCTGCAGATCTCGACAGAAGCCTGCTTCAGCATGGTCTTCCCTTGGGATCACAACCTCCTTCAAGCCTCCACCTGCTCCAGCAAGGGGTCCTTCACAGGTGCAGGTGGATCTCTGCCCTATTGTGGACCTCCACAGGCTGCAGGGGCAGAACTGCCTCACCACAGGCTGCACCAAGGGCTGCACGGGAATCTCTGCTCCAGTGCCTGGAGCACCTCCTGTCCCTCCTTCTCAGCTGACCTTGGGACCAGCAGAGCTTTTTTGCCCACGTATTCTCACTCCTTTCTTCTGGCTACTGTTGCACGCCTTCTTAGATACGCTATCCCAAAGGCAGGAACACTGCGGCCGATGGGCTCAGCCTTGGCCAGTGATGGGTCCCTCCTGGAACCATCTGGCACTGGCTCTGTCAGACACAGGTGAACCTTCCAGCAGCTTCTCACAGAAGGCACCCCCATAGCACCTCCACTACCAAAGCATTGCCATGCAAACCCAATACATTCAGGGAGACAGCTTCTCACCACATGATGTATCTCTGAAGAAGCAGAGAGGGAAGGAGGGAAGGAGGATAAGGGATGGAGGACGATTCAGAGCCTGAACTACATCTCAGAATTAGGATTGGAATAGAATGGCATAAGGGGCAAGGAAAAAGGCTGCACATTACTGTTTCTCATTGGAAAGGGCAGAGCATCCATCTCCAGTGTAACATGAAGTCCATGCTGGAAAAAATTTTGAGAGGAAGAAAGAGGTCTGGTTTGGATCATTGCTATGACAAAGCCTACAGAAAAGGACTGATATTGTGCTGGAGGACAAAAAATAATAAGCCCTTGTTTGTCTCCCTCTGCAGAGCATGGAGAGGGAGTGGGAGCTGGGCTGCTGCCCAGGCCCAGCATGCCCCTGCATAGCCTTTATTCAGATCCAGATCATCCTGGAGAGGACAAGAATTTTCCCATCCGCTCAGGGTGGTGGCCATGCCAATGTGCCCCAAGGAACACGGTAACCCTGGCAGGGCAATCAGGACAGTGGGGCAGACATCCACAGAAGAGAACTTCTGGTCTTCTCATTTTTTGTGTAGGTTTGAGGGACTATTCCTGTCTATCCAACTTGTCCCTTCCATTGTGGGGGCTTCTGTTTCCTGCAGGAGTGAGCATTCTTCCCTGTGCCCTGCTGTTGGCTGCAGGGTGCATGCCAGGCACTGCAGCTTTGCTGTGGCAGCCTGACCCCAGCAGCAGCTGCACTCCCTGGCCAGGGGCCCCTCCTGCTAGGACGGCGTTGGTGCCTACGGGGCTGTGCAGGGACATTGTGTCCCTTCACTCAGTATGTGTTTTGCAGAGCAGCTTTATTTATAGGAGGAGATGCAGAAAGGAGGAAGAGGAGCATTTGGTGGCATTGGGCTGGTGGTTGCCTGCTGAGACATTCTTCCATACTTTGGTGCTCATTTTTGTTTAATATATTGGCATTCTGTGTTTATTTTACAGGTGTTTATTTTGGATAGGGCTCTGTTTACATTTCTGGTTTTACCACATATGTTGCTATTTGCTTTGCCAGGACTTGGCATTCCTCATCCTCCTCCCTTCCACTCAGCCCTCACTTTGGACAAACCACTGGTCATGATCAAAAAGTTAAAGGCTCCCTTTGCTTTCAGCTCACTTTCCACTCAGCAGTTCTTGGGTTCCTCACTGAGTCAGCTTTGACAAAGCACGTTTATGCTTCAAAATCCTTCAGAGCTTGGCCAGTATCAGTTTCCTCATCCTTTCCACATCTCAGTGCACTAGAGGAGGACAGATGTGACATTCTTCACATGTAAAGCACCTGAATTTCACCACTAAAAATGGCGTTTCTGCCTCTTTGCTCGCAGAGTGACCTGGACTCAGGAGGAGCTTCTTATTCCCCTGGGCCATTCTGTACAAACCCAGCTGCAGTTTTTCCACTGATTTGTGCTGAGGTGGTGGGAAAGCTAAAAATCAGATATTTCCTGTCCAACCCATGAAGTTAGGTAGGTGGAGCTTAACCTTCAGAGGGAAGGAAGCCACTGAATACCTTGTACATGAGGTTTCCCTCTCTATGCCAGCTAAAAAGGCAGAATGAAGATGTGCTACACACTAACTGAGCTCTCACTTACATTGTCTCTCTTACCAAAAAACACAGCTGAAGTTTCTAGGAAACAGGGAATAACATTCACTCAGCCTTCACTTGTAGATGAGCTCACTCGTTTTCTCCAATTTCTTTTTGCAGCGTTTTGCTGGCAGCTGCTTTGCATCTCTTTTCTTAGAAGTTTTGGGTTCCCAGCTCTTGCCCAGTGTGTGGGCTTTACTCTGTGGTCCCCCTGTGACACCACGCCGCCGTTCCTGCCTTTTCACAGCATCCCTTACCAGGTTCACTGGAGCTCTGATGATGGGAAATCCAGCCTGATCACTTGAGGGCATTGCAGTCCTCTTCAGAGCAAACCCTTGAAGTGATGCTGAGGAAGGGCTTTGCGAAGCTTGCAGCACAACAGATGAATACACTGTGACTCCTCTGGAAGAAAACCCATGACATTTTTAGGACTCTTACCGGTGGATGCTGAGATGTGACATTTAGAAACTTATGACCTCTTGCCTATTTTTGTGTAATTATGTAATTCACGGGCAAGAGCTGTGTGTGCATTACATGCGCTCATAAAGTCATTCAACTGAACGTGCATCTGTCCTACAGATGTGTGTGTCCTACAAATAGTGTACACATGCATTTAATAGCACTTGAGCTAGAAAAGTACTAATCTCAGTGGAGTCTTTTTCCTCTGTAACACAGATGATTAACAAAAAAAAATGAGAATCTGATGGGAGAACTCTCTTCTGACACCCTCCAATGGCCAGACAGGCCTGAGATCTGCACTGAGCCCACAGCTCCTCACACCGATGGTTGCAGATGACATCAGTTACCTCCTAAGAGTGACCTCCTATCCTTCAGGTGTCACAAGAACAGCTCTGGTCAGGAAAACTGTGTTTCCAAGCAGAGTGAGACTGAGGAACAAATATAAACACTCTGGTCCTTCCTTGAGAATCACAGCACTGCTCTAGCTCTTCCAGAGATACTGTTCCTTAGTTCTTTTCACATCTCTTGGATGCCTGCAACCAGGAGACTCATGGGAAGGCAAGAGATGAGGAGCCCTTGTGGAGTTCTTGCAAGAGACAAGGATGAACCTGGGTGAAGGAAGAAGGATGACTTTCTTGATATGGAAGTACCTACAGCATGAGGCTAAGGTTTGGGTTAGTGTGTTTTAGGGACATGCGGGAGTGACAAACTGAGGACTGGTGGATTCTCCTTGGGGACAGGGAGAGCCTTGGAGCATAGAGTAGGCAGCCCCAGTCTCTGCCTCATGAGCATTATCTTCCTTACACTCTCTCTAGAATTTATTTTATTAAAACCAAGGTCCAAACCTTGGAACCATGACAATAATTAGACATTTGAAGTAGCCCCTAGCTGGGAAGTGGGCACCTGAATCCACAGTTTAGGTTCTTGAGTCTACTCTTGGGCTGTCCCAGTGTGGAAGATGCTGGAGTTATGCCAGTGTCTGAGTTTTCTGCATTTGCACCGCCAATTGTGCCAGGTGCATTTCCAGAGGCCTCAGGACCCCTCTGGGCCCCACAGAGCATCTGGTGCTCAGAGAACATGGGCTCATCTCCATGGAAGACTTCAGTCTTATTCTTGTCCTGACAGTCACTCCATCAAGGTGGGCAGAGGCTGAGTGACTGCAGAAAAGGGGAGGTCCTGGAAGTTCTTCTGTCTGCCCAGTTTGGTCCATCTCCATCTGAGACCACACAGGTCTGTGTCCTACACAGTCCCCAACTGAGAATTCCTGGCTCAGGAGTTATCACAAAAACCCTTCTTCTCTTTTGGGCCTGCTCCATTTTGCCTGGTTCTCTCAAAGCTCTGCTGGTACAGGAGCAACTTAAAGGTCTGGGAAAATTGGTGCTTGGGGCTTTCATTTAGAAACCCTCAGCAGCAAGCCCAGGAAATGAATAATATATATATATTGACTAAACTATATAGAGAATTTTTGTATTTTATGCCCAGTTGATCTTTAAATACTCCAAGGTCATACAAATCCTTAGAATTGGCTATTTGCAGAGATCCGACTGTTGACCAGGACATTAAAATTCTTTGTTTAATTTTGCCACTGAACTCACAAAAAAACAAGAGGAAATTTGTGTTCATCTCCCTCCTACCCTTTTCTGCTCAGAAGAAGTACAGGGACACCAGCTTCTAGGAAATACAAGAGTAACAGTTTAGGATTTGAAAACTATATGAGAGTTCATTGGTGAGAGCTACAGCTCCAGTTCCTGATGTCCTCCTGCAGCTTCACACAGTGTTACAGTAGTCTCATTTCCCTGGGGAGGGCTCATAGGTCTCTGGTCTCTTACTGCTGGTAACCTGATGCTGCAGAAGTGCCCACAGTGTAAGTCAGAGCCCTAAAAATGGTCTCCAGAGCCTTTCAGGCTGGAGTCAGTGCAGAAACAAAGCAGGGATTTCTCTCAAATACAGAAGATGTCCTGCCTGCTCAGTCACAAAGACACAGTGAAAGCACAGCCATATTCTATGATGTTTTTATGAAAACACATTGATCAGAAAAACTGCCATTTCCTAATGAAGCAAGAAGTCCAGTGCAAAGACAGGTAGGCTGTGGCTCCTTGGCGTGCTGCTGTGGCATCCTGCTGGAGCAGGTGTCCCTCTGCCAAGCCTGAAGCCCCAGCAGCCTCTGCAGCCCCCACAGGAGCCCTCAGTTCCCGAAAGTCCAGCCACTGCCCTGCCACTCGTGGCACCAATGCCACTGGGGAGGACATCCCTGTCTCCTGGGAGACCCTGCATCTTGGGAATCCTGCCAGGCCTCAGCAATCCACGGGTGACATCTCCTTTGTCACAGCCACCATCTCCCCTGCAGCCACCAGACCCCTCAGTCAGCTCCCCAGCTGCAAACAGCTGGCTGTGCTCATTGCAAGGGGACAGGGGATCATTCTGAAGGCCCTGGAGACCTCATACTGCTTTCTGGCTGTCTTGTGACATACACAGGGCACAGACTCTTAACTTCACTGCAAAGGGAAAAACCACTCCCTGCAGGCACCTTTCTCTCCTCTGGGACTGCACCAGGGGCTGAGGCACCTTGTTAGCTGTGATTAAGCATATTGTATATAATTAAAAAGTTCTATACTCAATTAAAACTAATTTCAGACTATTACTGGGGAGCTCTGACACTTGAACATCTTGAAAAAAAAAATCTGAATTATGGTGGTTCTAGACTGAAGAGATGCCCAATTCAGGATTTTTAGTAGGATTTCCCGTTACACATTCTGTGGCTTTGTACAGCCTCTCATATGTTCGCAACAGTTGATTTCTTTTCATTTGGATGTATTTACAGATGTTTCCTGGTTTCCTTTTCTCTGCATGCCTCACCTGCATTCAGATAAATTTTTTGGCTTATAAATGGAACAGTTTGGGTTCTCTACTACAGGCTCAGCATGTTTGCAAAACACTTTGTGACAATAGACATATTTTAAAGTTAATTACTGAATAGAGATTGAATAGGGGTTCTTTTCATATTGCTGCAAATATGTCCCACGCCTCTATTTCAAATATTGTACTTGTTAGTCACTTAGGCCCTTGTCCAACAACTTTTAATATTACTGGAAAGACTGACGCTAGCTGCAGGGTCTGCTGGATTAGGCATTACAGTGCAATAGTTCTGACACTTGCAAGATTTTTAAGCTGTTTTTGCTCATATTATTGCGAGGTGTGAGGCTGGATGTGTTTCCAGCTCCATGTATAAGTGGGGAGGGGTAGCTCTGGGGAGAATCCTGGCACCATGCTTCTCATTACCATCCAGTTTCCCAGTTTTTCACTTTATGTTAATCAAGGGGTTTGGTCCTCACTGCTCAAGTGGGGCCTGTTCCCAGCCAGCTAAATGATATAAAATAAACAGACATGAGGCCAGGCATCTTGCAGGGCAGCTGGCAGTGTCTGGAAAACCTTTGTAAAGATTCCTGCCACTCCCATCCCAAGCACTGCTGTAAATCAGCGATTAAGTGCTCAGACAGCAGATTAAGAGAGGCTGCGGGGGACAGCTCTCCTGAGCCGCCACCAGCAGAAGTGTGAACAGGTACAAGTATCAGGATGTGTCTCCTGAAGGGCTGCAAATATGTGAAAATAAGCTCACAAATCATCGTGTCAGTGCTTGAACGCACCAGAAGTGCTTTTGTGTGCCAACACAGGCTGAAGGAGAAGAAAAGTGCCTCCAGATTTTGAGCCAGCTTTTGAAAACCACCTCCCCAACCAGGCACTCTCTCTGATGCCATGATCCCTGCTGGAGCAGGACTTTCCTTAGCAAACTTGGATCATCCTCCTTCTCTGCCTTTTCCTCCTCCTGCTTCTCCTAGCTGCTCATCCTGGGCATCCCACCTGCCAGTTCTCAGTCACAGCTCAGCTCTCCATCCCCATCCTCACAGTCAGCTGATATTGGCAGTACATCCCTGCTCCTGACGGGAATTAATCTGATATCAATTTATAAAATATTCCTAGAATATAACCTAAAATTTACATTTCATTAACCTTGACATTTCATACTTAAAGAGGAAACACTGTACTGCAAAGCAGCTAAAAGTTGTGCAGGACCCCTTTCACACAGAGGTTGGTCCAGGATATAGTCCAGGGTGCAGCAGGCCATTTTTCATATTTGGGTACTGGCCTCTGGGTGAAGGAGCAGACTGGTCAGAGATCTGGGCAGGGGCACTCACTCATTTCCTATCACTGTTTGCAATTATGCTGGGTGCTGGACCAGGCTGGACACTTGTGTCCCACATGCCCCTCGGATGCACAGGCTCCAAGTGTGTGGGTTATTTGTCACCCTTCCTGCCTTCCTGCTCCTGTGGCAGCTGCTGGCACCTTTTCTTCCTGGGATATATTGCTCAGGGCCTGCCTCTTGTTGGAAAGGATACAGGTCCACTACTGATTAGTACTCAAAGAAATAGTAAGGCAGAGTTTTAAAAGGCATGGTGGGAGGATTAGAAATAGAAATAACAGAAATATAAATGGATGCAAAAAGCTTTGAAGTGTAGGTAAACTTTCAGTAGGGTCAAGGCCATGGGAGGTGGATGCCAGACCTGCCTGTCCCAGTACATCTGTGATGTCTGCAGTGCTGGTCACATGCTGAAAACAACTCCCAGCCTCCTGAACTTGTTAAGTGTATCAGCACAGTGGAGTTGGCCTGAAACATTTTTAACAGTCTGACTTAAGACACATTTCCAAGTTTCTTGGTCCAAAATCTGCCTCTAACTAGGGTGAACTGAGCAGTTTGTGTCTGAAAAAAAACAAATAGTTTCCAAATGTTTCAGGTTTGTTCATGTGAAGAAGTGTCTCATAAATATCACCGAGACTTTACTACTAAGCTCTGACAAAATTCATTTACTGAAATCAGGGTCTGACTTGCAGGGTCTATGCTCTGAGCCAACACAGATGTAAAGTATTCAGAGGCAGCAACATCCTTCTCAGGTGTCTTGAAGTGCTCTCTCAAGGTTGTTTTTGCCTTTGGGTATGAATCTCTTCAGAGGAGCGATCTGCCCTACAACAACTGTGTTTCTGTCCCCATACAGTCTTTCATCCCTCTATTGGTTACATCTGGACAAGCTCCACTGGGCAGGAAACCCAGCAAGATTGAAGGAATTAGCTCTCTGTGTTGAAGACTGCCAGAAGGTAGGAGCTGCATCACAATCACATTGCGTTTCTGTAACAGGGTCTTTGGTGGTACCACTAATGAAAATAACCAGAAGCTTTGGTATATTTCCCCCTGTTCTGCAATAAAGGTCATGTATCACAACAATGTGGAAGGAGCAGGGGCCTTCAGGCTGCCCAAAGTCTGCTGGCTTTAGTCCCGTTCAGCCCTGGTTCCATGTGATGCAATGGAAGTCTGTCCTGGATCCAGCTGCTTTTTGGTACTCCAGGGAACCTCCTGTGATCTGGGCAGAGTTGCTTACACCCACGTAAGTAGGAATGGGACTGCAGATGATAGATTTACTGGTCTGTTGTTCTGGAGTTTTTTTAAGCTGAATGGGGTAACAGAGCCAGAAGCAGAGACAGCTTTGGTGATAGTTGATACTAGACTTTTCCAGACTTCTGACGTAGTTTATCCTACAAGCCCTAAATTTTGGAGTGTCACTAGACCTCCTGTTTAGTAGGATGCAGTGTAAGCTAATCTCAGCACACACAGGACAGGCAGGAATGCTCTCCAACCCAGGTCCCAGTGCTGGTGTTGGTTTAGCTGGGCTAGCTCTCAGTGCTGGGGCAGATGAACAAGAAGCAGAGAACTGTGAGGTCCATCCAGCAGATTTGCAGGTCTGTTACCTGTGCTGTGACCCAATTATCTTGGGTTGTACATTATTTGGAGAGAAAGTAGCAGGCACTGTTAAGCTTTATCTTGAAGACAAAGAGGGTGGGACAGCTCAGCACAAGTTGAGCTCAATGCAAGTTCTACACATGTTGAAGAGGAGACCTTTGCAGAAAAATCCCCTGAGAAGGGATGCTTGAGCTGAAAATCAAAATAGCTGCCAAAGTGAGGAAGATAATTTGCCTGGAAAGCTGTAAAAACTACAAACTACTTTTCCATTTACATTGAGTCTTGCCTCTTTCAGAGGGGGTTAAATTTAAGTGGCCAGCTTGTGCAAGATGCCGTATCTCTTCTCAAGTGCAGCAAAACCACCTGAAACTTAGAAACTTTGCCTGGAAGAGAGATCAAGACAACATAAGAATCTTTTTTCCATGCTTCACAGAGGCTTGATGTACTTCCTGTGAGTATGGTTCCTGCCAGAGGATGGCCTAGAGACGTGCAGAAGGCTGCATGCCCCAGTGGTGTTTGTCCTAGTTCCAGAGTGGTTGTGCTGTGTCTGACTGAGATGGAATTAACTTCCTTCCGTCAATCCACCACAATTATTAATGGGTTCCAGAGTTGCTATATACAAGGGAGAACATTAGGCCAATAGCTTCCCCAGTGTGCCGAGTAGTCCAAGATGTAGATGGCTCTTGTAAAAGTCTCTGCCCCTGTAGTATTGCCCTGCTGTTGAAAGTGCTCTGTCCCTCTGGAAGATTGATGTTTCTCTTGCTAACTTGCTAGTTTCCACAATTTTGACACTATGAGGCTTGTTTCACAGAACCTTTGGGTTATGTGAGCTCCTGTAGGACTCCTGGCACGAAAAAGCCTGCAGAGGAGGAGTGTGGCCTCTGGGTTGCCTTCTGAAGGACAGACTGAGTGCCACATCCAGGATCTGCTATGCTGTATATTAGAAGGAGCAGAAGATTGTTCCTTTTGCCCTGCTTGGTGGTTAAAATGGGATTTCTTTGAGCATACTGTCTCTGAGCATGTCTTCATCTCCTGTCTCACTGTGCCCCCCAAGCAGCTTTTGAAACCACTGCCCAAGTCCAGTCAGACTGGCAGAAGTCTCCCTTCTGGGGAAATCTGCCCTGAAAATACAAGTTCCTCTGTATTTCACGAAAACTAACAGCTTATTCTAATAAATCCAAATTAACAATCTTCCACCCAATAATATACAGAGACATTCCAGGCCTTCTTTATGCAGTTTAATCAGTTCAGACACACTGCTAAACCATATGTGCAGCACATGAAGCCTAACATTACTACCATTATCCATGTCCAAAACCATCAATGTGGAGTAGCAGGAGGCTAAGGCAGAGCATGGTTACCTATGGACACTGGGGGTGAGCTGGGTGCCCCACAGAGGTAGCTCAAAAATAAAATGGAAGAACTGGAAGGATTCTGCAGCTATCTTCAGGTGAAAAAGGAGGCTTGGGAGACTTGTAGTGAAAAATCACAGGGGACAACAGGCAGATCTGGGGTCACTGTGGTAGGGAGCATAGGGGCCATAAACACAACTCTAGAGGAAGCTAGGTATTTGCTTTGACCACTTTCATAACAAATTATATTTAATTTTAACCAGTTGTAAGAATCAGTCCCTGCTTATCCTAGGAGCTTCCACTGTTGCCTTTCCTAGCATTATTTTAATTTTAGATGTATTTCTACTGGCTCATTTTGCTTGCTGCTTCAAAAACGAAAGGCAATGCTCATTATAAGACAAAGCAATAATTTTTCCCACTTCATTTTCGCCTACTCCCTTTCTTTTGGTCAGCTACCTTGATCTAGTCCTGTCCTGTCGGTGCCATGGTGGCACTTTCTCTGTTGTGTAAATGCCATTTACTGTGAAAGGACACAGATTAACTACTTTATGCTCATTGTTGCTAATCCACCAAAGACCTTAAAATCTTCTAAAAATTGCCCTTTGGCAATGTGAAAATCTCCCTTATCCAATTCATTTTCTAACAGAGAATTTCCAGGAGATAAATCCAGGCTTATTTGATATTGTTTTTGTTTTTGCATTGCTTAGTTATGAAAAGTTGCATGATAACCGCTCAAAACGGTGACTAACTACCAGCCTAGTGGAACTTGCTTTTTTTGTCTTTTAGGAACGACTCGTGCCTTTTTTCCCAGAACAGACGTACCTCTTGGTAAAACAGTTCAAAAGAGATGCAGACAAATATGCAGACAGTTAAGAGAAATAAAATGCTTGAACTGTGTCTCCCTTTTATTGTGGACTGTAGTTTCTAGGAGTCGCTGCTTTTTGCCAAAAACAGATCTTGAATAGGAAAGCTTTGAGTCAAGTCTAACCAACCGAGCAGTAGGGTGAAAGGGGAAATATGTCATTGCCTCCCCTGTATTCTCAGGGATGTGTCCATGGGATAACCAGGATATGCTTGGACGCAGTGATGGCCACTGCTCCATACCCTCCATACCTTCTGCAAAATGTTTTTTAGCTCATCTGGTCTGAACAGAGCTGAGAACTAACTTTGTTTTCTCCAGCCAGGTAGGCCTCCCATTCCTCAAGCATATCTGCCCCTTCCTAGTTTGAGTTTTTCTACCCATCCTCTGACACCGTGATTGTCTTGCATGTAGGCAACATCTTCATCACCATATTTCACCAGCAAAATATTGCTTTTTGTGCCATTATAAATTAGAGCATTCCCAAGCTCCACCCTTGAAGAGCCCTGCCATTGTCTACCTGCCAGCCTGCCCCAGATTCAGGAAGTTTTTGTCCACTGGCCAGTTCCTCCTCACCATACAGTTCTTGTAGCTTTCATAATCTCTGTTTTCTCTAATACTTACCCATTTTGTACCATGTTGGGTGGTTTAGCAGAGTCTAAGTAAATAGCATTTCCTTTGGCCAGTAAAATCCTTTTATCAAAAGCAGATACTGGCTAAGCTGAATGCATCTGTTTCACAATTATATGGGCTTGAATCCTCTTCCTCTGTGTTTGTTTCTCCCTTAAAATCTGACTTTATGCTTTTTATGCTGTATAGACCAGACAAAGGGACCCATATTTGTGAGCATTATTTGCAGTCCTTTGATTAGAGACAGCCTGAACTAGAAATATTTGTTAGAAACACTTGCTGCCAGACTTACTGCCTAATTTGCCTGCTCTTTAATTATTCTTTGATTCTTAGGTACAAATCATCTGGTCTTTTGATCCAAACACATTCAAAGTCTTCAAATGTTATTCCATTGGTAATATTCATGCCCACATTCTAAGTCTAGTTAGCTACTCTATCTCTGCCCCTCTCTGCATTGTCCTGTTGTACCGTAGATTGAGATGAAGGATTAAATTTGTTTTGGGACTATCTTGGGACCCAGATCTTCTTTAACTTGGATGTCACTCTTTCTCAACATAATAACTTCTCTCAATCTTTTTTTCTTTTTTCTTTCTTTTTTTTTTTTTTTTTCTTGTCTTGCTGGGCTGGCTTGCAGCACTTAAGTACTTAGGTAAGTTTAATTTGCAAAGTTAACATTCTTTTGGAGCAGCTCCTAATCAATACATTTCAAAAATTTCAATCTTTTTTTCACTAGTTTTGGGTAACATTTCATCAAATTCACCATTAATAAAATTTCACTCTCTTGTTTGAATCATCCTGAAGCAGATAAAATGTGCAGCTGTAACACCTTGCACAGCCCTGGAGAGCACAGGGCTCTGCTCTCCATCTCCATGGTGAGTCTCCAGGGACCAGGGCAGGGAAGGAGAAGGACTGTGAAGGACCAGACAGGTGCCACTTAATGCCTTGGAGGGTCTGTGACCACCTAGGAGAGGAGGCTGAGCAGGATTGGGTGACAGCAGTGCTCAGCCTCAGTGAGATAGGACCAGAGATTCTTGCATCTACCTATATTTGTCTTGTCTTTGCACCTTCTTTAAAAGCTAATGCATTTGTAGCCTAGAGGCCATCCTCCAAGTGGGGTGGCATTCACCTCCATAAGAAAAAAACCCAGGGTACACCAGCTGGAAAATGCTACTTTGACAGCACTGATGAGGGGATGAAAGTGAGGGCTGGATCTGTGGTGTCCAGCCATGGCTTGTCATCTGGCTTCCTGAAGTTATGTCCCTCTCATGCCAGTGACAGCTTCATTTTTGCTCTGATTTGTTTTGTTTTGATGAGTTTGGTTGCTGGGATTTAACACAACTGGGCGACTGTCCCACTCGAAGATAATGTGGGAAAGCAGCCATAGTTTTCCCTCTCTGTGAGGAATCCAGGGACATCTGTTGTGCCTGGATAGGGTCATTCTACCAGGAACAGGAAAGTACTGCATGCAATGAGGCCTTTCACTCAAAGGATAGCATAGTTCTTAGTTCCTGTTAAAGACAGATATGAGCCATAAATGCAGCAATATTTGCAACGAGATCTTACATGATTTGAACTGTTCCTAGGTAGTTTTTGTTTTATTCTTGGTGTATTTCTACTTGTTTTTGGCAGGCAGTTGTCAGCTCTGTCTTACTTGTGCTCTGCAGTAACCAATACTTTCTGTGTGGCTTCTTTGCTCGGTTTTGGTGGATTCTTTTTCCATGTAAACCCCACTCATGTGGTTTCCAGTCAATTCAAACTGAGGCAGAGCGAGCTCATGTGAAAACCATGCCTGTGAAAACCATGTGTGCATGCATACCCATGGAGTCAACCAAGTCACTGGAAAGGCTGACTGTGGGAATCTGCCTTGACATTCCAGTTCACATAAAGCACTCTTGGGCTCAGAGCACGTCGGCCTGTTTATCTGTGGGGTCCAGCCATGGGGTTGCCTTACAGGCAAGATAGCTTTCCTATGGGGATAGAGCGCCATAGCATCAGGTCTGGTTTCAGGAGAGACACAAAACACCAACTGGAGCCTGGAAAGGTCTCAAACATTTGGCTTAGTGTCAGAGTCCTAACAGACTCCCTGTTTGTCATCACCAGGGGGGAAGGAGTGGAAGATGATTAGAGAGAGGGTATTCTGCTATCGTCTGCCCAGACACTGACAGGTTTTGGTTTTGTTGCTGCCACAGAATGCCTGGCCATGCAGTATGCAATAACCACTCCTGCTGCTCTGTGCCTTCCTCTTGTTGCAATGCCAGGCTGCAGAGCCTGTGGTAGGAAAATTCATGCATTTGCCTTCGGGCAATTGCTGTGAGCTTGCACTGCAGGTATGTGTCTAACTGGTGTCCACACATCTATCCTTCTCACAGCAGGGTCAGGGACACAGGCAGGTGCCAGCAGCAGGTGCTGGAAAAGGCAAAAGTGAGAAATGGGAGGTCAGAGGGATGGAGTTGGCCACTGCTGTTGGAGCTGCTGATCAGTCACAGTCAGCTTCTTCCTCTCAGCTTGGCCAAAGCGGGTGCTGAAGCAGTAGGAATGGTGTGTTCCCTACAGCGAAGCATGACAGCTTCTCTGGCTCCTGCTCCTGTGTTTAGGAAATGTATGACAAATTTATCACCTTTTAGATTACTTTTAGATCATTTACCTTTTAGATATCAAGGGCAGAAAGGGGAAAATTGTATGTGATCAAGGAAAGTGCAAAGACATTTGGCATAAGCCAGAAAACAGTTGCCAAAAATGCTTTCATTCCTATCTCTTCAGCAGCTACTGACACTAGGAAACCTTTCCATACTATCTGTGAAGGAGGAAGTTAAAGAAGTGCCTGCCAGAGATGCTATATAACAATGTCTGCAAGGACAGTCAGTTTCATTCCGAAGAGCAAAACTCCAGAGCATTCTGACTAACCTTTTGTTCCATTCTGACCCCTGCCTGTCCACTGATAAAAAGCCAGGCACAGCTGGCAATTTAGACTTTTACCCATCTAGCACTGAGGAGGAAGATTAGCTGATGGGGAGGTGCTGGGTAAGTGGGAGGGACACACAAATGTCCAGGTCAGGACTGGCAGAGAATTGAAGCAGTTTTTGCTTAAATTGAAGAATTGAGTTGTTTATTGTGTCCCAATTCAACCCAGGGGAGATTTTCCTTATGGTAAGATAGCGTTTGGGTGGCAATCTGGAGCTGGGTGGGGAGGAGGCTGGCAGAGACCAGTGCAGCCCAAAGGTACCATGTACCAAAAGCCCAAAGGTCCCCCAGGTCTTTCTGGGGAAGATGTGTGGACAGAAGCCTTCTTTGCAAGAGTGTACACACAGGCACCATCTGGGCTCCTGGGAGTGGGCTGCAAAACACCACCATCCTCTGGAGAGAAAAGCAGGTTTCCAGTGCCAAAGGCCAGTAGGACCCCGAGGGCTCCAGAGCCATGGGAAACGCTGGAGACGTCTGTGTCTCCATGAAGGAAGGATAACATCATGCTCTCATTTCTGAGGGTGGGCAGTGAAACAGCGTGCCAAAGGCGTGCTGAAATTCCCTTTTTTATAAATTGGGCTGTTCACAAACTGGTGTATTTAACAGAAGTGTGATAGAATACTTCCATGTGGAACTGCAGGCTGGTGGCTGGTGATTTGCTATTACAAATTAAATACTAACAGCTACTCAGATAAGATAAACTACACAGAAATGGACAGCAGCAATTCAGGGAAAGGGGAAAGAAAAAGAGGGAGTGAAAGCACAAGAAAAAGAAAGTAAAAAAACAAAAAACATTTGAAATTTGCCAGATGCGATTAACCCCACAAGGAATTTTTTAAAAACTGGAAAGGCTCCTTTCAATGTATGTGGGACTAAAAAACATACTACTGAATTCCTGTTAGCAGTTTCTCTTCCAATCTCCTTATTGGTGAAAGATTTATTTGGGAGGAAAAGGGTATTTCTATCTTGTGTCTTTGTTTTTCTGCACGGCTATCGCTGTGTGCACGGTTGGTTTCCACAATGCTGTCAGGCACTTGGGCTCTCATCCAGCAAATACTTAAGCACACGTGTAACATCCCAGTCAGAGTAAGGTTATCCATGTGCTTAGATGACTTTGGGTCAGGATCTTAATATCTCTGCAGCTCAGATGTGACTTCCACACAGTCAGGAGGAGACGCAGAAGAGCCAGACAATTAGAAAATGTTTTTCTGAGACCACAGAGATCCTGGCAAGAGGGCTCCAGGGGGTAATTTGCTACCTGAAATATTATTTTGCTCTGGATGAAAAATTGGTAAATCAATTATTCTCCAGAAAGTGCTGCTTTTGGGCATTGCAAACCATCAGCAAATTGAGTCCAAATGAGCTAGGTTACATTAAACTGCACAAATACCAGAGTTTGAGAGGAGAGGGGTGGTCTGTGCTTTCCAGCCAAACAGGCCTCAAGGACATGGGAGGCTGACCACCAGCAGGACCACGAGGGTGGCCCCTCCTGTCCACATGGGTCTTTGCTGTAGTGCCAGTGCAGATGAAGACCTTTGTTTCCAAATAGCCTTGGCTTGTTTTTAAATGCCCTAAATGCTTTCTTTGATCCAAAGTGCATTTTTTCCCCTGCATGTTGCCACGTAATCAATTCTTGTTTGATCCAAATTACTTTTCCTTGTTTCCTTTCAGTTTGGCCCCTAGATAAGGACACACAGCTCAAGTGCATCAATTAATGGAAAGCATCCACATCCAGCAACAAAATCAGTCTTCTGGCTGGTCCCTTAGGAGGCACTGACTGTGATTGCTTCATGCTGGGATTTTTTTTTTTTTTCCCAGCTAAGAATATTTCATTTTTTATCTAGTCTCTAAAGTTTTTGAGCTCCTGGTGTTTCTGTGCCAGTGAGATGGGATTCCTACAAGGGTGATTCCACTCCAGCACTCCTGCTACTGCTCAGAGGCTAAGGGACTGTTGTGGTAGCCAACCTCAACTCCTCTCACTCTCCTGGCGGTGGTTTAGGGAAGAGCAGAGGCTTGAGGTCCTTCCCAAGGAGGAAAGGCCTTTTGGGGGAGAGGTTTGTCACTGCAGGTTCCAGTGGTGCTATGACATCTGATCTCTGGGCAAATGGGTCCTGGTTCCTTTTAGCTGCTGGAGTAGATGTTGTCCTGGAAGATGTGCAAGGTGGCAGAAAGTGAGTTTTACCCTACTCATGGTTCAAGATGCTTTTCCCATCCAAAGTGGAGGTTCCCAGAGTGAAGGTGAAGGGCATTGCAAAGGAAATCCAGGAGAATAAGTTGAGAAAGGAGAGGATGTAGAGATATCCTCCTATAGAGACATGGCACAGGGGAGAAGATGCAAGAGGGATGCCCAAGCCTCAAAAGTGATCAGTTCCTACGAGGGAGCAGGTGCAAAGCAATTCTTTTAAAAGAAGCTGTTGCATATCTCAGCAGTAAAAACAATCAGTGCAATACTGCCTAAGGACAGATGATGACATTGTTAGGCTCAAATGCCAGAAAAGTTGTTGCAGACCATGTGATCCCTTCTACAGAATATGTTACAAAAAGGCAAATCACACTGCAAGAGCTTTTTCCACCCCTCAGCAGCAGCCATCTGAGGCCTCTGCTGGGACTAGGTCCTTGCTGCTGATGTTTACACCCTCACAGTCTCACTTCAGTCTGGGGGCTCTTCTCACCCTTAGGACAGGTGCTGGGGGCTTCCCCAAAGCCACTGGTGCAGAACAGGAAACAAAAATTACTGCTTTGGAAAACTGAATCTTTCACCCTCCCTGGGAACGGGAATTAGTGGCAGTAAAGAGTCGTGACAGATATATAGAGAGTGTAGGATCTTCTTACAGTGCTGCATTCCTGGGAAACCATCTTCCACCTGATTTGACTCAAACAATAACTCTTTCACCAAGCCACCATCAGTGAACAGGGTGGGCTGAACCACTTTCTCTTCTTGTTTTTGTTTCAAAACCCCCTCTGCTAGTAAGGCCATGATAGCTGTATCAAAACTAAAATGTCTTCTCCTGTGGGTTTTTTTCCCGTTTTTTTCCTGCAAGAGCAAAAGTCAACATGACAAGTTTTGCTGAGCCCTGTTTTTTGTCTCTTTTTTATCTGTGTTACCAATGCCAATGGAAACATTAGCCACTCTATCAAACAGCAAGCTGCAGAGACTAGAAAAACACATGTGGTTCTTTATTAAATCAAAATCATGCCTACTTACCTTTCTTCTTCCTTTTATTTTTAAAAATAGTAAAAAGTAGTGGATGTCTGAGGGAAGATTCCAAGATTAAACACTTTCTAAGTGTTGTTTTGATAAGAGCAAAGCCAAGAGCTGCTTGCATGGATGTGGCGCCTTCCTGAGAGTGGGGATTGATGCCAGGGAAGATCTAGTCTTGTGTGTTCAAAGATCAACCCATATAGAGTTTCTTCTCCCTGCATGTCTTCCATTTTATGGGCAAACAAATGTTATCTATTGTTAGCTCTGGAGAGACAAAAGTGCAGGGGGGAAAGCTGGATGGTGCCCTACCTTGTAGTAGTGCATTTGTGTGTAAGTTTTACATATACGTGTGTTCTAGGTTTAGGGATTTGAGATATCTGTGCGTGTTATGATACATACACACTTTGCCATAGTCAGTGAAGTTCTGGCAGACTCTCCATCCTTTAGGGATGAAGGAGCCAACTCCTGTTCCCTCGTACTGTCCTCTGTGGGCCCCAGACTCGCTGGAGTGGGAGGGACAGAGGTGATCTCAAACACATGACAGAACCCTCTCCCCAGGAGGCATCATGTTCTTGTAGCAGGAGGAGGAGTGCCTTTGTACCATGGTCCCAGACGGATGTAATGCATTTGTTTCTCAGCAGGCTTCAGATTTTAAATTTTAGAATGTTAAGGGTAGGAAGGAACCCCAAAGATCATCCAGTGCTGACCCTCATTCCACCTTCCATCAACCAGGACTCCCAGATCCCTTTCTGTGGTGCTGCTCTCCAGCCTCTCATTCCCCAGTCTGTCTGTACATACTGGGTTGCCCCATCCCAGTGCAGAATCCTACACTTTCCCTTGTTGCACTTCAAGTTCATGATTGTTCGAGCCCCTTATTTCTTTCTCCTCTAATTTTCTCCTTTTCATCGATGCAGCCCTGGATTCAGTTTGCTTTCTGGGCTGCCAGCTAAAACTAAACCTACTAACCTAAACTAAACTTAAAAAAATAAACAAACAAGCAAAAACTAACTAAACTAAACTACTCTAAGGTTTCTGATTAGACTTCCAGCTCACATCAAGTTCTTCATCAGCCATGACTCACAAGTCCTTCTCCGCATAAAATACCTGATTTGTATTTTTGCTGTCAGTGCCCATGTCTCATTGCTTTGAGCTCACTTAGTTGATTGAAACTTTAGAGGAAGCAGTTTTTATGATGGGGGTTTTATCATGGAGAAGTTGACTCAGGGAATGTAGGTTTTTCTGCCACTTCTAGCAAGATACTTCAGCTCTCTGAGGTGTTGCTTTCATTTCTGCATCTGTCTGACAGTGTAAGGTCTCCCTTGACCCTAGTCCCGGAAAGCTTTGACAGTTATACCGAGCACTACAGAGAAGTAGGGATTTCAGTCAGCAATTCAGAAAATATTCCTGTGGAGAAGCCACATCACTGAGGAGGTGCAGGAGAACCTCTGCCAAACCTTGGGAACTGGGAACATCCAACCCTACACTGCCATTATCCCATGTTCTTCAGACCATTGGTCTTTTTTTTTTTTTTTTTTTTTTTTTTTTCCACTTAGCATCTTTCAGCTGGCTGAAAATGATAACCCTCTCAACATACAATTAGTACCCCCTTATAAACACTATGCATGGTATAAAAACTCCTCCAAGCTCTTGTACTGCAGCAGAAATATCCTGCAAAGATGAGTGAAAGAGCTGTTTGTATGCTGGAAGACAAAGGTGCTCTGTATATCCATGTGTCTGCAGGTGTGGAGGACCAGACTTACACAGGAGCAGAGCAGGTGCAGGTCCTTGAAGGTCTGTGAGAGTTGGGGTTTTTCATCTTGGAGAAGAGAAGGATATGGAGTGACTGTAGAGCAGCTTTCCAGCACCCAAAGGGGTTTACAAAAAAGATGGAGAGGGACTTTATACAAGGGCGTGTAGCCAGGACAAGGGGTAGTGGCTTTAAACTGAAAGAGTAGAGGCTGAGTTTAACTATTAGGAATAAATTGTCCTCTGTGAGGGTGGTTGTTGGAGCCCTGGGCACAGAGAATTTCTGTGCTGACAGGCCCTGACCCTGAGGAGAACACTGCCCTTGGCTTGAGATCTTGGAGGAGGCTTCTAAAATTGAGTGATAGAACTGGGATTATAGGTGTATAGTTTGAATAGAATCACATGGTGAAAAACTTACAGTTTTAGGTGTTGGGATATAGTAATATATAGAGAGCAAGATG
>VWZN01002337.1:260551-349082 GCA_013396955.1 Regulus satrapa | reverse complement strand
TTTTTTTTTTTTTTTCTGCCGGAGGTTGGAGATGCGGGAGGAAGAGGAAGAGAGACGCGTTTCCCCGCAGGGCTTAGGGCCGGCGATGGGAGCAGCCGGCGGGCGGCAGCGCTGTCTTGGGCCGTGTGTTTGGGCAGCGCGACCTATGGAAACCATTGCGGAGCAGGCCCGGCTGTGTTGCCAGGGCGACCAGCGCTCCCCGGCCGGCGCGGGGCCATGTGACGGCCGCCCTGACGTCACGGGAGGCCGAGCCGCGCTGCCGGCCGCGCCGTCAAAGCCGTGGGAGAGCCGCTGGATGCCGGAGCCGCCGCCGCATCTCAGGGGCTGCCGGAGCATGGGCTGCTAAAAACTTGGCGTTTCTGCAGTGTGAGGTAACCGCTCGCCTTGTGTTCTTGTGTCAGGTTTGGGTTGTTTTGCTTAACGAAATAAAAATGTAGAATAGGAAAGCGGCTTGTATCGGTGATCGGTTTTTTGGTGGGTTTTTGGTGGGCTTTTTGGGGGTTTTTTTTCCACTTGTTTGTTTTGGCTGGAAGTTTGCTTTGATGAACAAGCCCAGCACTATCAGATAAATGCAAAGCAGCTTCCAGTTACTAATTCTGTGTGTAGACGGCAAAACGGAGTTAAATATAGATTAATGATCCATGGAAGAAGAATAAAATGATATCGTTCTCATTTGACACCTTAGGAATACAAATGAACGTGAGTAATCCTAGGCTAATGCGTTCGGGAGCTAAAAGAAATGATGTTTAGGCATTGTGATTTTTATACCTCTGTTGGAATTTGTAGTTTGTTTTTTTTTTTTTTTTTTTTAATGCTGCCCGGTTCAGACGTGTTTGTACCCAACGTGTATAGTGAGGGGGAAGCCAGCAGTCAGTGCAGCCAGGAACAGCTTAAAATCCAACTCTCAAAGTTGGAGCATTTAAATCATCTTTGTTCCCGCGGAGTCCCCTGCGCGCTCCCCGGGCTTTCTGCCCCTCCGCTGGGGCACGCGGCTGGGTCGTGTTTACAGAGGGAAGAGTCAAAGCCCTCCTGAAAAATCATCTGAAATGTGCCGAGCGAGCAGCGTTCCTCTAATGCAGGGTTTTACCCTTTTTCTCACGAGCACATACACGCAGGGATTGGGTTCTCTCTCTCTCTTTTAAAAAAAAAAAATTTTTTTTTCTTTTCTTTTTTTTTTTCTTTTTTTGTTGTGCGTTGAGAGCAGTTACAATAGCTAAAAAAAAACCAACTGCAGCATGAACAGCATGATTTTTCAATCACTGTGGTGATTGAAAAATGAAATGCTATTTTGGGTATTTTTGTAAAAACAGGAGGGAGTTTGAATCTGTTTCTGTGTTACACTTACTCTGAGGTGGCTGTTGTGAGGAAGGATATCCCGGAGCTCCTGAAGTTCAGTGCCACAGGCTGAGTTTGTTTGTGTGGGAACATATAGATTTGTTTTAAGAACAGATTACAGCTGAAGCATCGTGTGCGTTGTTTCCTGGAAAAGTATGTTAGATCTTTCTTATCTTCTCTAATTATGTATGGTAATGATTCTCTAAAGCAGCTGCTCGTCTTAAATGATGTGGAGCCGCAAAACAAATTAAAACACATAGCAGTAAAAGAGGAAAAAAAAATCTGTCGAAATTATTCTATTATCAAATGCAGAATTAAGTAATTGTTTCAGAAAGAGAGCAGACATTGAAACTGAAGGGACTTCTCTGAGGAAGTTATGGCTTAGTGCTCTGGATTTCACTGCATTTGGCATTCTTAGCGGAGAACAAGGATAAATGCTGAACCTTCTGAAACGTCTAAACCGTTTCACTTGGTGTTATCTCACCAGTTCTTTCCAGTACAACTCTTACGCCCTAAAACATCATTGTTGGGAGGCTGAAATATTTAAAATTGTCTTTATTAAATTCTTCACCTGCTGCCACCGCACCGGTTTGTGAGGAGTCTCTCCTGGCTCCTCACAGGTGAGTTTTCCCGGGTTTACAGGATCCTCACAGCCTTGCCAGGCGGAGTGAGGGGGCTCTCGGTGTCCCTGCCCCGATGACCTGCCTGGGCTGGGCTGAGCTGGGCACGGCTGCTCCCCAGCTGCTGCGGGAGCTGTGTTTCAGCCCCTGGCGCTCCATCCCCCTCCCTGGGCATGTCAGCTCCCCAGGCTGCAGAGGTGGGCTACGAGGGGAGGGCAGGGAGGTGCTTGATGCAGCCCACCACCCCCTGAGGTCTGCTTGTTCACCAGCTTCTGCTGCTGGGGTAGGTCTGCAGAGGCACCAAGGCACAGACTGTGGGGACAGATTTGAGCTGAGTGGCACCTGCCTTTCAAGAGAAGTCGTTCACCCTCATGTCTGCAGGATTTGAATCCATGTGTAGCTGCCGTCACCTCTCAGATTTGACTTGAGTGATGATGCTCAGTGTGGGCTGAGGCTTATGTTCATTCATTTAGCTTGAATAGAGTGTCCTGTAGCATTTGATGCCATAAAACCACCTGTAAGGGGAAAAATAATTGATGCAATTTTCGCTCAAGAGTTATTCATTAGAAGTACCTTAAAAATACCTTCCTCATCTCCAGATGGAGTCGACATATCTTTCTTTAGTGATACTGAGGTAGTCTTGAAAATGCTCCAGCTTGACCTTAAAGCAAGGGATGATAAATTGTTTCATACATGCTGTGGTGAGAGGTCTGAGAGGCAATATTATAGGGGAAGCTGGCAAGTGCCACTGAGGTTGCAGAGGACTGGGTCCTGCCTGGCAGAGTGACAGCTCTGTCCCCTCTTGATGCGTCTTTGGGGGGCTTTGTGCATCCCATCACCAGGCTTTACCCATTTTGCCCCAGAGATGGGAATAAGTTGCAGGCAGGCAGCTCACAGGCAGTGCCAGAGTCTGCAACTGGAGGTGACACAGATCCCAGCTCAGGAGGGCAGGGAATGGTGTGTAAGAGTCATCCTGGGGCCGTGTGCCTCTGCTTGATGATTTCATGCTCTTGTTGTCTGCACCAAATCCTTTGTACAAGCACTTGAGAGAAGAGCAAACAGCCTGTAGGTTCCTTCCCGCCACTGAGAGGGGAAGGTGGCTGCAGTCCATCCTTCACCTTCTGCCCTGCAGCACAGCTGTGACACAGCCAGGGTACTCGGGCTTGAAATCCTCTGACATAAAGAGAAAAAATGTGAGATGCATATGTGCTTGGCAGCACTCCACCTTCTTCTGGGGAGTCTAAACTGACCCTCCTACTTCCCACCAGCTATAATGCCATTTTAAAATGTCACCCCCTTTGCACACACATGAGGAAGGGATGATCTCTTCCTACAGTCTGCTTGTCCATGGCAAAGGGCGAACAGACCAGCAGTTCCCAAGGAATTGAAGCACTTCACCTTTGGAAAAAGCTTAGCTAAAGTCACATCTGAGATCTCATCAAGTCACTTCTCACACAACTGGATACAGCAGGGGAATGAAAAACAGATGTGAGCTGTTGATGCCTCTAGCTTCATAATAACACACTCAGTGTGCTCTACCTTGATCTAGTTGAGTTGATGGGCAATGACAATCTAAATGTAGGCCAGAATCATAATAAAACCTAAAAACCCCTTGCAATGCAGAACACTACTTGTATTTTTTCAAAGAGAACACAATTTCTGCTGTCTTTTAAAGGCCCTAGCTACTGCTTAGGCAATATTCATGGGGGAAACAAAATGCTCTGTAGAGGGTGGCATTTGTCAGTGGGAACTGGTGTTTTAGTATGGAGTTTCAGGATTTTAAGTTACTAATTGCTGAAGTTGGTTCCCACTCTGCTAAAGATCATTACATTGTGCTAATTTAATGTCTGCATCAACATTAGAAACAACTGGTTTAAATGATGACTGAGCTGCAGTAGAGATTTGGCATTTTAACCAACACTTCCAATTAAACACAGATGCCATGCGTAGGGTACTCTGAACGCAAAATAAAAGTTGACCTGACTGTTGGTTCCAAGCTAAAGCAACAAAAATCCTAACTCTGGAATGTTTTTGGTAGTCATATTTTAGAAACAATCTTCTACGGTGAGCCAAAATCTATGCAGACAGTTATAGTCAGATAACAGTTTAAAAAATAGACTATCCTTTGGCTGTAGTTTTGCTGCTGTTAAATTTATCTTCTTAAATAGCAGGGAGTATGAGTTGAGGGTTGAGAAACAGTAATTTTGTAATTATTTTATATGGATTGAATTATTCTGTCATCAAATTTGCATTTCAGACAGCATTACAGTATGAAAATATAATTAGAAACTGTAATTCAGGAATTGCTGAATGTAATATTTCCCAGAGGGAGCACTGTGAGGAAGCTGCCCTTACTACAACTTTAGCAAATGTTGAAATCATATAGGTGGAAAATGTGAAGGCTGAGTTGTAAAGTTCCTCTCCCTTCTGTGGTCTTCACACACTGTCAACTTTCTGCTGAACTTCATTTTTTTTCATAAGATTCATTTCCACAGAATCATCTAATCATTACAAGCTGAAGGGCTCAGATCCTGTTCTGCTGAATTTCAGTCTGGCTGCGCTGATAGCTGCTGAATTGCTTTCAGCCACAAAATGACACTGAGATAATGTAAGGATCTGATTTACATGCAGAAAAACCAAGAAGCTTGTCGTTGGGTCTGAAATGCTGGTTCCAATTTGCCCAGCACCTGAAATTCCCAGCCACGCCTCCTTTCACAGAAGATAGCTGATGATGGGTCTTGGTTTAGCTCTGTTTATCTTTGGCAGTTCGGTACTTTTTGCAGTACGTGTTCACAGTGTTGTGCAAAGTTTTAGCTGTATCAAACCCGTTGATGTCAATCCTCATGTTTTTTATGCCTGTGGCAATCTATGGCTTATCATAGACATACTAGCTGGAAACAAACATGTCTTGTGTTTTTTAGCTGGGCGTGTGTTAATGAATCCCATGCACTTTTCTTTGAGATGTGCACTTTTTAGGAGAGCATCATTCATGGCCAATTTTTCCCACCACCTTGCTGAGGCATCGCTCAGGTCCTTATGTGAAAGGGAGGAGGCAGAAGCTGAGTCTGGGGACATGCTTGATGCTTTGATGTCCCCGTACATCTGTCACAGTCCTGCTGAGTGACAGGGCTACTCCAAGAGGAAATGTCAGGACAGAAAAAGGAGAAGCGTGGCCTGTAACCCCAGGGATGGTGTGGATAAATGGGCTGGCTGGTGGCATGGTTCCTAGTGACCCAGGGATGCTGTCATCCCCAGAGTGCTCTGGGGATCAAGACTGTTTTCCCAGGGCTGCCTTCCTACACCCAACTGTGCCCAGCCCTTTATTTTGCCTGGGTGCTGGAGATGTCTGTCCCATCGCTTGCATCGTGTGGGTGACGCACATCCTGCCACCCGTGTCTGGTGTTTGCAATGTGAGCATAGGACACGAGCTTCAGGGTGTCACTGCACCTGACCATTTCTGTTAGGGAAGGTGCAGTAAGCCAGGTTGGCTCTTTAGGGACAAGTGGCCTTGCTCGAGGTGAAAATCTGGTTTACAGGTGGGACATGGGCTATTCCTGAACATCACAGCTGCGTTTTTGCACGTTTACTTAGGACTTGCAAAGGAGCAGGAGGCAGCATTTCAACCGACTGCACATGGGAGCTGAAAGGCTTTGAGACAGGTTTATACCTGCCACATGTGTCACAAAGCCTCTTAGCTGTGTGCTGAATTTCATTCTCCAGAGAACGGGGCTTTGGGAGCAGGCCAGAGCCAGGCTGTCCAGCAGCAGGGGCCTGGTGGGACCAGGAGGGACGAGGGAGGAAGGAGAGCCCTTGGCAGGGCTGACTGAGCACGTGCTGCCAGGATGTGTCCAGGGCAGGCTGCTGTCATTGTTCTTGCACTGCTGCTTCTGCCCACGCAGGGACCTCTGGCAGTGCTGCCTCGTGTCCCTGGTCATCTGCAGAGCAGGCCAGACAAGACTTTTGTGAAATGGAGCTATCTGAAGGAGTATACTCTGCCTGTGTTAGCAATGATGCAGTGATGCTGTTTAGCTGCCGTGTGATGTACTGTGTCTAACAGGGCTGCTCTCTCTTCTGGGCACTGGGTTCCAAGAAGGGTTGGAGGAACACTGCGCAGTCAACCCTTGTGCGGTGCCTGCTGCTTGACAACAATAGTTTCATGCTGGTTCTACAATTTATAAATGGAAGGGAACAGCTTTTGGAGGCACCCAGTATTGTAGAGAGGTTTTATTAGACAAGCAGATCAGGTGGTTTACAGGCTACCACCCAAGAGAAGACAAGTTAAAGCTGAAGAAGGTCAAAGTTGGCTTCTTACCTTACCAAATTCCCTCACTCCGAGAGCAGCAAGATTTCCCGATTATGCCTCACGCAATCTTTCTGCGTCTCCTCCAGGACTGCAAAACCACAATGGATCCAGCACATATGAAGTGTCTAACTTCAGCTGAATAACACTCAAAGAGACTTCATGAAGCAGTTCAGCCCTGAGAACCCTTAACTAAAGAAAATATTCTGCTCGTGTTGTGCTTGCAAATCCAAGATGCCAGGGGGACGTGAGCACAAAGCTGTTGATTATTTCCACAACTGCTATGTGCTTCCTATCACAGCAGTATTCTTTTGTGCAGAATGGCAGCATGATTGCAGAGTTCTCTTTAGCTTTACCGTCTTCACAAGCCCAGGTCCAATTAGAGCAATTATATCTCAGCAGAAGCACTGTCTGTTGTCCTCTGGACCTGTCTGTCAAGCATCCTATTCATTGCTGTTTATCTTTCATGAGGCTTTTCATGTAAAGTCGTTCTGACCCTACTGAAACAGCCCCACCAGAAGGGTAGCCTTCATTTTTATTTCACAGCCTGATGTGGATGAGAAGAGTGCAAAATTGTGACTGGGCAAGGCTACATCTTTCAGTCTAACCGTGATCTCTTCTCACTTGAGTATTATTGCTGATTTGACACAGCACACAGCTTTCATCTTCAATTATTTCACTTCACCCTTCATTTTCAATAACTTTACTGCTAAAAATTTAGAACATTATCAGAATTCACAGCTCTTCCTTGCCATGTTCAAGGGTTTCCGTCATCAAAATCCCCAACGTGAATTGCAAGGCATGTAATGTTTTCTGGCACATGATATTAAACTACTTACAGCTCTGATATCTGTGCAGACTCTCTGGTCTCTGAGTCACTGGAGAGTTGCTGAGTAGTGGGAACTTGTGCAGAAAGACCTTTTGTGTTTTGCTTTGCCTCTCCTGACCTGATGAAGGAGCTGAGTGTCTCCTGCCAAGGAAGTCTACCTTGTCACCACTAAGGTAAAAACTGAAAAGCAGAACTCAGTGAAAGGCAGAAGTGCTGGGACTTGGGAAGGTTACAGGCAATGCAAAGAGGAACTCTTTCTGAACAAAATAGATATTTATTTTCTCATACTGCTCTTGGAAAGGAAAATCCAGGGAGCAGTGTTTAGAATTGTCTTTATGAAACAGAGAATGCTTTTCTGACAATTCAGAAATGGGATTGCCTATGAGAGAGCATCCCCTGTCCCTGCTGCTAGCTCCATGGCATCCATGGGAGTCCTGGCCAAAATGCACAGCAGCACTCGGGCAGAATAGCACCGCTTTAGGAACTGAAAACATGAGCTCAGACTTTGGTCATTCTTCCTCCAGTATCATCAGGGCAGTGGTTCCCCCTAATTTGTTTCCTATTTTGCCTCTCTTCTGCTAGGTTTTAGCCCACAGGGGCTGCTTTTGTCAGGAGGAACTGCAGAATTATGTGCAGTAGTGGTCCAGACACCACCTGTACCTTCCCTTGGCGCAGGATGCTGCAGGCAGGAGAGCCATGCCAGCCTGACCAGGGCTGCAAAGAGACCTGGCCGATGCGGCCACACCAGTGGCAAGAAGAAACGAGAGCTGATGAAACAGCAGTATAACATGCTCCACATCAGCTCCATGGGGGTCTTGGTGAATCTGTTAAAGAGTTTATACTGCTTAACTGGATCTGCAGGTTTGGCAGATTCTGTTTCTTTTCTTGCAGCGATGGTGTCTTTGCTGAGAGCTTGGGGCAGGGCTCTCTGTGGGCTGCTGTGCAGAGTCAGACCCCTCCACTCACCATGGACACATAACATTTGTGATGCTTCCATTAGAAAAATGCAATTCTTTCAGAGATGACAAAAGGTGACAGAGGCACTAGCAAGTGACTGCTTGCCTGACTTTAACTCTTTTTTTTTTTTTAGACACTGAGACCCTTGCAGAAACCCCTGCCTCAATTCAAGGAATCAGATTAGAAATCAAAGAGTATTTCACTGTTAGTTTGCCATGTGCCAGTTATCAGTAGGCTGTGGTGGTGCTCCAAGAGCCTGTAGTCAGACACACCTTTCCTGCGTGCTGCTCCCACCATGCTTGCAGATGGCATTCCAAACAGGGTGTCAGTGAGGCAGCTGGAAGAGAAGGAGTTAAAACAAGCCAGAATTACCAGTTTGAGACATTCTCAAAAATAGCAGCTTTTCTTTTGTTTGCTGAATTCCCCATGCTTTTACAGTGCTATTCCCATTATTCATTTCTTTCCCAAAATAACATTTTTAAGCAGAAGAATGACTTGAGTGGGGAGAAGAGGGGATCTGCAGGCCAAGTGGGGATAACTGCATGTTCCTGTGTCTGCAGTGAGGGGTATTTCAGGAAATTTTGCTTTCTCACTGGCAAGCCCAGCAATTCCTTCCCGACAGCCCTTTCTTTCCAGGGACATGTGTTGGGCAGTGTGCTCATGCTGTCCACTGTTTCTGTAGCCCTACTTGAAGCCTCTCTTGCTGGTCGATGCTCCTTTGAAGAAGGAAAGGCTGCATTTGGAAAACTAAGCCCAAAGGAGCCTGGCTCCAGGACTGGTGATGCAGGCAGATCCTGGGATCCAGTTCTAGCCCTCAAAGCACCCTGTGTGTCCCATCCTTGAGCGCTGGCCCAGGAAAGCAGCTGCTCTGGAGGGGCTCCCTGACAGCGCCCACCGGGGCTGGCCGGGGATCCCGCTCTCTTATTTCCTCACAGTCAGGCATGCAGCCAAACACAAACAATGTGAGCTCCAGAAACAGGTGCCAGGAGCCTTCCACTAGGGCTACAGGGAGGGATGGTAGAAAAGAAACCCTGAGAGGAATTAAAAATTAAAAGCTCATGGCAGTGGCTTGCTGTCACCACGTCTCAGCAGTTCACCTTCACTCTGGCTGGCTGGCTGCCCAAGCGCTGAGCAGGAGCAGAGAGAGGAGCATCCCATTCTCACTGCCTTCACTGGAAATCACTCTGCTCTCCTGTGGCCCAGGTGGGTGGATGAGAAAGGAGCTGCTTCACTGCTGCATGCACACAGAACTGACCAGAACAAGCAACATGTGCTTCTTCATGGAAATCCCCTGAGTCCTAGAGAAAGTCATCACACCCGGAGGTGGCCAGACCCAGATGAGTCACATGCCTCTTGAACAGATGCAGCTGTCCAAGTATGGGGTGCTGAGAACCTAAACTGGCCATACCACAGCTTCTCTGTGGTCTGGAGTCTGCAATAATCCCAGCAACAGGTGGGTTTAGTGTAGGTGGAGGCTGAGCCCACAGAGATTGGCATTTGGGGTGCAAGGGTCAAGCTGACCGAGGCTGGTATTTGGAGGTAGAAGAGCTGAGCTCCACAGGGACATTTGGCCTTCTTTGGCATCCAGTTCAGCTCCTTGCTGTGCACGTGCCCTGAAACCCTTTCAAGAGCCCCAGAAAATTCGTCACTGAGCCCAAGGCCCCTTGCAGAGCGTGTCCCAAATTATTTGAACCTTAAGTTTAGTTCATAATCCCCTTTTAATATCCCACACCAGGTAAGCATTTGCTTCCCTCAAGCCTTGATATTTCTTGTTTTGACACTAACAAGTAGGTGACATGCTATCCAGTTTCCTGAGATAATGACTCTGTCTGTACTATGGCTGCTGGCTGTGTCCATAATGAATGAAATAGGGGGCAACCCCAGCACCAGCTCTCAGTGGTCAAAATTGCTCCCTCTGCAGAGCAGTCCCTATCCCAGTCTAGCTCCCGATCAGTTTCTGTCTTCCCAGCCTGTGCCACTGGGCCCATTCCAGGGGGCAAGTGGCACGCAGTCACTTTTCAGGAGGGTGCAGAGTTCAATAGCACGGACAGGGGAACTTCTGTGCCAGTTGGCCCCCATGCTGGGGTCACCCAGATGCATTGCTTCATAGTCACAGGTGATGTGGTAGATGTCATAATGCACTACTGGGTGAGAATACCTGGGGGGGGGGAGAAGAAAGAGCCTTAAAAATAGAAAGTGTTTTGTTCTGAAGCCCAGGTCTAAGAGAGCTCATGAGCTACAGGCTCTCGCCATGGCCAGGAAATCAGCCCCTTGGAGCATGACAAAAAGGCTGGCAACTCCAGTCTGTCAAACAAAGCAGTGGGGTTCTAAGAGGACCAAAGTGAAGGAAATGAGGAGCATGGGTGGAAGAAAGGATCAAGAAAGGCCTTTTATTTTTAGAGCATCAGGCACTTCTCTGTCTGTACAGAGGAATATTATCATGCTGACCTGACTCTTTACAGAGTGTGGGTTTGATGCTGATTTCATGTTGTTTCTTGGTACATACTCTTTCCCCTGTGAGGCTCAGTTTTAATAATTTTCTAGTTTACAATCCATTTATTTTCAAGATGTGAAAAATGCAGAGGTCAGTATCCACTACTGCACCCCTTCTGTTCTACCATTTCTCCAGTACAAGTAAATTGCTGTTATGTGTATTAGTCTTCTCCATGAGAGACCAACATGTTCCACTCTTCTAATGCTATCTCATGCCTAAAATCTGTTTTCCAAACCCTCCTTTGCCTGAAGTGAGGACTGTGCATGGTACAATTCACCCTTAAGCTCCCTAGGGACTGCCCAGCCCCACGTACAGCACTGCCTTTGCCACACAGCCCTTTTCAGGAATTTCACATTTCATTCAGTGAAGAGAAAAGTGATGTCCAGATGCTCTCCTCGTAAAACTTCAGGGTTGAAAGAAGTCAAAAGTGAAGATTTCTGAATGCAGTTTTCTCCCAGTGCTTGTGGTTTTGTTGACTTCAACCTTGGAGCATAATTCAGCAGGGTTTGAGGGAGCCAGGTTAGTATTTGCCTATCTCTTTGCCTGCAGCTTTTCAGGTAAGTTTGATCATTTTAATTACTTCTTCTGTTAGACATGGAGTGTCTTCCACTTTCCCTGAATTTCCCAGGCAGGTCTGGTCACAGATCATTTAGTGTCAGTGATACATGGAAGCCATCATATGGAACTCTGATATTAGTTGTAGATTTACATCCAAGTCCTGCAAAGCATGAGGATACTGGCTGAGAACTTTTAAACAGTGGGGTTTAGTAAAGCAGGACTTGGGCATGACTGTGTGAAAGCGTGAAGTTTTCCCTTGCGAACAGAAGTTGCTGTGCTTGTATTGCTTCAAATAATACAGGGGATTTGGGAAGACTAGCATTAAGACAAATTTTCAGAATCATTGAATATGTTTTAATCCTTATTAGCCTTGAGCAATTGGCTCCCAGTGAACTCACTGAAGGATAGGTATAATTAGAGATCTGTCTTGCGTGGCCTGCTGTGCATTTATAGCTCTGCAACTGCTCTCAGTAGTGAAACAGAGGAAAGCTCAACAACAGGAAATATTTCTTTCAGAAATATGAACACAAGTGTTTCTTCCAAGAATCATCAGATAAAAGCAAAAGCATTCTTAAATTTCTAAGTTCCACTAAGCACCTGGCTCTAATCTACAGCTCCTTGACTTTGTTCATTTTTTAACCCAAATGGGATCCTATTTTAAGGCATTGTTATTTCATCTGGTAATAAAAGTCTATTCAACTATTTTTATGTTTCATCAGTGTTTGCATTTCTTGTTCTGTACCATATTTTGCATTTTTCTTCAGTCTTTCCACTGAAGAATCAGTGTTTTCCAAGTTGCCACTGCTCAATTCCTTGCTATTTAAAGTTGGTTAGCTAATTCTGCTGGTGGGTAATTTTGATAAAAGATTTCACAGAGTGCTAGATTTGTCTGCACGAATGATAGAATGACAGGTTTTTCTCCCAGCCGTTGCAGAGGTTTATGATTGCTGCTTCTCAGGTGTCTGGCACAAATGGAAGTGGCACCATTGCAGAACGTGCTTGTTATTCAGGCATTAGCTTTGAAAAGCACTGGATTATTGCATGGCTTGTCATGTCTGTTTAAGCACACTATTCTGAAATTGCTCCTCCTTCAGTCATTAAGAGACTGGCTCCATTAAATTGTATAAAGAGATTGTATTGTATTGAGATTTACTCAAGGCATCTTTATTGCATTTCATTATAAACTAGTGAATCTAATATACAAAGAAGATTGCTTTAATTATAAGTGGACAAAAGAGAGATCTACTCTATGTTCCCACTAGGCAACTATCAGTAACATGCACCTTCTTCATCTAATGCAGTCATAACAAGTAATTAGGTTTGGTAGTTCTCCTGGGAGCAGCAGTTAACTGTGTTACACAGCCCCCAAGAGACAATGACATCAGGTGGACGTGTTGGGTTTTGTGGTATCTGTTCTCAGCTGTATTTTTATGCCCTGAGGAAACTCATGAGGCAGCCATAATGTAGGCAGAGGGTTCAGATGCTGAGCTGTTGATCTCCCCATCTCATCTCCATGCAGATTCACCGCACTCAGTGCTGCCCTCTGGAAGCTCAGCAGATGGCAGAGAACTCTGGCAGCCCTCTGTGCTTGCAGACCTGTTCACGGCTAGTTCTTGTTGAGCAAAGTGAAGCACCTTGGTGCCATTCACTGCTTTGTACTTTATTACTATTTCAAATCCTGAGCAAACAATTTTCAGAGGAGAAAAATAAGAGCTCAGTTCAAGGCAATGTCCTAGACAAGAGCTCCCTGCCACTTGTGTTCTTTCCTGTTAGGTGAACATTTGACAACTGAGTGAAGGTCTGATAAGCAGATGGGTTCCTCCCTATCTGTCTTGGTGTGGCTTGGGAGGGAGCATGAGGCAGCATAGTGCCTTCCCACTGTCACAATCCAGACAGTGCTGGGCAAGCCTTGAGGCAGAAGGATGGCTCTCAGGAGGTTTAGGTGCCTACAGCCTCTGAGCCCAGGTAGGGTCAAGAAGTGCCTGATGAGAATCT
Organism: Regulus satrapa; assembly: GCA_013396955.1. Lineage (NCBI taxonomy): Eukaryota > Metazoa > Chordata > Aves > Passeriformes > Regulidae > Regulus > Regulus satrapa. The sequence goes on along the minus strand of VWZN01002337.1, from coordinate 335,994 downwards.
GTTCTGTGCCATCCGCCTGTGAGTCTCTGCCAACCCAGGAATCTTAAAAACTCACTCCAGATAGTCCAGGAGCACAGGACTGGCTGGTAAAAAAGCCCTAGACATGAAAAATCCTTTCCTGCCTCTTCCTGTGCCTCTGTTCAGTCAACACTGTAGTGCAGCTGCCACCCGATAATTTTTTGTGAAGTCATCAGATGAAAAGAATGGTATTAATAAATTATTGTGTTCCTTAGAGGAGACAAAAGGTTGACAATAAAGAGGTGACATTTTTGTAGAAAGCTTGAGTTCTCAATACTGGATAGAGATCAGGTACATCTGAAATTCACTTTCGAAGAAAATACAGAACCTTCTATTTCATTATTTGGACAGCAGCCTGCTAATCCTCTTGACTCCAAGGTTAAACCCAACCAGCTGTGAATTTTATTGAGGTTACTTGTATATCTTAATTTCGGCTAAATTTTTGCAACAATGTATTGCTGCTCTCAGTGCTGCCTCATGCTTGAAGGGACAGAGCCGGCCAGCTTTCCTGACCTGTCTGTTGCATTCTGTTGCATCCTGGCACTTGTTCCTCTGCTTGCATAAACCTCCCCTCACATTCCTGCCACTCTCCATCACTGATGTGTGGTGGGGGGGTAGTGCAGAGGAAGACAGACATATCACCAACTTGTTTACTTAACATCACTGCCTTTGGCTCCCCTCATGGTGATCCTCTGTGCCAGAAAAACTGCCCGCTGTAAGAAGCATGCTTGTTTTTTTGGATGCTGTTTCCCTTCCAGAACAGTTCTCCTTCAGGACAGTAGGGGACCTCCTGACTCCCCCAGTCAACTGCAGGTATCCATGTCATATAGACCCTATTTGTGGATTTCTCAAATTGCCTTTTCCCATGACTTTGGCTCTTTGTCTTGTGATCTTTGAAGAAGGCTGTTCCACAGACTTTGCTGCTCTAGTGGTTTGAGATTTGCTTCTCATTCCCAGCCAAAATTTATTATGGCTAGTTTCTACCCATTTGTTCTTTTGCCAGCATTGTCCTTCAGTTTAAACAGCTTTTCTCCTTCCCTAGTGTTTACCCCCTCTGATGTATTTATAGACTACAACCATATCCCCTCTTGGCCTTTCTTTAGCGAGGCTAAACATCCAAGTGCCTCTGGTCTCCTCTGAGAGCACAGGCTTTCCATTCCCTTATTTGGCTTAATAGCCCTGCTCTGCAGCCACTGCAGGCCAAAATCCCTTTTCCTCAGCGTGTTTTCCTGGCTATGTACTTCAGTAATCCAGGTGAGCCCTCATATTTCCAAAACTCATTAATAGCACAGGTATTTCACCCTCCCTGAACTCAAGAGAGTGGTCTCAGCAGGTTCATTAGAAAGCATCACTTGTCTTCTGCAGGTCATATTGGTATTTTCCTGTTATCTTATGGCTAGGTAAATCTTCCAGCTCTTCCTCCTGCTCTGTCTCTGTTCTACTTTTAGTTAAGAACATCAGTCCTTCTCACTGGTCCCTCACACACTGCATTTTGCAATAAGGAATTTCATCCCTTTGCACTATTCCGGTGTTAAGATTGCTCCATTCTTCTTGGAAGGGAGTCTGGTGTCCCCCCGATGGTGCCTGTCACCTTGGTGTCATCAGTAGGTGTGCTGCTTTGAGATTATGATCCTGGTTATTAATGAAAATGTACAACTACATCCATCCCGAGACTCGGCTTGGGAGAACCCTACTGTGACCACCTTCCATCTGAGATTTCTCCTGTGATTTCAACTCCTGATCCTGAAAGAGGAAACATCTGCCTTGCTCCATCCAGCACATCCCCAGAGGAATGATTTGCTTTGATTTTACCCAAGTGGTTTTGAATTAGTATTTCTATATACATCCATGTATCTGTTAGAAATGAATGCTTATGTACTGCTTGGAAAGCCAGTGCAGGCAGACTTCCTATGGAGCTTCCTTATAAGGTCAGTTCTGCCAAGAAACTTCAGTTTTAACCTCTAACATTTCTACAGCTTCAGTCTGAGATCTCTCTTCAGCAGCACTTTCCAATTGTGGTGCTCAGGTTGGGGTGTTAGCGGATGTGTTTTGCTCTGCTTCAGTCTCCCATTGGGTTACGAAGCCAAATTCATGATTCAAATGACTACACTTATTTTTCAGACTTAGTACACTTTTTTTTTAAATGGGTATTTGGAATGGGGTGGAAATTCTTTTGTGTTCTGGCATGTGTCCTTCATATCTTGGCCTGCAGAGGAATAGCAAAAATTATATTTGTACCCTTTACATTCAAAATGTGTGAGACTATAAATATCTTGTAGTCCTAAAATATTCCTGCTTTTTTCTTCAATTAAGACTGTGAGATTTCTCCCCAAACATCTCCCTGTGAACTCTGACAAATATTTGACTGTCTTCTTTGTGCCAAAGTGCTCAGAGACTTTTGGAGGAGTTGGTTGTGACGTCTCAAAAACCAAGTAACACAGCTACTTCTCTTTTGGGCTCAGAAAGACCAACAGAGGAGCAATTACTGAATATTTAGCTGCCCTTCTGATGACAGGAAAATCAGTCCTTGTCCTCCTTCCCAGGAGTAGTTCAGGTTTTGTATATCTTTCAATGTTATCATCTCCTTCTGAATATCGTGTATAAATGAGAACTGAAGTTCCTTTAAAAAAAAGAGGAAAAGGCCTTCAGAAATATCAAGTCAGTCTTATTAAGCTTGTTCCCTGTTTATAATTTAACTTTTTATAAGAACATTAGAGCATTCCCTGATCTGAAGAATGAGCTTTTACCTTTTTGTATTGTGAGCTGGCTGAAAAGCCTTCATCTCATGCCTACATCTGAGATGTTGTAAAACCAAAGACCAGGTACCCCTGTGACATTCCAAACTTCATCTTACTTGTTTGGTGGATGAGTTATCCTGGATACTGCTCAAAGAATAGTTGATTTGAGAATTTGTCTGCTGAGCAGTCAGGTAGAAAAGGCTTTATTTTGTCATGAGGTTTCATTTTCCATCTATTTTTGCTGAAATCAAGGAACTCCATATGAAGAAGGAATTACATAACTCAATCTGACACTCCGTGTTGAACAAACTGAAACTGTGGTCTGCTTAAGGAATTTTGTGAAACTAACCTCCCATATTTATGTTTCTGCCAACCCATAAATTTGGAATTTGCTCTCTCACTCTCTAGATTCCATTTAGAGATGGTATTGATAGATTTCTATAGCTTGTATGGAGACAGTGAAATTTAGATTTCTGAATCTGGAGTTTTCTGTAGGTAAGTGATGTGGAGAGTTTGATATTAAAACAATCCCCTCCCGAGCTGTTGTTGAAGGATGTATCTTGTAAAAGGTTGATTCTAGATTCAAAGCACTCATTGTGTACCTGCACACAAACTCTGACCCAGTCCAGCCCCCTCGCTCTGCTCAGGCAAAACTGGGGGCTGTGAGTGCCCAGTGGTGGATCCTTTCCCCCAAGGAAGCTCCCTGCTGATCTGAACCTTCAGAGGGAACACTTTGCTGGCCTCTGCCTCTGCTGTCAATCCAGGGCACAGAGGGAGGATGAGCAGAGCCAGCGGCTGAGCCCCCAGCGCACGCAGAGCTCGTGGCATCAGTCAGAGGAGTCCCAGGGGGCTGCAGGCCCCGTGCCACCCCACAGGCTTGTGCAGAGTCACAGTGTGCAGACAGGTGCCTGGAAACGAATTTCTCCCAACTTTCCTCCCTTCCCACGGCATCATCTCTTGTTGAGAAACTTGAATGTAGGAAGAATCCAAACCAAAAGATAGGCAGGGGAGTGTTCCAGTCTGCGGCTGCTTAGCATCTCAAAAGGACGACTGAATTCCTTGTGTCTGACACTCGAGATGCAGGCAGTCACTTTATTGACAGAATTAGTTCATATTCCAGTGTGTACAGATAATGCACCGTGGGATTAAGCTACTGTAGCAATAAATTTCCTAACCTAATTTTAAAATATCAAAGCTCCAGTCAAGTGAGGCTTCGTGGCACACTCCACTCCATTCAATTTCCAGTCCTTCAGAAGAGCAGGCGAGAATGCCCTCCCTCAGGTTGCTGCTCTGCATCTCTGACCTCCTCTTACAAAAGCAAATTTTCCAGGGAAGGAAATAGAGCAGCACTAAACCTCCCCTCCCTCTGGCTACCAGCATCTGCTGTCACTCTTTGCAGCTCATGTGAAAGGTCACATGGAGCAGGGCTCTGAGCAGCCCTCCAAGTAAAATAAGGAGGAGTGCTGTCTAGCACCAGACCTGCCTCCCCTTGTCTGCTTCCTCCCCTCTTCTGCAGCAGTTCCTGACCACCCTGCTCTTCCAATGAGTTCCAGATAGCCACAAGCACTGCCAGGCCACTGCGCCTTTGAGCTGCAAACAGGAGTTGTTTCTGAGTACTGGTGGCACAAGGGATGCTGATTCCCAGTGGCTCAGCAGCAGAAGGAGGAGGGAGAGAGGAACCTGTGGCACAGTGATGCTGGGTAGATGTCTCAGTTCATGTTTTGGGGTCAGGGAGGGCTGAATGCACTGGGCATCACACGAGGTTAGATATGTATCTGGGGGTTGTTCAATACCCACAGGCCTTCTGTGGCAGCAACTGAGGGACAGATATTGCAGCCAGTAAGGAAATGCCAAGAGCTGAGCATTTTAGGCTGGATGGCAGCTTGCACCTCAGCAGTGTAGCTGCTGGACTTGTCCATCTCTGCAACCTCAGTGATGGGAATGGCTCTGCTACAGTGTGGTCATCCCCCAGGGAAGGCTGCATGTGCGTGGAGCAGCTGTGCAGAGAGGCAGTCAGGTGTCAGTCAGGGCATCACAAGTCAGAATTAGAGAATAACTGAGGTTGGGAAGGACCTGTAAAGGTCATCTAGTCAAACCCCCAAATCTTCTCAGGTCACCGATTTCCATTCATAATTGAGCTACCTTGTACTGCTAGTGAGACCAGAGTTTCTTGGAACTTCAGTGGATTAATTTTCATCTGGCCATGCTGCAAGGATGGTATTGTTAGAAACCACAGGCATGAAGCCCATGTAATGCTAGTGGCAGTAGCTTTATTTCTCTTGGCCATGCTGGAGGAGTTCTCAAGCTCCACGAGACTTCTCTGAGAAACTGGTGCTTGGTCTGTGATAGTTTAATCAAATTTTAAGCCGTTGTTCAGGACAAAAAGAAATCCTTGTGTTGGTGTGTTGTCTTCCTTTATGAAGGCCAAAATGTTTGATGTTCCAAACAGTGAGTTAAAAGCATCTGCAATAAGGAGACAGTAGCATCTTGTTTGCTTGGAAACTCCTGGGAAAAACTGTTCATGGTGTCTATATTAACAAAATCCAAATAAAGTAGTACTGTTTGTTTTGACTGCTTAGAGTGCACTTCAAAAGGGAAATCACACAAAAAAATGGAACATTTTCAGGTATTAATACCCTGTCCATAATTACTGCCTGCGCAGAAGACTGCTACAACCTATTTACTTGCACCAGCTTCACAGCTGGCTTCTGCCAGCAGCTGGTATTCACCCCAGTTCTAGATGTGAACCTCAAACAGGGTTTATGGGAAACCTTCAAAAATAGGAGTTGGTGGTTTTACTAGGGTTCAGCAGCATCAGCTCCCCAGGCCTTCCTTTGCCTGCTTATTTGCATATTGTATTTTACAATCTGCACTTCAGAGAAGTCTTTGCAATTTTTTTTTTATGAATCAAGATTGATATTAGGCACTCAAGTAGACGAATGCTTTTTGCCTGGATTCTTTGGTCAATATGCACGTTGCTTATGAGTTCCCATTTAAAACAGTTGTCACACAGGTGTGCAAGACACTCTGAAAAGCCCTTCCTTCACCGCTGGCTCTTGCTGCAAGCAGTTCCAGCCCCCGTGCAGAGCTCCAGGAGCTGCTTATCATCTCAACACAGCACACCCATGTCACCCCCTCCACCTCTGTCTCAGCGCATCTTCCCTGTCTCTGCTGTGATTTTTATTTTGTTGGGCTTTATTTGATTAATGGCCTTGTTCTTCTTCACTTGTTGGTGTCTGAGGAACTGCAGGGCCTTGTGGGATGCAAGGAGGAATGGACACAGACAGGACAGAGTTTGGGGAGGCACTGGAGGCAGTAGACCAGGTAGTAGGGTGTGACTGGGTCAGATATTTTTGAGAAATCCAATCAGTTCTGCCAGTTCTCTCTCAGCCAAGCCAAGGAGGTCTCTAGGCTCAGTTCTGCAGGATCTTCCAGAAATGCTGCTTGTAGCTGCTGGACATCACTCTGATGTAAGCAGTGATTACTTTGCTGATCTGACAGAGGGCTCAGCTGCATGTTAGGGAAGTCTGGCCCATTTCCATCATGCTGCATTGTCCTTTTCCACAGAAGTATTTACCAGCAGTTTCTCCAGCCACTTGCCAAAAAAAAAGAGCAGTTTTTCTTCCTTCAAACAGGAATGAATGGAGCATTGGAACTACATATTTTTATACCTGGTAGTTTCTCACAATAAATGTGACACATGGCATAGGATGAAATTGTGTTTCACACACACATCAAAGCTTTGATTGTAAACTTCCAGCTCAGAGAAGGAGATGAGCAATCTCTGTGTTCAATTATAACTGCAGATATTTCCTTTTTCCTAAGCTGGTGTCTGTTGCCATGGCCACAACCTTCAGAGTTTTCTGGCTATTTTAAAGTCATTACTTGGAGTAAAAGAGCAGATGTTTAATTACATTCTTCTTATTCCATTCACTAGGTACAGCTGACATTTTAGAAGTCTTTATTTTAAATAGTAATTTTTTGTTGTTTATCATATTCATAGAGAAAAATAGCAGAAGTTAATTAATATATGCCAATATGCACTTTTTCTACACCTGCTAAGTCGAGGTGAGGAAAGAAGTTTCTTGACATCTTAAAGACTGGGTATTAGATTGGTATGAGCAGAATCAGAGGTAAGTGAAAACTGTGCTGTAGAACAATATACAAATTCTTGTCCTGGTCACTGATAACCCCAGAGGACTGAGAATGTCCTTTGAACACTCCACACAGAGAAACATTGTTAAGCCAGAGCCGTGTACTTGCACATCCCCAGCAGAGTCCTGCACAGGCCCTGCTGCCCAGGTGTTGTGACTGTCAGTATCCTCACTGTGTGTACAGAGCCGTCTGGGATCTATCAAAACATGAGACCTCACCAGAAACTTCTTCCCTGCCACACTGTGGCATTTCTGATTTGTGGGTAGAGACAATAATTACTCAGGAGATTGCTCAGCCAACAGGACTGCAGAGAATGTGTTCCCCTAGATGTCTCATGGACTGTTCATGGTGTGTTCTTTTCTTAGACAGCATTAGCACTTGTGTCACAGAACAGAAGATTTGTTCATTAAAGCTTCCCGCACTCAGGGTCACCTAAGTTTAACATTTTGTCTCTAATGTTGGTGACTCCAGTATGTGATGAAAGCTTTGTCATCTCCCTGTGCACACCCCTGCCCACTAGACACTTCTCAGGCCAAAAGAACAGCTTGATTATAAGAAAGATCAAGTATGAGGTAGGTCCTGAATCCTGCTGAGACTGGTATGTAACTTGGTTTATACTGAGAAATGTCACAAAAAGGCAGCCTCTGATGTCTGCCCAGGGACAAATAGCTGCTGAGCAGGGACTTTGGTTTGAGCATGTTTGGATGGAGCAACCCTACTTCTCATCCCACTCTTACTTTCAGTGTCTAAACTTACTTGGATCTGTGTCTTGTTGCTCTGTGTCTGAGCTCTTCACCAAAGGCTTCCTCGATGAACTGAAGTGTTGGGAAGGTGAGTGCACTAGAGAAGTGAAATAGGTGAATTCATATTGCCATATTCAGGCTGCTCTTCTGTTCTACAGATGGGTATTATAGATCAATGCTGTTTTCTTGACTCAGAGCTGCTAGGTATCAGCTTCCTAATGAGTTGTGAGATCTCATTGTTTAGCTGTTTTTGCTCAGCTCCTCTTGGTGGTGGAGTTTGCTCTAGCTAGCACTACTACTAGTTGAAGTTAGTAGTGTATTAAGATGACCATAATCTCATAAACAATAATGCTGATGAAAACTGATTTAAAGATTTTGCAAACCAGCAAAGGACAGTTCTGTCTTCTCCTCAAAAGCAGAGCTCACACTGTGGAGGGAGATCCAGAATGGGACTGGAACCCCTGATGGAAGCAGAGATGCCAAAAGAGGGAGTTTTTCAGGGTCAATGGCTGCAGAAAATCCCATGGCAGGAGATGTGTTCAGTGTCCAGCAGCTTCTCAGCATCCCTACTGCCATGTGATGCTTACAGAATGTCCACACACAGCTGCTCCTGGGCATGGGAGGAAGAGCTGGCCAGCAATGGACTTGCCACTCAGCCACTGTGGAGAGAGTGCTGGCTGCCCAACAGTCCCTTCTCCTCTGACCATGAGAAGCTTGGCTGTCATGTTTTTGCCTTTATTTTTGGCTATGCAGTTATTTTGCTGAATTGGAATCTCTTGTAAAAGCTGCTCTTGCCTGTGCAGAGTCTGTAATTAAATGTGACCCTTCTCATATCGTGCCTACAGTACACCATGCACTATCCCAAACTCTCAGTTTCTTACACTTTTCCCCATTCACCTGTTTCTCAGAGATGTCAGTGTCATTTCCATGGTTGCAGTGAGTTCAGCAGATAGAAGCTTGAGCTTTGGGCTTTAGGAGCTCATTCCTTCTAGAATAGTAATATAATGCTACAGATTTACCCTCAGTAATCCAGCCACCTAGTGTGGGACAGAAACACTCTTCTGCCTACTGAGAGGCATAATCACCCTTGAGCAGGAAAGGAGACAGGAGAGTATCCATACAGAGGACAGCACATTTTTAGGCAATCCCTTACTTAAGGCATGTTTTTGGTTTGCAGTGCTGGAAGACAAGTGCCTTGCTTACAACATCTGCTTCATGCTCCATGCATGACCGATCGCATCCCTCGCTGCAGCAGCTCAGCAGAGCTGCGGTGCCAAGGTCGTGTGAAGGTGCAGTGGTTTCTGTGCTTGGCAGCTGTGGCAGCTGACCTCAGATCACTCCCATCTACCAGTTCTGAGGGAGCCATTTGGGTCTCTCTTCAGGGCACTCACAGTTCTGTGGGGCATCCACCTCTGCACCTTGCTCCCCATTCTGAGCTGTGCTAACCTACGTGGTAACCTAACCAGGGGGTGGCTTGTCTTCTCCTCTTGAAAGTGTATGTCATATGTATAGTTCCTACATGTGCATATGCATATGTTAGATGAAAAGATAAAGGTGGGTTTTCAAATTCAAATAATTGGAAAGGTTTAAATTTGGGTGGTCTGTGCTTTCTCTCTCAACATCGTTCATATAATAGGAGCATATATATTAGTGCAGTCAGCTATGCCTTTCCAATATGCTTCATTTTTGTGACACCCCTTGGAAAAAGTTGCAGAAATCCAAGAATGGGGTCTCTTTGTGAATAAGGAAGATGGCTGCAGAGAAGGGGAATTTACTTAAAATTCAAAAATTCAAAAACTGCACACCTCAGTGTCTTCTATTCAATGCATCCTCAAGTAGAGAGGGTCTTGCAAATCAGTGGAATCTGCCCAGCATCACACCACAACTCTCCCTGCAAATAGTTTGAGTGTACAAGGGGCTAGCATGCTTTACTGTCCTAGAAAGTGTAACTCTGCCCATTTGCTCAAATCCTATCACTATCTCAAAGAGTATCTGGAGAGTTTTCCATTTTGAACAATGCTCTCTATGTGTCTTTCTCAGAATGAAGAAGATGCATCCGTTTTCCATAGTCATTACAATGTACTTTTAAGTGGTGTCTCAGTGTGTTTCTAGATCATCTCATCAAGGACCTGTAGTTTTTTCTGTGAATGTGCTATTCTAGACAGTTTTGGTTGAATTTTAGTTAAGTATGCTTCTGTTATCAGCTGGCTTTGTAAATGAAAGGGATCAGAATATATAAAAGCTTCTGAGTTCCCAGATGAAAGAGCTGATGTTTCAAATGTCCTTTTAATAGATACAGGAGTGATAATCTGCTGAGATAGACTCCTGCAGGAAAAAGCTCAACAGAATAATGCTTTTCTGTTTGTGGCTACTTTCAAAGTTCACATATTTGAGCACCTCAAAGAAAGGTATATTTCTTACATACACATATACTCTGAAGAAATAATATTTTAATAATAAACCAGAGTTGTGTGATTTTCCCTGAGCTCCTTTGTTTACTTCAGGCCCACTTCAAAGCTGTGCTTAAAAAAATGGTATTTTTTAAAATAAAGAGTAAAACTAGCTTCTAGGTGAAATGTGTAAAATACTGGGATGTCTGTGCTTGTGGACAGCACATTCTGTGTTTAGAGTAAGGCCCCACATGCTGCTTGGTGCAGAGGGCATGCAGGGGTATGTCCTCAAGTTTTTGGAAGATGTTAGGACTAGGCAGGCCAGTTCTGCCTTCTTCCTTGGGGTAGAAGGAAATAAATCCCCTGCATGTGTTCACCAATGAACAATATAAAGTTGCCCATGAGTCAGCAGCGCCCTGGCAGCCAGGACATGTCCTGAGGGCATCAGGCCCAGCATCGCCAGCGGGGCAAAGGAGGAGATTGTCCTGCTCTGCTCTGCTCTGCTCTGCTCTGCTCTGGGGCAGCCTCACCTTGAGTGCTGGGGACAGTTTTGGGTGCCACAATATAGGAAAGATATAAAGTCGTTAGAGGGGACCCAAACAAAGATGGTGAAGGGCCTTGAGGAGAAGCCATATGAGGAGCAGATGAGATCACTTGTTCTGTTCAACCTGGAGAAGAGGACACTGAGGAGAGACCTCAACTTCCTCATGCAGAGAAGAGGAGGACACTGATCCCTGTTCTGTGTTCCCTGTGACAGGACGTGAGGCAATGGCGTAAAGTTGTGTCTGGGGAGGTTTAGGTTGGATATTAGAAAAAGGTTCTTCACCCAGAGGATGGTTGGGCACTGGAACAGCTCCCCAGGGAAGGTGTCACAGCACCAGCCTGACAGAGTTCAGGAAGCATTTGGAGAATGCTCTTGGGCACATGGTGTGACTCCTGGGGATTGTGCTGAGCAGAGCTGGGAGTTGGACTTGATGTTCATTGTGGGTCCCTGCCACCTCTGGTTATTCTGTGCTTCTCTGACTTACATCTACTAGTTGTTAAGATGATAGCAAAATCTGCAAGATGAGTGCTCCCATTCAGGGTTGCCTTCTGCCTTTTCTTCTAACTATATTTCATTGTCATCAGTCAAGAATTAAAGAAGTGATCACATGTGTGCATGGACATTCATGCTCATGTAGTGTGAAACAGGTGCTGTCATCAGGATGGTTTAACAGTATAAGAGACTTGTAAAGGAGTGATATCTTTTTGTTACATGAGTTTAGATGCTGTGAAACAGCAGAATGTACCTTTGGTGTATACTATTGAGTGTTGAAGGCTGGCATCTAGATGAAGAGATCATTAAAGAATTTCTCTCTGAGCTGGAATGAGGTCACACCTGGAAATAAGTTTTTTCAGGAGGTCTCCCACTTAGTTTCAAGTAGCCCCCCTCCTTTCCCAGTTCATCATCTGAATTCAATTATCCCAGGAACCAAGATGTGTCAAGTAAGATCAGGCCTTGCCAAAGCTCCTACAATCTTCAAAACCAGTGGATTCCAGTTTTATTTCTATGAAATATGGTACAGATCTTCTAATGAGCCATCTGCCTCCCTTAAAATGAAGGTGAGACTGCTCCACAGAGGTTAGTGACAACCTCCTTCTCCACCAATGCCCCTCTCTGCTCTAAATGTGCTAATTACCCTTTTCTGTCACTCTTATAGTGTATTAATAATGATAAATTTACAGGCTCCCTCTTTCACTCCTACGTTTATCTCAGGGCTTACTGCTTTGTCTGACCCACTAAGACACTTGAGTCCGTTTATTTTTACCTCATCGGGGGGTCAAATAAAAGATTTGTTATGACCCTCCTTCACAAACATAGTTTCTTAGCAGTGGTATTTAACCCATCTCATCCAGCTCTGCAGTGTTTAGTCTTTTCTGTCCATATCACTTGCAAAAGTTGGTGAGGACACCCAAGCTCTGTGCTGGTGAGAGCAGCCAAGCTTGCGCTGGTGAGGATTGCCTCCTGGTACTCTGCCAAGGTGCAGCACATGCAGCCTCTCGGGAGCACTAATGCAGATCTTTGGTCAGAAGACAGCCCATTATTAGATTCCCAGGTGCATAACTAAGCAGTGAGTGGAGAAGGATATACAGTACTTGTTTAGAAAGACTTGGTTGTTTGGTTTTTTCCTGCATAAGGAGCAGGAAAAATCTAAGTGGTGAGATGTGCATTATTCCACAGCAGCTCCCCCTCTTTCAACTTTGTGCTTGAGGTAGCAACCACTGTTGTGCCAAGATTCCATCAGACCATGTCACTGCCAGCACGTATCCTCAACCTTTTGCCCATGCAGGTTTCTTACCACTTGCTGGCCACATGCAACACTTCATTTTGGCTACCCAGCATCACATGTCTTGTCCTCCTGATAGCCAGGAGTTCCTGCTAGGAGTCCTGCCATGAGTCCATGGCCTCAGCTCTTTTGGAAAGGTCTAGAGATACATGGCATGAAGACTGCTCCCAGGTCTCTGTGAGATAAATTGGGATTTATTCAGGGACTGGGAATTGAGGGCTCAGCATGGGACACCCCTGCCCACATAGCAGTGGTGCACACTTGTTTCTGCACACATATAAAACTCAGAGTAGAGAGATCCCATCGTTTAAGTGAAGTACATGTAGTTGAACTTTGGCCTCCTCTGCTTTGACTACAGAGGAAAACAAGGGTCTAAAAATAAGGAAATGTTTGCCTCTTGGAAATTTTCTAAGCAATTAATCTAAAAATTATTGATGTTTCTAATTTTGTTGGAAGATGGAGGACCATCAGTCACACTCAAAAATACCAGCTCTTTGCTGATAACTCATACATTGGAATGACTTTTTAATGAAGTTGCCAGAAGAAAGGTTTGCTGCCAAAATCAAGGATATTGCTCTATCCCACTCATACTACTTCATCAAGGAAATTTCCAAGAAAATTTTGGCTTTCTCCCAAAGTTGTTGAGTGGGATTTTTCTTTTTTTTTTTTTTCTTCTTCCTTTTTTTCTTGAGTGCCTGAAAACCAACTCCAAAGCCAACTTTACTGCCAACCTTTTCAAAGAAATAATGACAATACATGCTAATAGGAGGTTTCACAAATAAGTATGAGATCACTGAAACCAGTTCCCATCTGATCACCCATGAATGAACATGTGGGTTTGAGCTGTGTTCGTGATATGGTGATATCTCCGTCTTCCATTCAGATTGAGATCAAATGACTCTTACCAAATGCTGGGTGGTAAACTGTTGGTAAGTCACTGTTTATCATACTGTGGAGACTAATTTGAAAACATCCTTGTTTTAATGTAACTGAGCAATAGATTTTAAGGCACCTCTCAGTGAAATAGATCCTGTTGCTTAATGAATGGCTCCCTTTCCTGGAACATTCATTAAAAAGCAGTGAGCCTCATGGGGTATACCCTTCTTTTAATAAAGAAAAATCAAGTAGAAAATCAGAAGTTTTCTATACATATTTGCGTAGTTATCAATTTCTTAATTCTTTCTCGGAGGATCCTTTGGTAATTCGCAGGAGGATCCCTGTGTTGCTCACTGACTGAAGTGACTTTCCAGTGAATTCATTAGAAGATCGAGGTCTGCGACTTATTTGGTGGAACAGGATGTGCTTTTTTTATTGAATAAGTGACTTGTACGGTGATTTTTTATGGCACTTTGTAAACAGTGGGCTGATTCTTCAGTGTTCATCCTGTTTCTAGGCAGTGGGGCTTCACTGGTTTCATAACAGTGGTAGTAGAGGAGAGAATTAGGAAATACTTGGTGCATGGAATGTCCGAGGAACGGGTTGGGACAGAAATTATTAGTGAAGATGATGTGGAAGGGAGAATTGTCAGTTGAAGATAATATAAGTACATCATAAAAGCTATGTGTAGCAAGCAGGAGGAAAGAGATGTTAAAAATGTGAGACCTTTATTTTTATAAGGCATGATACTGAGAATGCAGGAGGTTATTACTGTGGTAAGAATGGGTCATAGGGGGAATACAGAGCAAGAAAAAAAACTGGAACAAATGTCAGTGATAGAACTTTATTGGTGAGATTATGATTACGTAAGAGCATATCTCACTGAAAGGATCTGAAATATTGTCCATCAAGTAACTGGTAAATCTTTCATTAGCCACAGGCAAAATATTCTCATTAAAATCAGCATCTCTCAGGCCTATGAACATTTCCACTCCTTTCCATGTCTGAAAAGTAATGCTTCCCAGGAAAAGGAATCAGATCATCAAAATCTAAATTTGTAGTTGAACATTGGTGATGCTGTTCAGGGTTCAGAAACTGCTCCTAAAAACAGCAGTACTGGTGCTCTACAATTAAGGCAAAAACAGCAAGGCAAATCATGGTAGATGGAATGAATGGTAATGGTTTTCTATTAAGTAGATACCAAATATATCTTTGTTACATATTTCTTTTGGATGATTAAACTAGAGAGAGACACAGAGGTTAAGCCATAGATAGTCTTCTTCCAAGGCTTCCAAATACTGTTCCTTCAGAGATGATATATGTAATTGTTAGGCTATTGTTTTGTGATGGTGCACGGCATCAAAAATGCCATTACTTGCTAATGCTAATAGTAGGAATGGAAATGCATGGAAAATTCAGAAAAACTTAAGAGAACTTATGTGGCAGACTTTTTCAAAGATAATAGGAAAAGTAAGAAAGATTGTATTTGTTTTAGGGAGCTAAGAAATAGGAGTGGAAAGTAAGAGGGAGGGAAAAAAGACAAAGTATAATCAAAAAAAGACAAAGTTTTATATATTAACACATTTAATAAAAGTCCTAAAAATGAAAAATGGAGAAAGGCACTAACACTCACACAAGAAATCTCAGAGAAGCTGACATCTTGAGAACAGCAAAAAGGCAAAAGTACATTGGCCTAAAAATGTAACAGGATCAGCTTTTCTGTTTATTTACAGTCACTAGGAAGTGGTGAATAGTGGCATTTTATTTCATGTTGGATAGAATCTGTTTTTCCTAAAGTTAAACTTTGGAAAGAAGCATTCTGGTACTGCCACTTCTTTTCTACAACAGTGATACAAATTGTTTGTTGTTCACATGAGAAAAAACAGTTCATTTGTTTGAGGACAGTTATCTGATGGACTTTGTTTACTTCCTCAAAGGATGTTAGTAGTGAAGGAAGAAGTGCTGTTAACCCTTTTTTTTATGAAGGAGTTAATCTTAGTTAAATTTACTGAGAATTTTCAGTGATGGCAAAAAAATCTTTGACCTCATAATTTATATTTTTTTGTCTAGATTTCATCCTGACTTTTATACATTATTTCTTGTTGCAATTTGTGCAATGCTATATAAACTTGTAAAAATGTTGTTGAATTCATGCAAACAATTTTTTGCCACACTCTGTATAATGACTATATGATACATGGCATTTCAAAAGTTCTTTGGTAAACCAATACTGTCTATGAGTGTCTACTACCTAACTTAACATTGAGAACTGCTAGGGCTTTGTTTATTGATTATAAGCAATAGTAAGAAAATCAAGATTATACAAGCATTTGTTTACACGTGTGTGAGAGACGGGCAGAGAAGCATGGCAAATTATTTTTGCACTTAATTTGTCAAATGTTTTTCTATGCCTCTTAAGGGAGTTTGCTTACCGACCTTTACCATGTTGTTCAAGCTCCCAGATTCATTCCTGTTGAGTAATTTCTAAAATCAGGCAGCACACTGTGTTATGCATGAAATAGCAGTTGGGTAAGGCACGGGTCTGTGTTTTTCACGGCGGGCTGTCAGGACTGGATGTCATTCTGACTTTCAAAGTGAATACAAATCAAAATCCTCTTCCAGTAACTTTATAGATTATATCCAAGCTAAGTTTCCCAGGCTAAGTTTGTTCAGGTTTGTACACAAATGGTGCTCAGAGGGAAGAGAATCTCCCCATTCAGTGCCTGTTGTGCACCCCCAGATCCAGCCCTCCCAGGTCAGCTGTCCATGTAGAGTGTGGAGAAGGAGGTGCCATAAGGTGGCTTGTGTAATCACCAGATTGTCAGGAAAAGGAAGAGATACTGTCATCAGCAATGGCAACCACATCCTTGTCTAATTCGCCTTTTCAGGGAGCACAGCAGAGCACCTGAACAGGGTCCATGGCTGAGCTTCACAAACTGATTCTATTGCTGGACCAGCTTGGGGGCAATTACATGGTTTTCCTGTACCTTATCTGCAGCACAAAGGTTGTAAGTGAAGACAGAGAAGAGGTCTTAGGAAAAAACAGCAAAGACATTGGCTTAAACCAAAATTTAAATAATACTTTCATTTGTGCTAAAATCCTTCATGTCGGCATATCTTCTCAAATAGAATTCACATTATGATTCTTCAGGATGAAGTTAACTTTTGAAATAAAATATATTTATTTAACTGTTAATGTTCAGAAATAGGCATTTACCATGAAGCAAATATTCTATTTAAATTATCAATTAAAAACCTTAGTAAGATGGAAGTAGCTTACTGCACTGCAATTTGGGAATTACGAGTTCCTTTCAAATGTAGGAGCTGTAGGCTGTGCCATATGTCACTGGGAGGATGTTTTCTCATATATTCACAGGAAAATCTTGGATTTGAATGATGAATTCTCTGAATTTGGCAATAGAGCATGAGGAATAAAATAGAAGTGGCTAGCTTCAAACTCCCCTAGACAACTAGAAGCCAGAAACTTGCCATATGTCATTGACTTCCATGAGCAATGCTGAACAGTAGAATATCACCCTCTCCTGCAGCATTAAATACTGCCCTAAGCCATTAATACAAAGCAGATGGCTTTGTTGCTGATTAGAGCTGGTTAGAATCTGAAATTCCCATTCCAAAGGAAATTTTGACATTTGTATTTATTTTCACTGCATATTGGAACAAAACATCAAAATTTCCCAGTGGGATGGATATTAAAACTGCTCTGGAAACACCAAGTTATTTCACTTCCTTGGCATTGAATTGTTTTCTCAATAATATCAAAGCAGTGTAATTCTAAAATTAATCAAACATAAATGCCAAAACAAAATTAATAAAAGCATAGAATAACACTGAAACATTCGCCATGTTAAAATGAAAAGGTAGAATTGAAATTACAAATTCTGACATTGTTACAGAATTTATTTTCTTGAACATGATAAAACATTTTGATTTTGGGTAATTTACATTACCTAATGGGAATGAGTTCCACTGAAAAAGTGTTCACCCACTGCTGATCATCCAGGGATAGTAATGTACAGGATCATCTTGCAGGTTCATATATGTAAAAATTCTGAGAAATTAGACATGCACAAAGATAAAATTAACACTATCTATGCAGTTTGGGAACATCTTTGAAGACTGCTTTAAAAATTCCTGCAACTCCCACGAAATTCCTTTAGTCATCTATATCTCTCTTATATTAGCTCTCTTTTGTTGAGGCAATCTTGAGAGTGCGAAGTGCTGGACAAATCATCCCTGGCATGGACCTTCATATCTATGAACTTGTAAACTGTGACATTATCTCAGTGCATCTTGTTTCCATCTCCTTAGCAAAATTCTGGTCCTGACTGCCAGAACCTCCCACTCCCAATCTCCAGTTGCCTACTTTCCTGGAGAAAGTTCTAAGAACTCACTTCAATATGGAACAAAAACTCACAGTTCCTCTCCAGGTAGGAGCCTTCACAATCATTCCTTTCTCTATCATAAGAACATCTTTAAAAATACCTAGTTCGCCAGCTAATGGCTCAATTTTTTCCAGTATCACGATTTCTTTTTTTTTTTTTTTTTCTGTCAACACCAAGTCTCTGCTGTGGGATAGGAGACCATCTGTTAACAATTTTTAAGGGTAGTCTAAACACAAATGTCACTCTTTCAGAGTCACATGCTATTTATTTACAGTTAAAAAAAAAAAAATCAGTATCATGAATTCACATCAGCTTCTCATCTTACTTTGTGCAACAGTAGCTTTCTGCTTTAGTTTCCACTACGCTCCACCAAGGTATTGCATATAAGATTACATAAAAGGACCAAACAAGATGTAGGACAGATTAGAAACCCGATGAAGTTGCTGCTGGATGAGTTTGATGACTGGTGTGCTCAGGTGCACTGGGGAAGATTATGTTACTGCTGGTGAGTGTCCTGCACAAAGGAGAGGAGCCCTGCGGAAGAAAGGAGAAGAAACGGGGTTTGACGTGGCTGGACACGTGAGTATCAGCATGAAGACAAACAGCAGTGACGCAGGTGTATAGGAAGGGTGGCTTTTCTAAAGCACTCAGGCCCTTGTTAAGTACCAAAATCAGTGGTGCTGCTTTCTGGCAGGTCTCAGTTTACTGGATACAGATGCTTTTTGAGAAACTACCTATTGCACAGGTGCCCAAAGGGAAGGTGTGTTTTCTTTGAGAAGCTTGGGTTTTAAATGTGGGTGCTGGGCACTTGGAAGAATGTGACCTTGGGCATTTTAGGAAATGTGGCCCATAAAGTTCTTGCTAACCAAAGAGACTTTAGGCTAACAAGTTGCTTAATAGGAGACACAGTAACTGCAGAAAACTTCCATCGTTTGGAGCTTGATATACGGTGTTCTGAAAGAATGTTCCTAGATAAAGTGACCTCCAGATGGAACAGGTGAGAGATTTTGCCAACTCCCCTGCTGTCAGCTTAACACCCATGTTTATAAATACTGCTGATGTCCTGTGCTTATTGAAACAGCTAAATGCAGTGAAGTCTGGAAAGGCAGTCTCCTGAGGGTGGATGTTCTAACGTACTGTTAGCAAAGTCTCTCTTGCCCTTTGCCATACAAAATTAGGCAAAGGCAAACATACTTTTACAAAAATACTATTTCCATAGAGTTTTAAGAAATCAAATACATAAATATATATCTAATTCCCAAAAGAGTCATCTGAAGTCTGCCAAGACAAAGAGTTAGCTATTTTAAAGACCTTAGATCATTCTACCCAGGGTTAATGAACAAAATGTTGTGGTTTTTTCTTACAGAGCATATGGTAAAGTGTTGTTTCTCAACTTCACAAATGAATGATTTTGAACCAAAAAAGCATGGGAATATTGGCATGGTTTTTATTGTTGTGAGTTCTAAAAGAATTAGGAAAAAATTAAATTAAATAGCAAGACCTTTTCTGAGTGTAAGAGAAGGGGTAAACAAATCTGTATGAGTTCTTCCTCTTTTGTCTGGTTTCTCTTTTTTTTTTCCCCCCTCATTTCTCATTAAGGAAGAAAAGGTTACTTTCAAACCATTATGGATGGGTGAAGCCTTTGCTGGCCCTGGGGAATGACTCTCCAACATTTACTGCACCATTTTTCACCCTGCTCATGGAGTGGTGGCAGCACTTCCCAAAGGGGCTCCAGACAAAGCCCAGGACACTGAGAAGGGCTGAAGTGCTAGATACCCCACGGTGTGCACAGAGGAGCCTGCATTTACACCCTCTTACACTTCGGAGGATCACTGTAGGATCTGGGAACATGGATTGCTTTATATGTATCTCCAGCAGCCCCTTTTCTATGTGTCTTCACTGCCTGTCTACCCTGCCTGAGGTTGCACCTTAACTGAGCAGACAACCTTCCTAAAGATGTTAGGTGTGCTCTGTCTGAAGCAGCAGAGATTTTGGATAAAGAAAGCTTTGTCTCTCCTCTGCCACAGCCTGCTGTTGATACAGCAGCAGCAAGTACCTGACTGCCAGAAGGTTAAGGACAGACCTGATTGCCCCTGAAATCAAAATCTAATGGGTAGAGGTAGCCCATTACAGAACATTCCTCTTTGGTGGATTGATGGACACCAAATTTCAGTCAGGAGCAGCTTCAGAAACAAGCTCTGAGTCCTAAATGCAGGGCTTTAAGATGGAAGGAGTGACCAGCCACGAATGAGAGAGGAGTCGCTGCACAATGTGCCGCGCTGTACAAATGCACATAACATCTCTTTTCCCCCCTCCCGGTATTAGAAATGCTCATGTGCCTAGTCATCCTTTTTGTACCACACGCTCTACCTCTCAGGAAAGGCTTTGGAAGCAGAGACCTTTTCTGGGATCCCCAGTGATGCTGAAGGAGAGGCCTGTGCACATCAGCCCTTTCACTGCTTGAGACTGAAACGCTCGGTCTCAAAACAGCTCCAGCCAAGACTGGGCATTGCTGAGAGTAGCATGATAAGCACGACTATTTAACCTACTGAAGACCCCAGCATTTATTGTTGGGGCACTGCCTTTCTGCTGCATCCCCCTCCTACACCCTCGCACCAGCCCTCGTTGCTAAACTGCACAAAGGAATTGTGGTAAAGAGAAGTAGGAGACAAAGTGGAGCAGCTGTAACATTTCTCTGCCAGGACAGATCTGAAGGGAGAAGAGCCTGGGCTTTTGATGTTACCCATGAGCACCTCCAAGTTTGAAACATGTGAACTCTGTGCAGCTGTTCCTCCTTGGACTGCCTGCCTCAACCAAAATACAGAGCTATAAAGGATGTGCTTTTATTTCTTGTTTTGAGCTTCTCCTGGGGTAGCAGGAAAGCACAGAACAAATACTGTCAAAGGAGAATTTAGGGGCGCCTTTGGTAGGGGAAGGATTCTCAGTAAGGGGCTAGAGAAACAGGAAGGTGACACTAAACAAAACAGGAACTTAGATCAGTGAAAATGACAAGATCCTGGAATCAAACTAAGATCCTAATACAAAATGAGTCAATATTGTGATGAACATATTTGGAAGTACCTGTGGTCAGCTGGAGGGCACATGATCCCTCTTTCTTCTATTGATAAATAAAGCATAAATACTGAATGGTGATCCCATCCACACCTCTTCCTTGGATTTTTTCCTCTTAATTTCTTCATTAGTCTTCAGTCCTCTTCTTTGATATCACCTATAGTTTTAGCCAGACATATTTGGGTACATGTTTTACTGCACTGCAAATCTGTTTACTGCTGTTCCTTCTGAATATTAATAAGAGAATGTCAGATTTTTTAAAATGAATCTTGCTCATGAATTTCATCCAGTTTTTGCCCTTTGCCAATAGAAAGAGATAAATGGAGGATGGCAAGGCTCAACATTTTATTCTGCATATTTTGTTTTGGTTGTTTTTTCTTTTTTTTTCTTAAGTCCCTGTGTGGTTTTTAATAAATTTGGTTTTCTTTCAAAAATATGTTCCAAGATGCTGTTAAAAAAATTAAGCAAAAGCCTTTCTTGGCAAGCATCTCTTCACTGGTTACTCAAATGAACGTGTGAAAACAAACTAGAAATGGCCAGAAGGAAGCAAAGTGGCTGCTTCCAAGAGCCTGGGGGCGTTATTTTCCCTGGGTTTGAAATTAAAAATAAAAATTTAAAAAAAATCTTTGACCAGGTAGCGCTTACACTTCACAGCAGGAAGCTAAAACCAGAAAAGTTATTCTTCCCAGAACAGCTGCTGCTGCTGCACTGTGTCCCACCAGCAGAATCCTGCAGTGGCACTGGAATTTCCAGTGGGATGGTGGAGAGCGGTGCTGGAGTTGATTCTGAGGCTGTGAATCGGGAGCTCAGGGATTGATCACAGAGTCTTCTGGGCTGGAGCACACCAGAGATCAACAAACACATCCTTGCCTTGCTCACCAAGTCTCACTGGAGAGCTCCAAGATCACAAGGCAGTGCTTTGCCCACATTTACTCTTGGGTTTGCATTTATGATGAGGGCCATGGCAACATTGGTGTTCCAGCCACAGGGAAGCAGCATGCACGGATGGGAAGGGAATGTATCATTTGAGATAGCTGTTGCTTTGAACTGTCTCATTACATAGCTCATACAGCAGTTAGCAGTATTACAGCCCAAAGGAATAACTGACCTTATGAAAGAAACTTGGCTTTTATACCAGATTGTGTTCACCAAGCCTTGACTTTTGTAAATGCACATAACTTCCCCCTTTCTGTAAGGGCATGTACATAGATGAACCAGATTTGGTTCACATGCAGATTTGGTACACATGCATTTGGAGGCATGTGTATACTGGATCACAAATAACAAGAGTTTGCAGAGGCCGACACATTGTGGTGAACTGGTATTTGCTATCTGAAGCTTTACCGAGCAATGAGAGCAGCTGACAGAGGGGAAGAGTAGTTCTAATGTGATACGGTTGATAAAAGGGTAAAATCTTGGCCAGGACGCCCTGGGAACACATCCCCAGACAAAGTCTCATGCTCTGAGATGCACCGCAGTCTCCCCCAATAATGCCTCCATTGCAGGGTAAGGGGACGCTCTACTGCAAGGTTTGGTCAGCCAGGACAGAGCAGCACCCCTCCTCTGAGCTTGTGACAGAGCTGAACTGCACTGTGACAGGCTGAGAAAGAGCTGGTAGGGGTGGCAGAAAGTGATGGCAGAAGAATTTAGCTTGCCTGGGCCGTATCTGCTGTGCTGTGGAGACTGGTATGCAGTGACAGGAGAAGACTGCTGATGGGTAGGACATGAAAGAAGGTGAAGTCCCTGCCATTTCCAGATGTGCAGACAGCTTGAGAGGTAGATGGTGTATATAAATCCACTTGTCACACATCCAGGTTTTCAGTAATGATCTGACAGCAGGAGGAAGAACCACAGCAGTGATGGTGAGTGGAGAATCACGCTGGTACCACAGAGTGACATTGCCATGGGGGACTGACTCGTGCTGGAGCATCCTCGCCATTGTCAGGTAGCAGAGCTGGCTCAGAGTGATGCTCTTGTCCTGCTCAACCTTTACTTCATTCCAGCAGTCATCAGGAGCTTGTGCAGCTGCTTGGCAGAGATTGAAATCCCACGATTTCTAGTCTCAGAAAAATTCTCAAATTATGTGTTAGAAATGTATTAAAGACAACACTGCACCCATAAGTGTATTATTTATTGGAAGCAGGTCAAGCTGTGTGTTAGAAACCAAGAAACAGAAGTTTCTGAAGACAAAAATCGCAAAATGGAACTTTCATTGCTTCTTTCTGAAAAGTTTTCTGCTTTCATTTTTACAGAGTTGGTGTCAGTAGCCTATGGTGTGATTCACCTTGCTGTTCCCATCAGAAACAGATCAGGTGGGAGACTTCCCCTCAGATTTAAGCCTAAATGAAAATTACGGAGTCTTGTTGTCTTTGGCAGACTGAGCTCAAATTTTAAAAAAGAGAAAAAAACCAAACCAAGCTTTCTTTACTTTCTTTATATGATGGGCGTCAAGTTTGAAGAGTAAAAGCACTGTTAGAAATGTGTTGCTAGAACTTGCTTATTATAGCAAACCCTCAACAGAAAAAAAGAAGACATTTATTTTGGGGGAAGGGGGGGGAAATGTGTTTAGATGTTTGCATGGCATGTTTATTTTCATTGCACTGCACTCCTTGCAGTGGATTGGCTGCGTGCTCCTGCATCTTGCTGCATCTTTCCAGCTCCTGCTGCAAGGTTGTTGCTTAAGGAGGCAACGCTTGCCTTACTCTGAGGTTTCAGATGGAGGTAGCAACTGTGTGTGAGCAGCAGCAAGCTGCTGGCGAAGGGACACGTGGTGGCCCAGGTGTTCACTGCCCTCCTGCCCAGTCAGAGCTCCCTGTGTGAGGAGCTGTAGCAGCAGCGCTGTCCTGCCTGCACACAACAAATCTGCTGCATGCAGGGAAAGCTGTGAGCACAGTGTCACTCTCTGCTTATGCTGCACTGGGCCTGTCGAACAACCCTGTCATCTTCACCTTGAAAACTCCACACGTGGACCTGAACAGAGTTAAGTATTTCCTTTAAGGAGCATTGCCTGTGACATTTCCTCCAGTAATGAGTGATCAGGGATTCTTTCCATAGCAACTGCACGGCAGCGAGGCTTTACTTCCTAATATTCTGTAGTTGTTGGCTGAAATGATATCAAGCTTTCAAGCCATAAACACATCACATTCTTTTACCAAAAAATATTGCCTGAATTCTTAAGACCTTAATATTTTGATATGTTGTTCTATGTATCAAGTCATTCTTATATATTATTTCTAACACCATTGTATCAGGGGAAGAAATTGCAGAAATGCAATTAAACTTATTCATTAACCACTTAATTTGTCTTTTTGTACTCCTACAACATCCATTTCTCAGTATTTTCAATATTTTCCTTTGCCATTGTGATTGCTGTTCACTATCTACTTGCCATATTTTGAACTTTTAATCATTTATTAGAAATTAGAAAGATGTACAGGAATGATAAAGTGTGAAAAGATGCCTACAATCAGTTCAACTTTATTTTGTTCTGTGCACTTATTGCTGTCATTGTTAGCTGACATGCTCTTAGCTTACTGCACTCTGCCCATAATCTAATCTATTGCGAAGAGTCAGACAGCAGCCTGTAAAGTGATTGTAGGGATCTTCAGGTGCCTTCAATGATTTGCTGTACGTGGACTGCAAAAGCATTTTGATCTGTTGTTGATAGCTAGAATAGGCACAATAAATCCCATTGTTGCAGTTCCTAGAACACCAGCTGTTTAAAAAGGAACAATATGGAGGGCAAAGAACATGATAAAAATTCATCATGAGTGGACTCAAGAATAATGCTCCTAGTTTTGACTGTGTGACCTGGCATCAGAACAGCTGTGGATTTCAACTTCTTAATGCAAGTCACATATGGCTAGCTCTTCCTTTCTGCCTGGAAAACACAAGTTTTTCTGGTTGTGATGTTCTGCATGGCAGTGCACTCAACTCTTCTGTGTTTCTTATTATGTGAAAATATGTTGCTCTACAACACTGTGCAGCTATAAAGGCATTAATTTTTAGAATGAAATATAGTCTTATTGTCCACCTCTTGGACACTGCCTGCATCTTACCTCAATATTTAATTTTTCAGAAGACTCTGGACTAGAAATGTGCAAGCCAAGTTTTCCGTTCTCAAATGTTTGAGTTATTAAAAAGGAGGAGGGGATTATATGGCTAATTCTAGCTCATTCTTACCACAGCTTGCACCTTAGTCAGCAATCTTCCCTCCCTACTCTCTGGTCTGAAAAGTGTGCTGCCCCTGGCACTGCGGAGGAGCTGCCAGCCAGGGGTGTGGGCAGCTGCTGCCTACGCTGGGGATTTTACCAGGAGTTTTGTGTTAAACTGGTGCCACTATAAACTGAGCCTGACCACTTCCCTTGTCCAGTTGCTCTTCCATCCCACTGGCAGACCCTGCTCATGTTGTTTTGCCTGACATAAAGCCCTCTGGCTGCCCTAATGTAATCCATTCCCTCAGCTAATTCCCAGGCTGTTTATTATGGGCCCCGTCCAACACCCGTGGAAGGCAGCACAACGTTCAGCTGCCTCGGCAGCTGTTGGACCGGGCCTATGAAACAAGGACTTTTTTTGCTATTTTCAGGGCATTAAGAGCTTGTGTTGTTTAAAAACTGTACAACATATTCTGATCGGGATGAAAAGACAAAAGGCAGCAGAAAAAAATTACTTTCAAGGTGGCATCTTCCGCTTTTCAAGTGTTTTGGAGACATTTTGGAGTAAAATACATTGTTTGGTCAACATAGTCAACCAAGACCCTGAAATTGTCAGGAGATGGATAGACCCTGATGGTGCAGGATTCTTTACCCTTCCCATCCTCCTGTCATGAACAGGGAAGCCTGTTCTCCATGAACTGTGGAGGCAGTGTGTTTAGACAGGACATACAGTTACCAAACTATGATGCCATTTGGGTGTTGCCTTTTTTCTATGTTCCCTGTATTCTTCACACATATATTTGTAACTCTGTAGCCTATTGTATTAGTAATTAGTTTTCCCAATACTTTCCCATAGCCTTGTCCTGGGCAAAAATACCAAATTCCAGAACTCCAAGCCCCAGGGGTACAAGGCCCCAATGCTATCTTGGTTCTTCCTGGGAACCAAGGCCAAGAGTACTCCAAAGAAAAGGCTTGACCCGAAGGAAAGTTGCATCACCACTTGTTCTCCTTATTGGTGCTTTTTATCAATTGTGCTTGTTTCCTAAAACCTATAAAATGTATTCACCCCTAGAGGTGTAGATTTTTGTGGACATCTTTCCATAACTGCTTCTGAAGGCCTTCAAATAAATATCTGCTCTTACATTACCTCCTTATGAAAATTATTGCAAGTTTCATTTCTGGGTTGGGAAAAAGGCAACAACTATATGTTACCACATATATACCGAATCCTGGAGACACAGATGGATCTAGGATAGATTCCATAGTTTTACACTTGAGAAATACAGCTTTTTGGTCATTCTGGTCCAAGAACACAGGACATTAAGGAATCAATCCTTTAGCTGCCTTGGGGAGAAATTCCTTGGGGGGAAAGGGAGCTCCCCACAAGAAAAAAAAGTAGCATCAACCTAGGAACCTCAGTTTCTTCTTCCCAATACCAGACAGAAAAGACAATAGATTAGCTTCAGATGGTAATGCATTTCTCAGTAGCTGCTTCTGTCATGTATCAATACTGTATTATTCTTCATCTTTTAAAAGTAATATCTTAGTTAAGAAAGGGCATTTTATTGATCACTTATTAGCCATTCCAGTCATCATTATTAAATCCATCTCTGGGCGAGAGACTCCATTCTGACAGCAGCGTGAGTCATGTTTAAATTATTTCACAATTCTCCTTTAGTTATCTATATATTGTGTCTTAGTTGTGGCTGTCATTTGCATGACAAATTCTCAGGCAGGTTTCTGTCAATAGAGAAGGGCTTCCCACAAATCAGCATAATGTTGAGCTTCCAGTAAAACTGATTGCCTGAGTGTGTTGGCTCCAAAACTTAAAACCCAAAGGCATCCATCATTGGTAAATTTGCTTTACAATGTGGTATGTACCAACTTGCCTCAAATGAAATATCATTAAGATTATTTAAAAGAGACTGTATCCAATAATACTTCTTAAAGGTTAATTTAAGGAAAATGAATTTCCAATTTCATTGTCTGGTGCTTTTTTAATTTTTTTTTTTTTTTTAATGAGTTTTTTTCAAGGAGCTATGACCATCCAGATTACTCTTAGTAATAGATCCAGTTTTTGGCTACAAGAAAGATTAAAAAACACAGTAATAGTTTGAGTGGGGGAATCCACTGTCGATAAGATCTCTTCAGATTTTATCTTAATTTTGAAGTAGAATGAAAATTGGTCTATGCCAAACAAAAGAGGCCGTTTCTGGGTTGCTTTCTGGCTATAAAGATAGATGTAGAAGGGGCTTTGGAGCTACTGATTTCAGCATACACTGCAGCTGCACCTTGATCCCATTTTGGAACAAGACCAAGGGAACACAACCCTTTCCACCAGAAATACAAAAATTGTATCTCATTAGGCCAGGTCCTCAGGACAGTTGGGTGACTGGGATGGAGGGTGTGCTGCAGCACACAGCTGCTGGTTAGCTGTACCTTCCATTGCTTACCTTATGATTCCAAGGCAAAATAGGATGGCAATAAATTCAGTGTCATTGCTGTTCTCCAGACTTGTCAAAAGACAATGTAATCAACATGTAGATAAAGTTCATTAATTTTTGCAGAGTATACAGAGTACTGGACACTGTCCAAGTTTTCAGTTGATACCCAAGAGTGAACTGGCATCAGAAAACTCAGGATACAGCATACTGTTCTTCTATAGCCTCCAAGCTAATCAGTATCAATAATTAATAATAATTCATATGTGTTTGTTTTTGCTCTGCAGGTAATACTTTAACTCCAATATGGGAAAGCAAAACAGCAAACTACGCCCTGAAGTCATGCAAGATTTGCTAGAAAGTACAGACTTTACAGAACATGAGATCCAGGAGTGGTACAAAGGCTTCTTGAGAGACTGCCCAAGTGGACATTTATCTATGGAGGAGTTTAAAAAAATATATGGAAACTTTTTTCCTTACGGGGACGCTTCTAAGTTTGCAGAGCACGTATTCCGCACTTTCGACGCCAATGGAGACGGAACAATAGATTTCAGAGAATTCATCATAGCCTTGAGTGTAACGTCGAGAGGAAAACTGGAGCAAAAGCTGAAGTGGGCATTCAGTATGTACGACCTTGATGGCAATGGCTACATCAGTAAGTCAGAGATGCTGGAAATCGTGCAGGTAGGTGCTGCCTTCAGAGCAAATTGTGAAGCAATGTTGCACTAAGACACTGAATGAAAAGCTGGCAGCACTGGTTTGTAATTCTGCATAACTGCTTGGATATAAAATGCTATTTCCTTTGGCAAATATTGTGTCACAATTCAAACTACAGCTTTATATCCACTGCAAGTTCTTACAGAGCAGCAGGCTGCATGGATATTCTGTCCCTGGGAGCTCTTTTGGGCTCGAGAACAGCAACTAACCTGCTGATAAATATGATTCTCTAACCCTGTCAATTAATTATGATTAATTACAGTTGAAACAAGTAGATACATTAGACCAACCAGGCAGTGTACTTTTAAGGAGGACAGGCTCCCTCCATGATAAGAAGCAAATCTACTTTGAAATCATGTTATTATGAAGAGCCAGCTCACATATTATAAAGGTGTTTTGTCCACCTAGTTCCAGTTAGGTCTGCATTATTAGAATCATATTAGCTGTCTTCATACTAAGTTGACAGTATAGATAAACCTTATCTGAGTAGATGATGATTCCATACATAGCTTCTTTGGTTGTGTTTTCTTATGGTGTTAGTAAGAGTCCCACATCACTGGTTTTCTCCATGTTTTTCCCCTTGAGGCACATCACTCTACTAAAAGATATGAAACATTTTTATATGGCAGTGTATTTATACAGCTTGAATCTGTATAATGCAGCACTGTTTAAAAAAAAAGTATTTAAAAGCCTGTTATCAAGATGCTGTCCTTTCCCTAGAAATTTTGAAGTGTTAACAATACTCAGTATTATTCAGACTTCTATTTGCACTGAAAACCAAGGGAAAGTAATGCACACAAATTACAGGCTGTGATGGCAAGCTGCATGCAGGGAGTCAGCCTAACAGGTGGTGCTCCTGTCTTTCTCCAAGGGCCCTTCTCACATCCTTCAAACAATGGTCAATACCAGCACTTGCACTGCTTCAGCAAGACCAGATCCAAAGCTCAGCTGCAAATCTAGAGTTTGCTGTCTTTCACTTAGTCTGTTTTGTATTCCTGTGTCTGAGTTGAGGAGCAGGACCTCCCTGTCTGTGCCATGACAAAAGTCCATGGAATATTTGCATTAGAAGATCCTCTGTTCCTTTCACATCTTCCTCTCCCCCAGGCAGAGTAAACAGCCTGTCACTTATTGTTTTCCTGGCTGTATTTCTCCTCATGAAAGAACAAAAAGGATCCCAAAAGAGCTAACGTGGTACATAGGAAGCCCAAGGAGCCAAAGCCGGGTGACCACCCGCCCCTCTGGAGGAGGAGACACCCGGGGGCCGCAGGACCCCTCGCTGCTGCCGAGGAGCCTGGGAAGGTGCCATGCCAACAGGCAAGGAGATCTACAAACAGGAGATCTACAGAAGAAGGCCACAAATATGGTCATGTCAAATGAAATTAGAATATCGGTGGCTGGATTTTCTGTAGTGAGCCAAACAAGGACCAGCAAAGCTGGGAGCTTTTTCCAGTTACCCCAGATCTGCTTGCCAGCAAGTCTGGAGGCTGAAATGCTCTGCCTTCTCTTCATATTTATGTCAGTTCCAAATCGTAGCATTGTCTTTTACAGCCACGATGCCATCATCAATCAAAATTGCAGCTTAGGGATGAGCGTAGGGCGGCGTTCTGTCAATGTGCGCATCCAACGGGGAGCAGCCCTTGGGCTGTGCACAGCCCTCAGCCTGGCATTCCAGCCATCCCTCTGCACTTCTTGGGACCTTTGGCTCTCTCCTCCTTTGAGACTGAATGTGGAACTCAACTGCATGATGCTTATAACCTCACCTCATTTTGAGGGACCCAGTTTTGAGGGACCACACAAAAAGCCATGATGGAAGTGAACAGCCTGAAAAACTATTATTTCTGTGCCGTGGACTATCAGCAATTTTTAAACCATAAAAGCTGCCTTTTCTGTGATGGAGCTTCCCATAAGGCAGTGTGCTTGTAGATCTCACCCTGTTCTCTTCTTTCAGATAGTTTTGACTGCACTGATCTCCCTGTATTGCACTGGTCACCAGGAGCTCCTCCCGGTGGGATGGGATTTGTTGTGTAGTCTCTGGAAACATGTTCAGCTGATATCTGAAACTGAAGTAGATTAGCATATTTTCTTGCTTTGTTGAGAGGTTCCTTTGATATAGACTGATTAGATACAAAGCACCAGCAAACAACTATCACTTCCATTCATGAAAGATTATTACTTTTTCATAAGGAATGACAGGATTCTGTATCAAATGTCTTCCTGGGGGCCCTCAGCCATCACAATTTTTCTGAGAGTGAAAATCAGAACTCTGACATATCTCTGATGTATGTCTCAAAGGAACCAGTGGAAATCCCGTAACTAGCGTACATTTGCAAATTGATAGAGCAGGATTATGTTTTCACTGGGGTTTTTGCCTGAGACAATACATGAAAATTGAATGCCCAAAGAAATACCTTTATTCTAAAAGTCTGAATTTCACAGAAAAATACTCTCCCTGTTACTGTAGGAATACTGTGTTTTAAATAGCATTGGGGCAAAACACACTCTTCCTCTTTTTCAGTCTGCTTTTCTTCATGATTTGAAAGCCCTCTCTCTGCAGTGATTTTCACTGTTGTGCTGATGCTCCCTTGCATTTTCTTTCCATTGCTCTGGCCTAATCTAACAGCACTGCAGGCAATGCAGGCACCGCACTGGCATTGCATTAAGGAGGCTGAGGCAACAGTGTCTGCTGCTTAGGATGTCCCACAGGATGGCCAGCTGCCAAGGAGATGAGGGTGAACGGTCCACAACAGCTTTGTAAGGCCTGTTTTCCTTGCAAAGGGATGTGCTAGATGGCAAAGCACCTGCATTCCTTTAAGCTCCCTACACCACGCAGGCACAGCCCTGTGCTCTCACCACGCCTGTCCGTGAGCATCCCTAGGCCAGTCTCAAAAAAGCCCTGCTTAGGGATCCACATGGAGCCAGCTGCACAGTTTGGAAGCTGAAGGACTTCAGTGGTGGGCTGACAGTTGTAGAGGGTCAAAAAAGAAGGTCCACGGGATACTGCTGTACTTACCAGGCATAGCACATCTGCAGACTACTGTGGGAAGAGGCTTCGTAGCCTGCCCTCTCGACAGACCTTGTCACAGTTCCTCTCAGATTCATGTCTCAGGCTTTTCATGTCTCCCATATGTTTACCGATAATCTAAATAGCCCAGTCCACTCAAAAATAGCTGCAAACCAGTTAGAAGATTTGTTCCCCTTGCTGAACATATTTGGCTAGTCTCTTAAAATAAGAGTTCAAAAGAGAGATGGAAACCTTGTTCTAGGGATACATTTTTTCACTGTATGGACTCAAAAGGCATTTTAAGAATACTGAGCAGAGACAAGAATAACACTTTCAGTTTAATAAAAACAGAGCACACACGTTTCACTTGCTGGGATAGCTTATTTGCAAACCAGGAAAAAACAGAAGCTGGTATGGGAAGAAACAAAAGCTGATACGGCTCTGTAAAGACAGTGTCAAAAATCTCCACAAGATTGAGGAAAAAAAATTTTTTCAGGCCAGCCATTCACTTCATGAGACTTTTAGCCATCAGAATTTATTTCGACAGAGTAAAAAGGATCGACGGATAATTTGTGCTGTCACTGCTGCTGCCGTCACCTTAATGAGCTTTTTGACAGTTTGCCAAGTATATCAGGAAAATGCAGCCCTCACCAAAGCTTCTGGCCTGAGGCAGCAGTGGCAGCCAGGAACTGGGAGCAAAACCTTCGTGAATGGGCAGAGATTTGCCCTAAAATCATCCATTGCTGCTCATCCACATGGAGTTGGAAAATCAAAGGAGAGAGAGTCCAGCAGGGCAGCAGACGAAGCTGGAGCCTGTGCTTGTTCCAGTGGTGTACACAGGGCTCTGGAGGCACGACGTCCTGGTGGCATTCAGGGGTGCCAGGGAGCTGTAAGGAGCACTCCTGAGAGCAGTTCACCTGTTAAAGCTGCCCTGACTCAGGAGACTGCTGACAGGCATCAGCTTCCAGTGCTGAATGCACGGCTTTCAGCCCAGGCTCTGGGAGCCGTGCTCCCTGTGCAGTGGAATCCCTGCAGCCCTTCAGGCCCAGGTCCTAGCCCGGGGTTAGTACAGCCCTATGTAATTATCGCATGGAACCAAATTCCTTTCAGAGCTTGCTCTTTCAAACATACAATAAAGTGTTTTGTGTAGCTGCACTGAATTAATATGGGGCGAGTCTCAAGATTCTTAATCAGCTTTAGCTGGCTTTTACTTTGGGAAAACTTCCCAATGAACTTCTGAGTAAGGACATAAGAATTTGTCCAGAGTAACCATTTTCAGCATGAAAGGAACGCTTACTATGTTATTCCCATCTGGCTTTCCTAGAATATCTCATCTGTTATTCCCTTCACACGCCTCTGTGAAAAGGACCCTGTAGGATGAAGTCATCCTGAAGTGCTTTTTTTTGTCCTAAAAATCTGCATATTCTTACTATGGTTACTTCGATCAGGGTAAACAAGCCCTCACTCCCAGTCTGGGGCATTCCTCCCACACTTTCAATGCAGATTCTCTGCTTTACCGTCCTCTCACCCAGAGAGAGGGGGTGACCCTCTCCACCTCTCTTCCTACCCCAGACAAAAGCCAGACAGCTTCAAATGCTTAAACACTGACTGATTTATAAGCCTCATCTCTGCTCTGACCCTTGCAAGCCTTGCATACTGATGAGGATGAGCAAGGTCTAAATTCTTACTGTCCACCCTCTCCATTTTTCCCCTTCCCTATTGCCTCCTTCCCCCAGCTCCCTCATCCCTGTGTTTACGTGCTTGCATGTTCATCCTTTCTTCTGTGCCTCTGGTATCAGAGTGTCATGGTTGTGTGGGCAGCATCTCTGCCTCAGCTGAGGCTCTGCCCAGTTCTCTGGAACACTAATTCTCCTGAGAGATGTGAAGGGTGAGCTGTTGGCAGAGGAGAAGCCAGCAAGGTGGCCAAGGAAGTGGATGCTCCCTAGGCTGAGTGTAAAATGTCTGTGCTGCTCAGTGGCATCTTCCATCTGTGCTGTTACATTCCTGGAGCCAGTCCTGAGCCAGATGATCAGAGTTGCTAGGCAGAGTGCCTTCCTGAAGGGAAAGAGGGAAGAGTGGCACCCAGAGATACCTAACACAAAGCCCTGCTGTTCGCTGGTTTGGATAACCAGTGCAGACACAGATCCTCATCCGTGTTTTTAAATGAACATTACCCCTCTTTCAGGGGCAGCTAGTACCAAAGGTGACCGATACATTGGTCTGTGCAGAGAATAGCTGTGGGTGGTAGTGGTGCTCTGTAGGATCAGAACATCTGGTCTCTGTGGAGCGAATTGTGAAAGGGATTTTGAACTGTACACAGCCACCAACCCCCAGTGAAACGGCCACCTCCTTGATGGTCCAGTCTTTGTTATCTGTGAGATGCAGCAAATCCAAGGAGTGAGTCTCTGCTCTCCCCACAGAGAGGATGCTGACTGGGAGGGAGAGGAGGGAGGTGGGGGAGAAGCAAAGGCAGGGTGAGGAGACAGCTATGGTGAGGATGAAGCCTGTGGGACCAAAGCATGGAGATTATCAATACAGCACAGCACAAGACCTCAGTGGTCTGGCTGTTCCTCCAGGCTCTGGGAGCTGCCATTTTCTAATGTATTGTACAAATTATCAATTTGTCCAAAGACTGTTTTAACCAGGAAAAATGTAACCTTACTCCAAACCCAGATGGTGTTTGACCATGACTAAATAAAGAAACACAGTATTTCATGAACGAGTGTCCCACTGAAGGGGGAAGCTGCATGCACTGGTGCCACCCTTCAGCATCCAAAGAGCAGGCCTTGCTGGCGCTCCGAGGAGATTTCCTGCCTGTTTCTGTCATGAGGAGATCATCATACCCTCGCACCAAGGTAATGTGCTTCTTACCAGCTCTTCGCTCCTGTCTATCACACAGGCAATCTATAAGATGGTTTCTTCTGTAATGAAGATGCCAGAAGATGAGTCAACACCAGAGAAGAGGACCGAGAAGATCTTCCGCCAGATGGACACCAACCGTGACGGTAGGCGCCCTCCGGGTGCGGTGGCTGGGGTGTGACAGGCAGGACTTCACCTTGCAGGGCTGCTTTCCCTGGGGTTTTCCTCACTTCCTTCCTTGATGCTTGCCCAGAGGCTTGACAGGTGTGCTGCAACCCACCAGGTGGGCTAAGTAAACATGTTTCTTTTCTAGGAAAGCTTTCTCTGGAAGAGTTCATCCGAGGCGCCAAGAGTGATCCATCCATAGTCCGTCTCCTGCAGTGTGATCCCAGCAGTGCCGGGCAGTTCTGAACCTGTCCTTTGGATGAATTATGTATCTGATTCTTTTTTCTTTTTTTTTTTCCCTTGCCAAACAACATTCATGGTAGTGTTGCCTCTGTATGGCCAATTATGCCTTCATTTGTGGCATCTTATAGCTTATTTTATTGTGGATTAATTATAAGAATGCTGAATTGCTCTTAACAATTTGTCCAGAGCACAGGCAGTACTGTTTTAAACAGATATTGTGGTGTTATCATTGTTTTTCAAATTTCATTTTGTTTTTTGTTTGTTTGTTTGTTTGTATCTGTTTTGGAAAGTACGTGTTGAGGAGGAGTAAACCAACAACAAACCCCTTGGCAGCAGCAAGACACACTGACAGATTTTTAGATTGCTGCTTCAGTTGTTAGGTATTCACCTGCAGGACCTGAAAGTGTAGTAAGGCTGAACCAAAGGGGTTGTGATGGGCAGGATAGAATTCACCTGGAACCTCCTCTCCTGTCCAGGAGGTAGGTACCAGTTAAGATCAAAGACAGGACTGGGAAGAAGTATGGAAGTGCAAAACGTGTGTGGGGTGTATCATACACTCCTATGCCTCGCTGTTACAATGCTGTGAACACTTTCCAGATTGCAAAGGAGAAGGGACAAAATGAAGGTTGACATTTTTTTACTAGGTTTACAGTGGTTGAAGTCGTATGGCTTTATCAGAAAATTCAGCAGTTTTCAATCCTGATCTACAAATCCACAACTGACAATACCTCTTGCCATTTGGGATCAGCAAAAGCAGACACAGATATGAAAAGCTGGGTCTTGACAATGAATTTAAGGGACATACATGTTGAATGTGAAATTTTCAGGTTAGTAATAAAGCAGTTGCTACTAGGGAGAGTGGGCATTCCCGTGAGGAACTCACGGACACCTGCAAGCAGCTCCAGCTAAGGCACATCTGCTCCTCTGAATGCTCTTGCATAGCAGGAAGTTTTGGGGGTGTTTTTGTCTCTCTCCATGTAGCTAACAGAGTTTCTGGGCCTGCTCTTAGGGGAAGGCTGTCATCAAAACTTGTTTTAAACATAAAATTGTAGCATTTATATTTCATTTATTTTTAGTAAAGTTCAAAAAAAAATCTGTACTGAAATGAGGAAATGGTACGCTTTATGATATATTTATATATATAAAAATTAAAACAAAAAAAGATCGGCTCTTGAGAGAAATGTTGAATGTTTATATTTCCGCCTAGGTGCAGGAGTTCTGAAATTTGCTGCTGCAAAATTTTATCCTTTGGTCAAAGTTGCTGTATGCAAAGCTAGGACACACGTGGGATTTCTTAGGGACTTTACAAGCGCTCTTGCAAAAGAAAAGCTGGAAAAGCTTTAGCAACAGGAGGCATTATGGTGACTAAATTGGCATTAATCAGTCATTAGCTGAAGTCTGCTTTGTGATCCTGTTGGAGAGCTACCCATGCAGGCAGTGCAGGGTGTTGGGAATTCATGAGCTCGTTAGAGTAACCTTTGTCTGACAGGCAAAGCTGGCATTTTGTCAAGTGACCTTGTAGATGCTAATCCCCAGTAGCCTTAATTTAAAATAAACCAAGTAAAAGAAGTCTGCTTTGCAGATGATGATTAGCTAAGTACTAATTAGAAGTCATGAATAAGTAGTTGAGCATAAATAATCTGTGGAACACTAGCTAGCATGTACAATAACTGACAGAAGCAATCCTATGCTTAATTTTTCCATACCATTTGCTTTGCCAGGTGTGAAGGGCAAAGCATGTGAAGAGAAAATAAAAGTAAATTCAAAATAACATTGTTAATCAGTTGTACTAAATTTTTTATGAGTGGCTAATGACACTCAATAAATATCTTGAAGCTCACATCTTTGTCTCAAACAATCACAAAAATCCAATTGATTATATATTTCCAAATATATATATATTGCATTCATCAAAATACTGAGCCAAGATGAGTGTGAGAAAATAAGAAAGCGAAGGGGGCCCAACCACAGACACAAACAGATTTTAAAAACTAGCACTTTCAGGTGTTACAAGCAACACTTGGCAAATTTTGCACCAATTCTTCTGGCTGATGAAAATGTTCCCTGTCTCCTTCTCCCAAATCTTAATTAGACACCATGTGCACAAATCTAGCTCTTCAAAGGACAGTCTGTGCCTACCTTCTTCAAGGTAATTTTCTGCTATACCTGGAGAGGTTCTGGCTCTCTCTCCCATGTCCATCACCTCATGGATTTTGAAAGTCATGTGCTCTAGGGTTGTTTTTCAGCAGAAGAAGCCTGTCCAGACTGCTGGGGATTGCTGAAGGAAGGTCAGGGGGCACGCACTGACCAACAGCCCCCTCTGCCAGACGGGAGTGACCGGCGCCGCCGCCCCAGCCGCTGCGGGGCTGCTCCATCACCACCCCTGTGTGGGCAGGACAAGGTGACAGCAGAGCATCCCTGCTGAACGTCCAACCTCCTGGCTCAGTGCAGGCACCCACGTGCAAAGCAGCCCAGACCTCTGGAAGCTGGCATTTACTGAAGGTGAACTAGGATATCTTCTACAGTTCCATCTTCTTCTTAATGCTGTGAAAGCAGTTGCGTGTGACCGAAGCTTTTCGAATGTTGCCTTTTATTTAAGTGACTGCATGCCACCTCTTCTTCCTTTTACAAAATACTTCTGGCTCAGAAGCTAATCTCTCCTGGTTTTGCTCATTTTTGAGGTGTTGGGGCCAGGCCCACCTCCTGTGTTACTCCCGTACAACGTGTTTGCAAGCACAACCTGTGCTGGGACCCCAGGTCAGCAGAGGTGTAATGCTTCCCACAGTTCACAACATTTGGAATAAGAAGAATTAGCTTACAGCTGCAGAGGACATAGCTGCAGATAAGGCTATTGGATAAACATTTACAGAGTGAGCTAAGGTTATTCTTTTACCTGACCGCCACTGGTGATTGGTATTATTTTAAATCATTAACTATCCCTTTCTTTCTCTGCCTCTGCATGTACTTAAAGAGTGATTCGTAGCTGAAGTTGTGGTAGGAACATCTGCAGACCTCAAATCAGCAGGACAGCAGCGGTGTGCTGCGCCTCAGATTGAAATTTTCTGCTTTGCTGTCATTTGCATCTGTAATCATAACTGCCTTCATAAAGCTTTTGAAGGCAAAGTGGTGTATCCTGTATAAAACAGCACAGTAAGTCAGACTTTTGAGTGATTCATTAGCAGTATCCAGGCAGGAAGGATGGCAGTCAGCACATGCTATTTCATAGCACTCCTCGGTTTTGTAGATGCATTCTCTAGTTTTACTTGCATTGTGGAAGAGGCAGCCTTCACTATGTGTTGTCCAAAGGAATTAATGAGTACATCTCACATGTAGACTGAACCCATGGAGAATGCCAACCCCATTTATCTATCGTTCCCAGTCAGCTTGTCAAACTCTGAGCCAGAAGATGTGGAGTGAGGGCTATGACTTTTGAGTTTTGCAGTCTTTCTTTCAGGGTGCTTTGGGAAGGAAAAAGAGAACACAACCCTTTGAAAACCAACACTTGTGTTCCTGTGAGCACTTGGAGCTTGAGAGGGACTGAAGAAATATTTATGTTCCAACATTACTTGAAGCCCTGTCAGTTCACAGTTCAGTGATGTTCCTGAGGTACCCAGAGCTATGCTGTTCCCTTGCAGTTCTTAGGAGCTTGTAGGATTTTTATCTTGTTCCTGGGGCATTCTGTTCTTTGTTGTTCTGTGTTATAAGGCATGACCTCCACATTTTCTGCTGCTTAAAAGAGTAAGCCAGAAGTGTGTAAATTTTGTGGCTGGATGAGGTCTGTGTGCAGAAATCTTGTGCACCAGCACAGGAAATAGTCACACATGACCAAGTCCCTGGGGTTTGAACACTGTCCCTGGGGATGAGCCCGAGGACTTCTCTCTTCACTGATGGCAAAAGTGCAATAATGCAGCTTAGCTTGATTTTCTTTCACTGCAGATCAGGTTAAGTCGCATTACCTTGCATTTGCTGTGGGCAGAGCCTTGTCTTAGCTGACTCATGGAAACTTGGTGAACTGTGGTAACTTGGTGTTGGGCTCTTATCTGCAGACTAAGCTAAGATGAGAAGGTGGCCTTGGCTTTATGTCTCAGTACATGTGAACCAGAGAACACGGTGACAACTGGCAGGTCCCTGGGGACATGTGGCAGTGAGAAGGGAATCTCCTGCCTCAGAACAAATGCCCTGAGCTGAGCTGCCTCCTTCTTTTAAAACTCTCTCCTTTTTTTAGCTCTGCTGGTGTAACATGCAACTTGATAGCAATACAGCAAGTCAGGATCAAGGAGGCATCCTTCAAGAGATTCCTTTTGCAGTTTAGCCTACAAGTGCCAAGTGAAACAGTCAGACAAGTCTGATTGTTGGCTGGACAAGTCTTCCTGAACACCCAGTACACCAGCACCCCTTTCATCTTTCTCATGGTGCTCCCTCGGTTTCCAGGCATGGCAGTCCTTGGGCTCAGCAGTTAGATGTCGGGTACCTGGTGCCAGACTTGCAAGACTGGAGGAGAAGAATATTTCACCTGCCCTTTGCAGAAGTATTTGGATGCGTTCTTCGCTCTGTGTCTTACTAGGTGGGATCTCCTGTAGGTGTCTTGACGTGGGGAAAGTTGGTTTTGTTGGTATCGCAGGTAAAACTCGTGCTTAGAAACGCAGAGAAATTTGGCAAGTGCCAGAGTGCTGAGCACTGAGCTGAGCTGAGCTCGGAGCAGAGTTTTCCACTGATTGTGCAGTAGGCAGGTAAGATAAACAGCAGTGATACATCAGACACACGGTGCGATGTGTTTCGAGATAGGGCTTGACTAGAAATGGCACCTTCTATGTGAGCAGCTCTGTCTGCTGCATATTCTGTCAGAAGCACTGACAAAATACACTCCAAAATTCAGCAGCAGAGCTGTTCACCCTGCCCTGGCAGGCACTGAACAAACAGCTCCCAGGATGAACATAAGGTTATCCCTAAATGCAGCTGAGGACAAAACATTGCCTGCAGGAGTTCATTCCCGGTCGTGGTAGAAAAGAAGAAGGGAAAACTCCATTGTCTCTTAAAGCCCAGGTGTCATTTTGCAGGCCAGGGATGGTGGGATGAACATCTGAGTTTTAAGCACATAGAAAAGACAGCAGGGATTGCAAGCTGGCATGGAAATCAGTGGCATTAGAAATCAGGACCACTGCTGAGGGACTGCAGAAGCCTTTAGGTGCCTCTGGCCTTCAGAGCAGTAGAACCATCAGTTGTACGTGCAGTCAATCTCCTTGCCCCTTGCAGAAACTATCCCTGTCTACTGTGGGTATCTAAACAGCATCCCTGATTCCATCCTGGCTTTTGCTGCTGTTGTTTCCAAATTATCCACACTGAGAAGTTGTTTCTGGGGTTAGGATTTTCACAGGATAAGGTATAAAGCTTTTCAGATGTACTGCCCATTTCTTAACAAGCTGAAAAGGCCAGATGCAAGGGGCACGTCATTGCTTCCCACGGGCTGTGTTACTTTAATGCGTAGCTGGGATTAAGCTATCACCAGTAAAATGCTGACTAATTAACAAAACAAAAAAAAAGAGTTTGAGTTGTAGTGAACAATGTGAAAAGACTTGAGAAATTTTTAACTGTAAAGACATCCCTGTCTGTAGCCCAGGGTCTGAATTTGCACAGTGAAACCCTCTTAGCAGTAGCCAGCACAGAACAGCTCTTCTTCTCCAGCCCAGTCAGTGGTACCTCCTGGGCTGCTTCAGCCCTGTGTGGTGAGGCTGGGGACTCTGGGTCCTGCCACAGACACGGTCATCTGAGATTATTAGGGAGGCTGAGGGCTTCCTAGATCTCGAGGCACGCAGCAGCCACCCCCCTCTGCAGAGTATTCACTTACTGTGCGCCTCAGATGTTTTAGATCTTCCCCTCTTGCCCTGACCTTATACCAAAGATGTTCTCACTTTCCCAGGGCACGTGCTCAGGGTGTCCAGCTCTCCCAAGTCTTTGCAGCCACCTCCCATTTGCCACCTCCAGCCTCTGTGCGAGCAAATGGCAAACAGCAGCCCTTGACATGTGGGAGAGCCGAGCGTGATGCACTTAAATGGAACAGCTTCTGATTTGGTTTCCTGTCCTGTGTGTACCACACTTTATTTCCTATCATTAAGTAATGGCAATATTAAACATTTTAAGGGCACACTGAGCCTCTGAAACAACGTGGTTTTCATTATTGCCTACGTGTTTGTTGAGGCACTGCAGACTGAATGTGCCTGGTGCTCGCTGCCCTGGTTTACTCCACAGAGAGCTGGTTTCTCCCAGGCTGGAGCAGCACCTTCCTGTGCATCCCCATGCAGCCTGTGGTGCCCCAGTCCTGCAGGAGCACCCAGGTGCTGTGAGATAATGCAAGAGATAATTTTGGCACAGTTATATCAAGCAGAAACTCTTCCTGCTCTCT
Source organism: Regulus satrapa (assembly GCA_013396955.1). Lineage (NCBI taxonomy): Eukaryota > Metazoa > Chordata > Aves > Passeriformes > Regulidae > Regulus > Regulus satrapa. The sequence goes on along the minus strand of VWZN01002337.1, from coordinate 295,292 downwards.
GTCAGAAGCAAGTGTTGGGGGAGTGACCTCTGGTTTCCTCCTCCCTGGGGACAGGGGCTTCAGCAGTGCTCGGGGTTGGCCTCATGTTTCCCCAACAAATGGGATGACAGGATGAGGGTGATTAGTAAACCCACCTTAGAAAATCCTCTTAGATTATAAACTTCATTTGTGCTGCCCACTGGCTGCACCAAGAGAGAAGATTAATGGGTCCAGTGTGGTGGTTTGGGGAGAACTTGCACTTCCTTGAAACCACCACCTCTTTATTTCCTGTCATTATTCCCATTTCCAGGGCAACCAAATGGGGTTTTATTCTTATCTGGAAGAAAACGAAAAATCAAATCCAGGGTTTCAATCCAATAAGGATCTAAGGAAGGTTACTAAAGACATAATGCTTGATGTTAGTCATACAAATGTTCCACAAAATCATGTTTCTTTGGTATTTTGTGTTTAATTTTCATATTCAGGTTTTAGGCATGTTTGTGATTTATTTCATGATTTTGGATCCTCTTAGATTCAGCCCTGCTAGTCCTTCAGCTCTTATGCAGAATGATCCCAAGAGCAGAACTGACTTAGCAATTACTAGCAAGGTGGGCACACTGTGCCTGGTAAAAATGAAGAGCTTAATTACCTTAGGGATTTTTTTTTGTACACGCACTTGCTTCGAGGAGAAAAATTAAGACAAATTGAGCTGCATTTCAATATGTTTATCTCTTCCACTTGCTCACTTAAATTCCATCCAAGCAGTCTTGTAGTTAATATTTGTATATTCAGCATTATTTTGCTCTTGAACCAGAAGTGACCAATATTGTCTTCCTCTGACAGAAGTACTTAGTACCTTTTGATTTTTAAATACTGCTGGGTGAGTGAAGTGATGGATGCAAAAGTAGTTACACATTTGTGTGCTGGTTTTGGCTGTGATAGAGTTAATTTTCCTCACAGTAGCTAGAATGAGGGTCAGTTTAGGATTCAGTGCTGGAAATAGTGTTGATAACAGAGGGATGTTTTCATCATTGCTGAGCAGGGCTTTTCTGCTTCCCACCCCATCAGCAAGGGAGCTCAGGGTGCAGAGGAAATGGGATGGGACACAGCCTACCCCAGGGATCCCCCAGGCCGTGGTGTCACACTCAGTACATAAAGAGGTAGGGGAAAGAAGGAGGAAGAGGGTGACAAGTTCAGAGTGGTGTAATTTGTCTTCCCAGGTTGCCATTATCTGTGATGGAGCCCTGTTTTTCTGGGGAAGGCTGAACACCTGCCTGCCCATGGGAATTGATCAATTAATGCTTTCCTTTGCTTGTGCATGGGGCTTCTGCATTCCCTATTAAACGGATTTATCTCAACCTGTGGGTTCTCTCACTTTTGCCCTTCCAGTTCTCCATCCCACCAGAAGGAAGTGAATGAGTGGCTTTGTGGGACTTAGGTGCTGGCTAGGATTAAATCACGAGAATTTGTTTCAATTCGGGCAGATATTTTTGATGCTGTAGAAACGAATAAATTTCGATAAAACACGGCCAAGAGCTGAATGGATCAAAGTGTCCAGTTCCTATTTAAGTCCATGACCATTCCACAGGGAGAGCTTTCTCTTTTCCCTCAGGCTGTTGCCTCATTGCAGCATAGAGTAGACAAAACAAATCGAACTTTTAATGATCTACTATGAGCAGACTCACTGCAGCAGCACGGAATTCAGTATATCCTGTGTCTTGGCAAAATTAGATACCTCTCTAGATGAATGCTTTGTAAGCAAACCTACATATCCTAAGGAAGACTTTTACTATTCAGGAAGGAGAGGGACAATTACGAATTAAATTAATTTGGTACGCATATTTTTCTTATGGCTGTCGAGAATTGCAAGTGTCCCGTGTGTTGTTGCCTGTAGCTGTTGTGATGTGTTAATTTCCCCCCCCTGGTTCTGTTGTAAGCTCATCTGGTGGTATCCTGAGTCTCCAGCTTGGTTTTCTGCCAGGCAAAGCCCACGAGAAGGACACGCAGAGGTGAGCAGCTTTCAGCCACACCAGGGGCAGCTTTTGGCCCTGTGCTGTTCCGTGCTTTGGGAGTCTGTACCTACAGAACAACCTGTTAATCCTACCTGATAAAACGAAAGGAGATGATCAGGCCACCGAAGGAGACGGAGAATTTGGTGGAGGGTTGTGTAAGTTTTGTGTCCCCCAGCACGTGCACGGTTCCCCCAGCTATTAACTTCCAGTTAGGACCTTTCCTGAGCTCTTAGTGTTAGAATAAAGTTTTCTTATGCTGATAATGTATTTGTATTATGCAACGTACTCAGAAAACAGAAGATTATCTCTCTGTGACTGTCCTCTCCTCCTGAGAAGCTGTTATCCTCTGTACATATGATATGCAGAATGTATGGGAGTCTTACCAGCGTTGGTTTGCATTTTTAAGACTGTACTAATTAATGTGTGATACTATTGTGTTTTTGTAGTGGCATCTTTGATGTAAGATGTAAAGACTATTTAAATTTTTTAATTTTTTTTTTTTTTTGGGTTATTGTTCAGCTTCTAGAGATAGCACCAAGGACTGCATGTTCACTAGAATCAGCCTTTTCAGGGGCTGTCACAGCTGCACGCAGGCACCGGTGTTTCACCAGACACGTAGCACCTGCGTTCTTCTTTTAATAGGGGTCAGTTTGGAGTGTAAACTAAATCTTCCTGAAAAGTCTACTTTTGTCTTTCCCTCTTTCAGATTCAAACTTCCCCCTCCCACTCCTGCCAGCCCTGGCCCCAGGAGGAGATCTGGGAGCAATGTCTCCTGGCCCGGGGCACCCCGCTGGCCTTGGGCTCCCTCATCCCTGGCTCACCCCGTGCATGCTCCTTGGAACTTGTTTTTCCTTGGAACTGCTGGCCGTGCCAGCACAAAAACGGTGGGCTCACATTGCAAGACAACCTGTGCAAGTGACTTTAAAATGAATTGACTAAAATTGAGGGGAATTAAGGAAGAGGCTGAGCAGCAATTTTAGGGTCAGAATCTTATTGGGGTGCTTAATAAAGCAAGAACCTGGGGTCAGTCCCTAAAAGACAGGACCATTTGAATGGATTAGGTCTACATTTCTTGTCAGGTTTGGAGAGTGAAGCGGGGCTCAGATCCAGCCTTTCAGGCAGGGTTGACTTTCTTGATAGACTGAGTCTGAGATGCTTCTCCAGATTGTGTCGTGGGCCAAAAGACAAGACATGCTGCAGCTTAAGAATTATTTTTCTTTCAGGTTTTTTGGGTTTGCTTTTTTTTTTTTAAATATTTATTTTCCTTTTTAATGGAGAAAGCAGTTCAAACTGCACCTGGCAAAATGACTGACTTCAAAAGCATGTTTTTCCTTATTATATAGACGCTCACAAAACAGCATTGTGTGGCTAAAAAGGCACATTTGTGACAGTTTCTTTCTGAGTGCCAAAATATATAAGCAGTATTGTTTGAAGGGAAATAATTTTTTTTTTTAAACTGTATTGTTATTACTGTTGAACAAATACATTGTTTTTAAATGTTAGATTTTGAAGACTTTTGTATTGTAAATTGTTTTGTGACACGGTGCTTTTTCATACTGGAATTACTGATTGCACCTAAATATGAATTATCGCTTTCTTATATAATATGTGACCTTGAACAATCTTGATAAAAACCAATGTGTGGTGGATACCAACAGTTCAAAAACATTCACCTACTGAAATCCCCTAAATGTTCTTTCCTACTAATAAACATTCTGCTGCAGCTCGTGACGGTGTGCCGTGCGCTTTACTCCCGCCACGGAGGAGCCTTAAAGCCTCACACAGCCCCATGGTCTGGGGAGGAAACCCCAGAGAAGCCTTTGCCTGCTGCTGCCGTCACAGCTCAGCGCCGTGGGGAGCCCTGAGCCAGTTTGGAGGGTTCGGGCAGGGCTTGAGCTGTGCACGGGCGCTGGGCTGGCACACTGCAGCCGGCTGGGTGCTCCAGAGCCAGCACAGCCAGCAGCTGGGCAAGGAGTGGGATGTCATGGAGTGGGTTATAAAAGCAAAGGAAGGACAGCACCAGCCTGGTCTTCTGGAGCCTTGATCCTCTGAAGCTGGGAAGAGCAGCTTAGCTGACTGACGGCAACTTTCCCTGCTGTAGATAAATCCCTCCCCGGGTTTAGGGGGTGTTTTTTACCCCCTGGTGACTATCACACCATCAAGGGAGCGGGATGTGTCAGGGGAGCAGGGGCTGGCGGGGTGGCAGCTGTGTGCTCTGAGATGTGGCTGATGACAGCAGACCTTGTCACAGCAGGGACTCCTGCCAACCTCAGACAGGCTCTGGAGGGGGCTGGCTGACGCTTCTGTGCATGCTCCTTAAGCTCCTCAGATTTTTACCTAGGTTAAATTTGGAGCTGGGATTAGATGAGTGCAAAAAGTAGTTTGAAGCCTACTGGAAGGTAACAGAAACCAGTCCCTTTTTTCCTTTTGAGATTCAAGAAAAGGCCTCTTAGTGGAACTGCACATTGATATAAGCTTGAGACAGGCTGGAGCCTGAAAGGAGCATCGGCTGCAGTACACAGGTATCTCCTGTGCCCAGTGCAAACAGGCTTGCAGTGTGCCAGGCTCCCTGCGATGCACGCTCTCCTCACCCTCCCCTCAGGGCCATCATACAACTGAGCATAAAAGGACTGGGTGTAAGAAGTGTTGATTTGTACAGGGGTGCTCAAATCCTCCGCTCACCACCCTTGCTGTCCCTCCCGTCTCGCTGTGCAAAGGCGTCTGCCCCAGGCACTGGAGCACACCTTGCACTCCTCCCACAGCCCCAGAGCTGGTCCTCCCACCGCCTCAGGGAACCTGTGACCCTGCAGCTCATGGCCCCACCCGGGATGTAGCTTGCTCCAGAATCTATCACTGTTTTCTGCAGCACAGATGGAGCCAAGAGATTGGGAAGATGCTAAAAAACCACAGCTTTGCTACTCTAGTGAGGCCCCGAACGTTTTGGCCAGGAGCTGGAGGTGGAGTGTTTTGCTCCCTGCTCCTAAGAAGGGTCAATTCTTAAAGACCTCTAATCAAGGGGACCCGAGTCACCTTGCTAAAGCCATGCCAGACCCTTGAGCACGCAGGGGGTGCAGTGGCTCCCCACACACTCCTCCTCATCCCCTCCATGGCCTTGCAGACGGAGCACTGCCAACCACACAGCTTTAAAGCATTTGCATTTTAAGAATCACTCAGTAAAACTACTTCCTATAAAGCATAATTAAACATCCAGCACAGGCAGTGCCCAGGAAATGTGATTACCTTAAAGAGCTTCATGGGAGCTGGTCCTGGCTCACCCTGCACCGCTCATCCAGACAGCTGAACTCCACCCCACTGTAAGACAGGGCTGTCCTGCTACTGCTCGGGAATCACCCTCTGCTGAGGCAAATGCTTTCCCAAGCAATTTCCCAACTGCTAAGGTGTTCTCACCTCTCGAATCTTGTTTGAAAAGCCAAACTCAGCTGGGGGAGAATAAAATGTTGGATGAAAATGTTTTACTGCAAGATGTGTGGCCAGGTATGCTTCAGTGCCTTTGGGGCAGATTTGGGTAAGGATCTCAACTCAGGTGCCCAGGAGTCACAAAGATGTCAGTGCTTCCAGCCGGGTTCCCAGGACACTCCAACAAGTCACAGAATCACTGAATAGCTGGGGCTGGGAGGGGTTTCTGGAGTTCATCTGCTCCCATCTCCCTGCTCAAGTAGGGCAAATGAGAATTAGTTGTCCAGGACCATGCCAAGACAGCTTTTAAATATCTACAGGGATAATCCACAACTTCTCTGGACAACCTACTCTGGTGCTAAGTCACATCCACAGTAAAGGTCATTCCCTGATCTCAGAGGGAACCTCCTGTGTTTTAGTGTCCACTTGCCCCTGCTCCTGCCACTGGGAACATTTAGAAGAGCCTGGCTCCATCCTCTCTGCAACCCCCCTTCAGGCATTTGTACATCCTGAGACGATCTCTCCTGCAGAAGTAATGCACGCCACAGCAACAGAAGTGTTATGTCATACATAGGGATATTTATTTTTTTTTCCTTCTTAAAAATGTACAAAAAAATAAAATAACTGTATTTACAGCTTATCAAATCCCTCTCCCAGTTGCAACACTATTAAGTTACATGAGCTATATTCTTAATATAAAAGCAAACTATTTATACAGAAAGTTTCCTTGTTTGCCAGAAAGACGGCTTGTCACAATCTTTGGCACAAACATTCTTGTTTGTAACTTGTCTCAATTAACAGGAAATGGAAGAGCATATAAACATTTAATAAGCTTTACATTTTATAAGTCATAAGATAACGCCTTTCCAGTTCCACTTCAATCAATATACACATCTCTGACAGCTAGAGAGTTTAGATTTTACTAATTGTTTGAATTAATTTACATTTAAACAATTCATAGAATGAAAGAAAACAATATATAAGAAAGACATTTGATCTCTGAATTCCACTGACCAAGAACTTTGTGAGAGAGGACACACAGGGAAAAAAACAAACATTCTTTCTTTTGTACTTTACACTCAGTGGTAAAAATCCTCCAAAATGCCTTGATGGGGAGATCACCGTGCATCCACAAAGCTTCACACAAAGGATGCACTTTATTTCGGGGATATCAGCACCTGACTGTGAGAAAGAACTAGAACTTGAGAATTTGAACGGGATTTCATAACAGAGCATCAAATGGACGGACAAAGTGCCAAATCTGCAGCAGGAACCAAAATTAGAAGACTGTTCTCCTTTTGTACCTCTCTCAGTCTTTCAAAACACAACATTTACAGAGAGTGCACTGCTGTAACTCTGCATGGAGAAAATGCACTGAGCAGCAAGTCACTCTTCAGGCTGCACTAGTTAGGATTCAAGACAGCAGTCTTGAAGAAGAGAAGGAAATGACAATTTTGTTCCTTTAAATAACCAACCACAGCAGTGCCACAAAGGGATAAAAGGAGGCGAGGCAGATATACCTGGCCCCTGCTGAACAGCAGCCACATCTTATTTCCATTTACCATTTAATATTTGGAAGATCCAACATTAATCTAGATTTTTGATCAAACAAAAGCAACATGCATATTTTAAACAATATACATGTAAGCACTGTGTACTCCTCAGAATATCTGAGTCAAGCAGGGCACAAGGCAGCCGCTGCTTCACAAGTTTGCATTACTCCTACCACTCTTGCCCCTTTTCCCACCACTCTGACGGGCTGATTTGGACCCTGAGAGATGCCACAACCAGCAGCCGAGGTTCAGTGCTCCTCCAGCGCCTGCAACTGAAGGGGTGCAGCATGGATACTCACTCTTAGGGCTTGTGATGCATCTGCACCTGGAGCAGGGAAACAAAGCCCTCAGGCTCTGGCAGATGAAGTTAAGGGTGATCACCCTTAACTGCCTCGAGCTGTTGTTTTAAAATAATCTTACCACCAATCCAGTCACCTTCCTGATAACTTTACTGAGACTCTAAGAAGGAGCTAAAGGCAGGAGTATTAGCTTTCTACTATCAGGAATTTGCAGACTTTAAGATGTCTTTAAAATAGCCTACAGTTCATCTTGGAAACAATTTTCCTTTTCTGCACGGTGGCTGACTGAAAGCTCCTAAAATGACAATGGAAAGATAGCTCCTTAACTGATTCAGTATTCCTAAAGAATTGCACTTCTCACTGATCCTACACTGCTCCTCAGCACAGCATGCTGCAGCATCCAACAGATCTCAGCTCATCTCCACCCAAATGTGAGATAAAACCACCCATTGCTGGAGTGCTGGTGCTGCCAGGAAAGGCTGTCCTTCTCTGTGATCCCTAAATTCTCACTGGCCTTTCTTAATGCAGCACATTCCAACACAGGCCCAGGAGCTACAGGCATCCCCTTGGACAGCAGATTTGTTTGGGGCAGAACCAGGGCTCAACTCCTGCATACATTTCCTCCTTTGCTTCACCTGCAGCTTCTGCCCAGACACCTTGAGCAGCTCAGAGAGATCCCAGATTTTATTCGGAGGATTCCAAACACCAACAGAGAAATACAAGAACTAACAGTACTGCTCACTAGTCCTGTGTGCTGGTCCCAGTTCCTAATGTCTCCTGTCCAAACTGTCTTTTTTCTTTAAGAAAAAAATATCTGGGATAAGTCAGCATAGACTGTTTATCTCACTCTGTGCCAAATAGAAACAAACTGAACTATCACAAATCTCTTGTGCTCCCAGATGGTTTGCTCTTGAGCAGGGCAGCAAGAGCATTTTTGCTGGAGTGCATTTTTATATAAAGTGAAGGAAATTACAACAGAACTCTGCATCAGAAGGGGGAAGAGTGAATGACAAAAGAAAACAGCAGGAGAAAGACAGAATACACACTTTGCTTTACAGGCAGATGTGGATTCTGGGTATGTTAGTGCTGATGCTACCAGCCTGAACCTTTTATAGTTTTTGATCCCACAGAGACCTTGACATGTACTTGACATTTCTATTAAAGGAAGAGCTTTTAATGGGCTGCTACTGCTCATGAAGTTTAAAAAGTGTGCAAGAACTTACTGGACAATTCATGCAGATATGGCCAAATCAGAGTGGTTAGTTATCCCAGATATTTTGCTTGAAACTAAGTAGCTCCACACAGCTCAAAACACTACACGAGCCCTGTTAAACTAGGCAGTGTTTCTTTCTGCCATTAACCACCAAATAATAAAGGTCGTGTGACTAGAGGAGAAAAGGTTTTAGAAGGAAAAGAATAAATTCTAAAGGCTGCATGTAGGAAAGGACTCACACTTCTGTCTGTCACACAGGATCCATGTACAGTGCGTCGAGAATAAAATGCAGCTGAAACTCATGGAATTCTACGCTAAGTGAGGAGCTCTTTACAACAGCCACAGGAACTGGAATGGAGAGAGAGAGAGATATACTGGGTTTGGATGTCATAGGGGCATTCAGGCCTTGAACCTTTTTCCTGGTATGATTTTATAGCCTGCACAACTTGATCTCTTCACAGAATTCATAAGACGGGCGTGGAATTTGATGGAGTAACCGTGTAGTTCAAAACTTGGGTTCAGATGAAGCCCTTGAAAGAGGGAGCAATCTCCACACCTCAGCTGTGGGATACTCAAATCTCCACTGGCAAAACTGTTCCAGTTTTGATAAAATATGTACATCAAGCCCAGGCTTACATCACCCAAGTGTCCTAGGGATCACAACAGAGTCATTCAATGGAAATACAAGAGCAAATACACTTAAAAGGAAGAGTCTGAAGTCCTGTTCCTTACAGTCTAGAGGAATGCTTTGATGCACAGGCTGCTGCAGAACGAACCTTCCCACCACAGGTTTGAGAAAAGGCCACTTCAGGAGCCTGGGCTTCATCAGAGGAAGACAATGAAGAAGAAAGTCCTTTCTGTACCTCTGGGCAAACCAGGCAGCAGACACGGGGTGTCTCTTGGATTCTGTTACAGCTGCAGGGGAGACTCAGGTATCTGCAGCTGGGACTCGGGCACCCAAGGTGGGCCCCATTGTGCCCGAGCATCCAAGACCCAGTAGCAGAGTCTGCTCTAATATTTCAGCATACAACTGTGTGAACAAGGATGGCACATATGAGTACAGATTCAGTTATCAGCTCCTCAGTACGCACTCCTTAACAGATTGCAGCAATTCAATCCTCTAGGAAAGATTCTATTAAACCCTAAACCAAATACATACAAATACATAGTGGCAGTAAACATGCCCACATACAGTAGTTAAAATATATTATTGCATATTATAAACATTATATACAAGGTTAAAATGGTTTCTTTACCATTTACTTACAAGTGACATTTGTAGCTGAATGCCTTACTTACAAGTCCTCATTGCTACATGCTGAGAACTACCAGAGGTATTTGTCAAGACTATACAGTACAGAAAGAGATGGATGAGTCTGAACAAGTGAACTGTCAGCCACTTTTCCCATCTTTTGCACTGCAACAGATTTTTAGCAATGACAGAGACAACTACTGGTAAAGTGATTTATACCAGATTTCTGAAATCAGACCAGCATAGTTACTGAACGTGTTTTAGAACAAGCTTATCCACACTGAAGTATGGATTAAAATGCTGCAATTTCACATTTGCAGTGGGTCATCTGGTTACAAATCTGGCAGCTGGTAACTGCTTGTACACTAGAGAGTGGGGAACAATAAATAAGGGACCAGGTTAACGTGAGTGGCCTTGTGCTTGACAAACCCAAGTCTATCTGCAGTGGGTGCACATGTGCAGAATGGACAGTATTTTCAATGCAGTCTTGTAACAGTTTCTCTGATCAACGTCTGTCAAGTCCATGGGGAATCTGCTTTCCAAGAAGAATGAAATGCTGTGGTTCCTTACAAAAGAGGCTCTGCCTGAGGCTAGATCTCTGTCAGTGTGATCTTGAAGCCTTCAACCATGCTCTCCATGTTCAGGATGAATGTGTCCTCATTGGAGTAGTGCTCAATAATGTTGTCATCCATGTTTACCAGGATACTGGTGACAAAGGCAGAAATCAATGTTATGTACCAGGACACTTTGCCACGTGTACTTGCTTCTCTACAACACAAAGCCAGAGTCCAGCACATTCCAGTAGAGGGTGGTCATTAGTGGGAATTATCTCCAAGATCTACCCCATACTCCCTCATAGTCCTTGGATTGGAGGCTGCTCCTTGCCAGAGCAGTTAAGAGACTCGCCAGTGCTGGGATGTTAACACACTTAGGCTACCTACAGATGAGATGCACTTCAGATCCCTGGCAGACCCAGCTAGCTGGTGCTTGCCATGCCTTGGCTCCCACTGGGACACATCTGTGCTCCTCCTCAGGCATGCCATGTGAGCTGCTAGCACAGGGAAGCTGTGTGCTTTGTGCTGTGTACCCAGCTCGCAGACTGAGAACTCAGCTTGGATGCGAGACTATCAGCAAGGATTGTCAGAAGGGTGTACGAGTGTTTTCCTCACTCTACCTCCAAGTGTTTCTTCTGTCACTTAGAAAGAAGCAAAACATGAGAAGCTTCACCTGTCTTCTCAAAAGCTAAAGAAATCCCCAGACAATGCCCTAAGCTAGAGTTAGAGCTGAAAATAAATGAATGGTTTAAAATGTTATCACTACAATATTGTGTTTAAATATAACTTTAAAAGAAGTTGAAGTGGAGAGATTTAGTTTTATGGCAAGGAGCAGAAGCCTAGCTATTCTAAAAGTCCAGCTGCGATGTTCATGTCTAAGTTTATTCAGCTGAAACCCCTGCAGCCTGCCTGTCTTTCAGAGTAAGACAGAGGCCTCCTTCCTAACACTGCAGGAAAACTCCACACTGCATTCACAGCAGACAGCATCTCTCTTGCTGGCCCTCCACAATACTATTAACCAGATTGTCTACAAAACAGACTTTATCCACATATCTTATCCACAAACTCTTTCTTCACAGTCATCTTATGAACACTGGTCAGAAATAGACTGGAGATCCATGTTTCCTCTTCTGCCATCCCTTACAGTCTCCACTGGCATGAAGATTTCAAGTACACGGGTATCTCTCCTGAAAGAGTTTGTGCTGCCCAGCATCGTGAGACCCCAAGTATAAATGGGATCTCTGAGTACTTGTAAAGAAACCTGCAACAGATCCTTAGTTAGTTAGATAACTAACTTACCCCTTTTTGCTCTTCTTATAAAGTTTTGCAATCTTTTCAACTGGCAGCCCATATTTCTCAGAGATCTGAAATAATAAAAATAGAAGAAATATCACTAAAGATGAATGAGAAATATTAAATTATCACCTCTTACCTTACAGACATTATAAGACATTAAAATTTCTGCAAACTTTGACAGGATAGCTGTACAGAAAAGTCCATCACAACCACACCATGCTTTCATTTAAGGATGACTCGGGGAGCAATAATCCTGAACAGTTTAATCAAAACCCACAATTGTCTCCATCCAGAAATTCAGACTGTGGTTTTTATAGGGTGTGAGTCATCAGAACTGCCCCAGCATCTCCTAGCGTTCTGCTCAAGGAGTCAATCCTCTTCCCAGGTTCAGATTTTACCAATTTCAATCTGATCTTTCTGTTGTTTCTTAATCTGATTTTTTGGGCTCGTGGAAGCAAAGGCTTCTCCCACCAGGCAGAAGGCAGACACACAGCAACACAACAGGAGCTGATGGACCAACAGAACAACAAGAACAAACACATTTCCATTTCTCAAAGACATTCCAAGGTTTTTCAAATTAACAGGACTCTCTCTCCATAGTGGTACTTTTGTCTGAAAAGTATCTTCAAGGTACCTTTTATTGTGGGAGGGCTACTGACATCAAACACATGGGACTAAAAAGCTTCTGTATGGTTGGGAAAGTGACTCAGTCTACAGTAGCAAAATGAAAACACTATTTGGCTCATAAAACATCATCTGAGTGTACAGATAACAAGATGAGATGTCACAGAGAAGTGTGTATACAAGATAAAGGACTTGTAAAGTAAGTTTTTTACTAAAGCAACTAAAACAATAAAGCAGAAAATACAGAAAAACTTCAGAGAGAAGAACTACTTAGCTGACAAATTATCCATGCCAACAGGTACGTCACTGGGATGCTTTGGCACTGCTTTGCAGCAGTGTACTAGTAACTTTTTGGCATGTCTATTCTGCAGTGAGTCTGTGGTGTGCTTATGAAGATGCTGTCCCTGGGCCCTTCATCTGAGCCAGGTTTGTTTTCCAAATTATGATTCTTCTTTGAGGGAACAGGTCTCACAGTTCACACTTCAGAAGAAGATTGTCCCAAAAGGCAAAATAGTTACGGAAAAATGACCCTTTTTCCCCCCCACTGATTAATGCTCTGTAGTGCTCTACTGTCAAGTAAGTTTCCAGCTCTTCCCAACTAAGTAGCTGACTGCTTATCTTCTGCATTAGAGAACTGAAATGCATAATTAAAAATCCATTTAAAGACTGGCAAACATCAGTCACTGTAAAATTCTTTCTTTGTGTCTGCATTCAGAGTTCTGTTGAGAAAAGGTATTTTAGGAAAGTCCATTAAAGCAATTATCACAAAAGAGAAAATGGAACGGATAAACTCAGCAGTGAGGACAGATTCAAAGAGCCATAGGTTAAACACCAAGCATGGCTCCCATCCAGACAGCCAAGATTCTCTGCAAGAGAGAATTAATTAGCCTATACTTGCCTACATCACCTATAAAAGTACAATTGCCAGCTTAGCCCAGATGCAATTTTGTACTTCAAAACAATCCCTAATAATGCACAAGGGTATCAGCTTGACAGGCATTCTAATAGTGTGACTACAAGATTCTGAAGAATCAATAAAGCTGCTCTTCCACTGGAAACACAGCAGCCTGACTATTAGCATACATCAGTGGCTAACAGAAAGAGGAAGAACAGATGAGGTACAACAGACCTTCCCCTCCCTAAGTTTTCCACCTAGCAGATACCAAAATACAAAATTAATTTGGGTGGTATTTGCTACTTCAGCTCTCTTGCACCAGCATTCACTGTTTGCTTGCACCACAGCTTCACTGATCTTTTATTCTTTATTATCCTCTGGCTTTGCTTATCATGAACAGAATGACACCAGACAATCTGGTGTTGAATTTCTGTATCTGTGCTTCTGTTTTACTCCTAACTTTATTTTTTCATGTAAAGTAATAATAAAAATGACTCCATTTCATCAGAGAGTTGAAAAAAAATCCTTTGTAACAAGCATTGGAGGAAACACTGGCAACCCAATGTGTGCACAAGAGGAAATGATCTTCCTCTCTGGGTTAACTCTGAAGCCTAGTGATATTGTAAAGATCAGCACTTGAAGACACTTTTCACCAAACTCCATGCAAATAAACAAGCCCAGCAAAACATTTCTTGCCAAGGGGGCTTAATAGCAGCTAATATACAGCATTCTGCACATTCCAGCATAAATCTTCCCTAGGATATTTGGCATACCTAACACTCATGCATTCCAAATGTTGCTCAAAGCAGTTTGGGACTCTGGGACATCACTTCCTATATAAACTATGAGAGGCTGGGCTGAGAAAGCCTTGCCTGTCACACTGCCTATGACAGGTGTAGGATTTATATAACATGCAGGGATTAGTGAGCTTTGCAAAAGACTTCCAGCTGACTGAATAAGCACATTTCTCAGGAACCCCTGGGATTCAATCAATTACACCAAACAGCAAGCTGTGGAAGCAAGGCTTGAAGTGGGGGTATGGGAGACTCCCCCTCAGAGTCTCCAGTACAAATGTGCTAAGTCCTGCTGCAGAACTGGAGAAAGCAGAGGGTGAGCATCTGCTAGGCCATCTCACTTAACACCATCTTCTCAGGGCATTTGCTGCCAGAGCAGGAGGACCACCAACCACCACTGACTGCCAACTTCTGTACAAAACAACAGGATTTCTTGCCTGAACCCAAGCAGGCTACATGAAATTTTAAAAAGGTATCTTTATTTGGAGGAGTATTTTTCCTCATTATCTCCACTGTCCATGTGTCAATCTCCTGAGCAGAGGTTTCTTTCTAGTAGGATGCCCGAAGCAGTGTGAGAGCCTTGTGGGTGGCACTGAAACAGCTGCCTGTGTGTCCCTTTGGGACTGTCTGCAGTCTCCTGGCATGGCAAGTCTGTCTGATTGCAAAAGCCACCAGAAATGCTCTCTGCTGGAGTCAGGAAGACAGAAAGGGCAATGTCTGGGCAGGCCAAGGCATGTAGGAAGACACCTTTGCCAGCTTATTTCTATGAAATGGTCTGGTCTGTTGGCCTACACTGCCTGGAAGATCACACGTATAGGCAGGTACCTAATAGTCTAAGCTAGCTCTATTGAACTCAGCTGTTAGCTTTTAATTATAGAAAGACTTTGGGAGATGCTTGAATTTCCCAGTTTGAACTGCCTTCTGTAATTTGAATAAATATGTGATTTTGCACAATGTAAGACTGAGGTACCTTCTCAGATCCACAGTTATCCTGACTTTGGATCAGGCTGAAAGCAGGATGTAGAGCTGGTCAGACACAATGTATGTGTGATGTTTTGCAATTCTCTGTTGATGAAGACTGACTAGTGAAAACCAAACATCTGCATTGCTTACTGAGACGTGCTACGTTTCTGAAACCCAAGACCTCTAGATATTTGCCAAAGAAAGATATCTGAGAATGAATCTAACTGTTAATTTGGAAACGGGTATATGTGAGAATAAAATAAACATAGGATCTGAGAAAACGTATCATTAATAACAGAAATTTAGGAAAAAGTTAAAGATCAGGAATCCATAAAAAGTAAAATCCATAAACAGAGAAGGAGGGCATGACTGAGGATCACTGGAGCTCTTTTTCAGATATGGGGCTCTGTAATACTCAGAGGTTCCTAAATTCTTAATACTGAGACTAGAATGGAGCATTTAGAGTATGCACAATTACAAAATTACATGCTTTGCTGCAGTGACTGTAGAGAGAATATTTAAGAATATGCACTTTGACAGCTTTCTGGCATTGTTTTATTCACAATATCGTACCAAAGAGAATTTAAATTTTCTGAATGTGTTCCTTCCAGTGAACTGGGACATTTTACAACAGATTAGATTTCTCTGCTGCCGAAAACATGCCAGTGAGTCAGCAGCTGCACTGACTGAGGTATGCAGAAGCCTTTCCTGCTTCTGCACCAGCTTTGTTTTTGTTACATGGTGGCAGGAGAACAGGCATGGAGAGGCACAGACTACTGGAGATAAAATATTCAGGCTAGCTTGAACAGTTATGGAACGATTATAACATACTTTAACTTCCATACAAAGACAAGATGAAAATGTGTTGCAGCTTACCATGAATCAGACTGCTGCCTCTCCAAGCAAAGCCTGGTTTTTGTTATCCATGTGCTCTGCCTGACAGCTGAGCTGCAGTCACAGCTAACAAACAGCATCAGCAGAAGCACAGTTAGGACATCCTTAGCATGCCACTGCCTCTCCTCAGAGAAACCCTCATCTAAACAGGTGCTTTAAGCAACTTCACTAACCCACAAATCTTTTTCTGCCTTCTCTGCTACCGGCCAAATATTGACCAAATAACTCCATCTTTACTGCACTAAAAGTGTTCAGTACATGCAACAAGATACTGTGGCAGTTTTAAGAGAGTATAAATATACACACTTCTAGCAGTTGGCTGAGTTCTCTAGGGGCACTTTTATCCATTTCAGTCTTCTCCCCTACACATAAACAAGGCTAGAAATCAACTCAGCATCCCACATGTCCATCTCACATTCCCCCACTGAAGCAGTGAGACACATGATTATTTCTTAACTCTTCCCTTACCTAATTTCACGAGCCATAAGCTGATATAAACAGGATTTAACATGGAAATAGCAACCCTCATGATGACAGCTAATGGGTAACAAGCAAAAACTCAACTCAAAGAAGCAGCAAAGAGGCAACTAGCAGGCAGGTCACGCTGCAAATGAGGGCTAGAGAAGGAATTTGAGACAATGTATGAATGACAAGTCTGCACTGGCTCAGCACCTGCCTTTTACATGCTGAACTGCAATTGTACAAAGGCTGTATGAAATTCCCACAGAAATGGTGCATCCTTGGGCCTCTTCTTGGAAATCAGGCTGGGAATGTACTGATAAGCATTACAGAAAAAGATTCAACAAGCTCTGACCCATCAGTTCAGAAAGAAGCATTTCAGAAAATGAAGCTTGCACTTCTCTCCCTCCCTGAGACTGGTTAACTACTGCTATTCCTGGAAGTTCAGGACTCCAATAATCAGCTCTATGACACTGTTTAAACCCAGTAACCTGCTGACAATACTGAATTAGGAAAATGCCAGCATTTCAGTGCTGCGCTCCAGAAAACCTTTAAGAAATGCTTTAAATGCACTTGAGAATAACTTCATCTTTATATAATGGTTTATCTCAATAATACATGGAAAGCCCTCAAGATTTTCTTGCCAAGAGAGATGAACAATGTGAGGACATTGGATACTTACAGCTTCCATTAGTCCCTTTACTGTGGGTGATTTCAGCATCAAAGCATCAAACACCTCATCTGTCTCCTTCCTCACATACAAAAGCACTGAAATGGGGAAAAAAAAAAATCAAACCTTAGAGCAGTTCAGTCAATTGCACCAATGAAATATCCCACACTGAACAGAAAAACAAATATTAATCCATGATAGATAGAAGATGATTTGCACTTAAAAATATCTACCTTTAATATCGTGATCTAGACATGGACAACACATTATAGTTGCATTGAAAACAAATTGTTGTACCGAAAATTCTGCAAATTTAATCTAATGTGAAGAATCTCTACCTTTCAGAATCTAAATCTCCATTTACAGAAAGAAGCTAAAAACCCTTGGTTATAGGGCAAAACACACAAGCTGGGTCCTGTTAAACCTCTCTCTTGGCTTGTACCTCTCCAGTCTTCATCTAAAAGGTGGGGAAAGGACATTCAAAAAAGGCAAGTCTGGGTTGCCTTTAGCTGTGCCATTGAGAGCAAAATCAAAGGAAAGGTAAAGAAGTAGTTGTCTCTGGATTACCATGCAGATGACTGCAAATGGCCTGACCAGTATGAAAATAAACACTTGGAAAAATGAGTTCAAAGCAATTTGAGACCTTACAGGGAAGACATTCAGGAGCATGGCTGGCAGGCAGGCAGGCATTTACCAGTGTGCCCACCTGCCTAGGTACCCAAATGCCATTTCTGTTCCTTTTCCTTCCTCAGATGACCTGCTAGCTGTTAGCTGCCCACAGGCAGTGTCCTGCCCTCTCTAGCTTTTGTTTTCTTCACACTTGTACAGGTAAGAGCAACCTTGCTATAACATGGCAAAGCAAAGCAGACAGGTACAAAGCACGTAAGCATAGACACCAGAAAACTGTTTTAGGCATCAGCTCAACATGACTGATAAGCAACAGGTTAAATAAGATGTTCTGCAGTTAATTTTGTTCCCTAAATAAACTGCCTTTTCAAACAGCACTGCTGCACGTGAGGTACAAGTACGGATGCACTGTCATGTCTGAGTGACAAATTACATTGGTAACCTTGTTTTATTTCCCCATATTAGATAGAAAAGGGCATCTTTTAAACTGCAAATTCTCATGGTCCAAGAGATATTTTCACCAAGTAACTCAACAGATGACACACAGATGAACCAAAAATATGATGGTATTTTTCATATAGAAGTAATTGTGTAGAAGTTAATTCTCAGGCCAGGACTCTAGCAGGATGGACTCGGGCTTATTTGCAGAGAATTGCAGTTTCTTTGCCTGGATTTTGAAGTGACTGGAAAAAAAAATCACGGGTAGTTCAGTCCCCTGACTTGTCCTACAAACCAAACATGTAGAACAACATGGGGTTTTTTGCATCTTCAATTCAGAAACACGAGTCAGGAAACTGCTACCACAGCATGCAGAGCCACATCCTTTTCATCTATATTTTGACAATTCTTTGAGGCTGGCCTGAGAACATCCTTTTAATGGACTTAAAAGCTGAGACAACTAGGGGGCACAACTTTCAAAAGGTAAAAACTGTCAAAAGGTAAAAGAAAAAAAAAAAAATCCACGCCAGGACCATGCCTTATATGTTTAATCATATGAACAAGCACTCACTCAATGGGCTCATTTTACCAGTACTAACACTTCTCCTAATTTAGAAAACTTTTTCCTTGTGACTAGAGGATTGTCCTGTAACTCCTAGCTTTACAAACATCTGGAGCTCTGCCAGCCTTAACAATTATCAAAATATATCTGAAAGGAGAAAAAAAAATCACTTGGTCCAAGGTTAAATTTGGGTACACAATCCCAGTGCTGAGCTTTACATCTCTGTTGTGCTTGGTGTGCCAGGCAACATTACACACATAGAGAGACAGGATAAGTGAGCACATGGGGGGGTTGTTAGGTTTTTCTTTATCCTGACAGGTGTGAAACTCCTGGCTTTGATTCACTAGAGCACTTTTCCACAAATGACTTGTGGTGACAGTGATGCCTTAGGAAGCCCCTGTCTCATCCCTGTCCTTACACCCTCTTTCTCTATCTTGTCTCAGTGAATTTTCCTGGATGACAAACTCTCTCAAATAGTGGATGTGAATGAAAAAAACCAACCCTTTTTGAGTTATTCTTCAAACAGATCAGATCTCAGCCTCTGCATACAATGCATCCCCACAAGCCTTCGTGCTGGGAGAGCAGTGGAGAGGTGGCCAGGGAGGGAGGCACAGCCAGAGGGAGGGAAAAGGGCTGCAAAGGCTCCACTGGGCTCAGCAGCAGCAGCATTGCCACTGAATGACTGTGACCACGTAACACAGCTCATGTCCTCTGATCCTACAGTCACCACATTCATAGCACCTAGATGGGCTCGCTCTAACAGTACAAATTACCAGATTCGGAGGGGAACAAAGGAAAAAAAAATTGTACAAGGCAATGAGCTATTTTTGCCTGAAAGCTAAAAGATAAATTCAAATTTATCTGATCTAGTTAGTCCTTAACCTTCTTACCAGCCCTGAAATCCACTACAGACCTTAATATTATTTAAATGTCAAAAAGAATTGCAAAATATGGGGGGAGATAAATTTATCTTTAGTTACTTCAGAAATAGCCCCGACACACTGATTTACAGAGGGGAAAACAGCCTTTGCTCAAGGCAAGGGATGTTGCTGCTCCAGTGAGACTTTTGGAAGCCAGGCCACCAAATTGAGGATTTATGTGTGAAAGCAGAAGAACAATGTTACAGACTGCTTTTAAAATTGTTAACAACAAAATACATGAGCAAAAATGAAACTAAGGACACAATGAGACAGTAAGACTTGGGGCATTAGGAAGGTCTGAGCCTGGACACTACCAGTGCTGTCACTGGCACCTATGAACCATGACTACAGTCTCTGTTTAAGTAGTCTCTGGATGAAGATGTGGTACATCTTAGTCAAGGAAAGAAGGGCTGGTAGCTGTAATTTGCCTTTCCTTTCTCACATTTGGAGTTTTCATTATTGGCCAGGCACAAATTCCCTTGGGATTCTGTGGCTCTCAACCCCCTGATTGTTTTGAATCCAAAATGTTTCCGAGTAATTTAACGTGACCTTCCTAAAAGGTAAAAGCTAGACAAAAAATTACTTTCTTGAAACTGAGAACTACAGGACTGGAAATCCACCTGATCTATAATTCAGCTGCTGGATTTATAATTAATGGGAAACTCCCTATGAAATCTGAAAGGGGAAGTGATTTGAAAACTTACTGAGAATTCATAACAGGAAAAAGCCAAGTCTAGACAAGTAATGAGCTGTGATGGGCGTTTGGTACAGATTAATATACTTCACATTTCTCTATTGGGCACTTGGACTTCCTTCAGAGGTCAAAGAGATGAAAGAATAATTCAAAAAGAGGCAGATACCTGAGTGAGAACACAAACCTTGTTTGCAAACCCCTTCATACCTATTCTCTTGAAGGCTGCCCCTGAATATTTTTACTTCCACCATTCAGTGTTACAAGTAAGTCCAGCAGGCAGAGGTGAGGCCACACACTTTCACTCCAGTTCTTCTCTGGGGCTTGGACACCTCACTGGCTGCTATTTACCTGCACTGCTGTGCTAATGAGACAGCTTGGGATTACATTGCTTTTAATGTATATTTTAACATATCTGACCTGCTCTCTCTCAAATATTACACCTGCACCCCATCTATTCCTGGCTCTGTAGGAATGATTGATTCTGCCGTACCAAATAAATATTGAGGGGAAAAAAGCTTCTAATATGGCAATGCTGGGGAAAAAAAATTCCCAAAACATTTTAATACCCAGGGAGTTCTCTGGCAAGGACAGTGTTATCAAGTGGGAAGATTCAGCTGAGCTGCACGCCATCAGCACAATCCCAGATGCAAGGCTCTGGATGGCAGGAAGTTCACCAGAGCAAAGGCCACGCTGGAAAAGCCTTGGCCTCAAGCCAGCATAGCCCAAGATGAGAGAAAACACTGGACAGGAAGGGGATGTGAAGAGAGCATTCTCCAGTTTCTCTGCTTCTGTGTCTCTCCTAGACTTAATAATTTTGCATAGCTTTGCCAACAGCTGATTTTTTTCTTTTTTTTTCCACCTAATCTTACCCTTGAAATGGTTGCGAGTCCTGGATGATATCAAACAACTAACAACAGCAAAGGACAGGAGTAATCAAAGCAAACCAGTACCTCCTCATAGGCAACTTCCTAGGCTTCCAGCTGGGAAACCCAGGTGAAATAGTAGGAAATGACAGTTCTTTATGTAGCCCTCATGGCTGTCATTTTCTGCTTGACAGAACCCTGATAATGTGAATTTGGCCAAGGTCTTTGAGTCAACCAAATATAAGTCCATGTTCAGTGCTGACCTCACATATTAATTTAAGATTTAATTAAAAGAATCATATGTCCACATTTATTTCAAGGAGGTAATCCTGTAATCTTCTGTTTCCCCTGGCTAAAGCACACCATGCTAACCAACATGGACACTTTGCAAATGTGGGCTCACGGGAAGTAATTTCTATAAAGCTCAAAGTCTTATGAAAGGTGCAACTAAGAAAAACCCAGTTCACTTCTGTACCTTGATCCTTTGTTGTCTCACAACCTGAGGGGTGCACCTCAAAATACTTGCAAGTTTTAGTTACTCAAGTTTGTCAATAAACTTACGTGACAGAACTCATGAAACTGAAGGAATGGCAAATATTCTCCAGGTGTTTAACTATGACAATATAGGAAGTTAAGCACAGATGGCACTGCACTGGAACTAACTGTACACAAAACAGACTTTGTGGACAAAACCACCCTTCACTGCAAAGTTGAACAGCTCAACCTAAGCTGTTGCTTCAAGGTTATTCAACTTAAGCTTCACTTGTAGCAGACTGGAGAACAGGAGCTGGTAGAGCATATGAAATGCATCTCTAATAATACCCATCTGGGCAGTAAATGCAGTTAAGGGAAACAAACCCTTAAACAATTCAGTTACATCTGCTGGAAGATGTCTCTCCATGTCTTATATGTCTAATAGGGTAGGAAATTTCTGAGATTTTATTCCAGCCAATCTAAGCCTGCAGTGAGAAGGAGCTTGCCTGTTAAGGTCTCTGTATTTGACCCAATGCATCTTGCATATTTGCTTGTGACCCCAGACAGAACAGCAAAGATGAGCAAAAGTTAAAAATAGGCCATCACAGATTTGCTACTAGAACTTTTATAAACTTTGTAGCTTGGCCAAGAACCAAGAAACTTTCTAGCTTTTTTTCTATACACTTGTGTCCTGATCCCTTCTTGAGACAGGATAGTCCTTTTCTTTTAAGCCATTTCTACCATTTGTTAAAATGCTTCCTTGTAAATTGGCAGGTGCAAAGATCTCCCATCTACCCACATTTGCACTGACTTTGCCCAAGCCACACCTGCCCTTCCCAGCTTGAGGGTTTCAGTCCCCCTGAACTATTTTTAACTTCTAAGAATCGACTGTTACCTCTTTTCAGACCTTCTTCTTTGATTTGTTTCAAAGGGGAGGGACCAAACTCTTCTTCCACAGGCCGGAACATCCTTTTGACCAGGACACTGCTGCTAGAATACACAAAACAGGGACCATGTCACAGTAAAAGTGCGCTCACAGCGGAAGAGGAGAAAACACAACAGTCATGACTCACTCTGTACTCTGGCAAAAACACCCACTAGCTACTCAAATAGCACCAAAAGCAGAAACTGCAAGGATTTAGCTTTTGATGTTTATCTGAACTGTCCAGGCCTCTTAAATCACCGAGACTGACTGGCTGGGACAGGTGACAGGAAAATACGTTCCTATGTTACACACTAAATTGAAAACCCCAAAGGCCCTTAACTGTTCAAATGTTGAGGGAAGGGGGGTGGTTATTGCTTGATGCAATAAACCCCTTTGTTTCTCAAATTCCACTGTAAGCCTCATGAAGAGCATTAGTTTCAAAAAGAAATAAAAACGGCCTCATGTTTTCAAGTCAGTGTTGACTGCAGGTCCTTGACCACTCCCTACCACAAGTCACTTTTTGCAGGTTTATGGGAGTGTAATTATGTTACTCCAGAATCTCAGACTTGAGGGTGTTCACCTGGGGATTCGAGCAGCTTAGAAAAGTATGGGGCTGGCACGCAATGTGGGCTGAAGTTCAGCAACTCATATTAAAGCCCTTATTTCACAGCATCTCTAACTATTAGGAGGACTTTCATCAATTCTTCAAGTTCCTCCGAAGCTAGGTAGGGGGTACTCCCATTTCCAACCTTTATCCTTCCCAGGTTCTCTGTTCTCTTTCTGCCTTTCTCTTCTGGCACTTGGCCATTCTCTCTGCAGTTCCTGTATTTGCTGCATACACGTGTGTGCAGTGCTAAACATCTTTCAGGAATGCAGTGAAGTTCAGTTTCAATACAAAATTCCCTGTTTTTAAATTATTTGAGAACCCTCATGGTACTTCATTGTCAAATATATTGTGTCCTGTCCACGTATCAAACCTTAGGGCTCTTTTACTTGGAAATTTATTAAAATACAGAGGTAAAAAGCAGACAGTTTACATGAGAGAACATGAGGGAAGGGGGAGAAAGGGAACCACGTTTATCTGATTTTGTATTTTGTATCAACTTTCTATGAGTTCAAACTGTTAACTGCAAAGCTTCTGAAACAATAAATATCTTACCCTTCTCTCTCGTCATCTGTATTATAGTAAACCTAGGAGGATGGAAATAAAAAACAATTATTTCCAAACTCAGACACTTGCTTAACAGAATAACTTCAAAAGGAGAAAAGACAACAAGTGTTTTGCATTTTTTCATGTTAAAAATCGTTTTCCTCCTATAAAACACAAACACCTCTAGTTTTGTTACCTGTAAGAAGTGCGGCTTAGAGAAACTGCTGTTGAATATCATCTAGCAGAAATATATTTGTTTATTTGAGAGACATTACCTTCTGCCCTGGTTTATATCATTTTCCCAATTATTTTACAATCCTCTAAATCAGATTGCTACTCACCTAAATTACCCCTAATACAGTTTAAGCCACAACACTCACAAGCTTTTGTATGCATTTAATACTGTCTGAAAATCTAATTAAATTATAAAGAACAAGATTAAACTACAGGCTTAATGGAATACAATTACTAATGGTACAGCTGAACATTTTTTGCATGGGCTGTGGGCAGAAGCCCAAGTCCAGTTTTATGTAAATCCACAAAGCTCTGAGTCACCGGGACCGAATTTACAACAGCAGCAAATGCAGCTGACAGTAGCAGGGCAGGTATAAAAATCACAGTCTGTTGTCCAAGACTTTACAGAACACTCAGCCAAACCCCTCACAACGTGCCTGCACTGCAGGTCTGAACCAAACAAGTGCACCAGCCCTCAGCTGGGGCAGAGGCACAGGGCACCGCAGCCGCTCCTGCTGCGCAGGGCAAGCCACCCCAGGAGGGTCTCCAGCACACTCGGCTCTCACTTCTGAACCTGTGCAATGAAAATAGCTCAGAGCTCTGTGTGTGTGCAAAGCTGAGGTCTGTAACTATGAGTCACTGCAATAAAAGACATGGCTGAACATTGCCTAAGAGCTAGGAAATGGGGATATCTTCCAGTTAGTTTAGAAAATTATTTACAGGATTATATATACTAAGGAATGCTTCCACCATCTCCTGTTTTGAAACAAATCCCCATTCCGGTTTGAAAGCCATGAGGACAGAAGGTACCCAACACTGACATGTGAGTGGGCGTCTTTCCAATTTGGGAGAGTAAGCCAGTGACAGCTGCGATTACAATGTCTGCGCTCTTTGTGCTTTGCTCAACCACAATTCTCACTGCTTCAAAATAATTGACAATTCCAACACCCAGTTTCATTTAATCTTTGTCATTTTACTATTTTTCAGCAAGAGGTACATTAAATTTCCTTATCAACTATTTGTCAGTATAAACACATGCATAAACGTCTCATTCTACTCCCTGAGATGTTAATAAATAACAGGTTCATCGTAAAAAAAAATTGTCAGAGCTGACCCTCCAGTTCAGGTTTTCAACTTCCCAGCAAGTGATAAAGTAGAAAAGAGCCAAGTTAGGAAATACTTCCTTATGTTTACTAGTGATAATTGCCAATACTGGTTATTAACATTAGTATGATGGAGTCTTACTTGGAAGAGTGAAAATATTTTTTTCAAGGAATTTCCAGATCTCTAGGTGATGCTGACAGAAAATGGGTAGTGGTGCTCAGTGACCCTACTCTTGACCTTCCTACTCGTGTAAGTGCTTGATCTTTGTTTTCTGTGTCTCAGGGAGGGGGATCGCTGCTACCACAAGGTGGCACTTCATTTCACCTAGACAAAGGGTGCACTCCAAACCAGTTTCAGTCGCAAACCAACCTTATATTTAAAAGCAAAATGACAAAACTGTAACAAAACCAAACGAGTCAATTGCCAAAGAAGTATAAACTCCTCCTTCGCAGCCAGAACTCACAAAGGTACTTGTCTCTTGTAAGGTCTTCTATAAGTGATACACCAAAGTGCACTTATCAAAGTGAGAGCTGAAATAGCAGCCCCTAGGAACAGTGATTTATTTCCCGAAAACCTGCCCCAGAACAGAGGCAGCCAGGTGGCAAATGGGTATCTGCTCATCTCATTATTTCCTACCTGTCCAGTTCTTTGTAGGTTTCCAAAGTGAACATCTGGTATGAAGAGAACTGGCTGGGAATCCAGGTCAGCCATTGTTTTGAAGAAGGTGATATCACTCTTTTTCTGCAGAGGGAGTGCACTCAACTTCCCTTCAGCTGCTAGGTGAATCACAAAGCACAGGGTTGTGAAAGGAGGCATGATAAGCACGACTTAGCCCCAGAGCAGAAAAGCCCACTTTACTCACCATTATTACATGAGGCTTGGGATGCCTGGCCTTTGCCTTTCTTCCTGTTCTGCTTTCTCTCTTCATCTCGGATTTTCCTTTCTGCTCCCTGATGCAAAAAAGACAACCAACAGAAGGAACCACTGTGAGCATTGTACTCTGCAATGCCTGCAACTACAGCAACAGACACATGGAAATGCTAAAAGAGAAACTGGTTATTTAATTGCAGACAGATCTGTGCAGTCTGTTGGGAAGGTGGCAGTCTTTGCATGGATCACCTGGGCCTTAGACTCAGCTGGCACATGCAGTAGCTCTCAGAGCTGCAGACAGCAAGAGAAACACATCCATGTTGGTTTGGAGGAGCCAGGACAGTCTGTAGCAGGACTGATGCCAGCACAACTTTTGCTTGCAAAGGGCATCCCAAGCCCAGTGTCTCTGCAATGGACAGAGTGCTCTGGCCAAATATTTTGTGTATATAATGGCATAAACCACCTGTAGGATTGCTAACATTTTACGTAATGTCTGTGCTGAGGTCTCCCTAAACTCTCCTCCACTCACTTTGTCTGGGGGTGGCATTGCTCCACAGTAGCCAGCTGTGCAGAGCCCTTTGAGAACTGACAGTCCAAAAAGGCTGTGCTGACAGCATGCCAACATTGCAAGGGTTCTTACAGAAAAATGCAGGCATTTCAAACAGGGAGAAGCTCTCCAGAAATAGGAAAGCAATGTAGCATTGCCCTATTAGGCACCAGGAACTCCTGGGAAGTTGCAGGCTTCTGTTATGTAAATACACTCTGAACAAGTTTAAAAAATATAACTTGTTATTGACATAAAAAGCAGCAACACCTCCTTTGAAGTTCTCCTAATTTACTTTATAAATAATACCTATCACATTGTGAAGGGTAATGAAGATCTATATGCTCCCAGACAGTTGGCATGCAAGATTACAGACTTTTTTTTCCAAATTAAAATTAGAAGTTTCTTGTATAGAAAGGGAGGGGAGGGAGGTAAGGAAAGAAAAAACACCCACTCAAGATGGCAAAATTCACACATGAGTCAATGAACCAAGTTAAAGAAGAGTGCAAGGAAAGATGCACTCCTGGCTGTGATCTACCAGTAGCTTTCCAGAGGCTGAAAGAGCTGGAGGAAGAAATGGCTCTTTAGGAAAACATAAATGTGTCAAACAGAAACACTGCCTCCAGACCAGCTCCTAGTCCAGCTGTCACTCACCAACCTCAACTGCAGAAACCAAGGGATTCAGAGATGTGCACTTATCAAAACTGTTCCTAGAGGTACATTTGTAACCTTTAAGGCTAACTGTGCTTTTTAAGAAAGGAGCAAAAATATACATCACAGGCACTGTTTGGCAAAATGCAAATCCTGAGAAATGTGTGCTGCAGGAAGGGCTCTGCCAGGGGGCCACAGCCCTACCTGCCACTCAGCACTGCCACTGCTGCTCACAGGGAACGGGATGAACCCCCAGGGTATTTCATACACAGCAGCAAGTGCGAGTTTTCTCTCAGGAAAGCAGAAGCTGAGGAGGACTCAGCCTTTTATACATAATAAAAAATATGTTTCACTGATTTTCCGTAATATACTTTGTGACCATGAACCTGGTGATGTTTCACAGCTTTCTCTTCATTCATTCATTCAAGGCAACACATCCCAAGATCTCTGGGGTGCAGGTAATCCCTGAGCTGGGCAGTCATTCCCATCCACCAAGTGTTTATTTGTACCACAGCAGCTTCACAAGTGTGGCAACTGCAATACCCACAAAACTACCTACCAGCCTTTTGAGCTTGGAGCAACCCACAGGACACAGGGCAGGGGCCAGCCAAGCCCACAGGATGAATGTCACTGTCATGGGGATGAGACCACAAAATGATTTTTGGATACTAGAGCATTTCTGCTGCTTAGTTTTGACAGCTGAGCCATCTGACACATACCTAATAAACCACAGTTTGCACATCTCTTCAGGACAGAAGAAATAACCCTCTTACAGGGGACTATAAACTATGCTGCAACCAGTGAAATAATGAAATTAGTTCTTAATTTTTTTCATTGATATCTGGGCTTTGTATAAATGCAAGGGGTACTTCTGCCTCTAATCATTAACAAAATGCAGCCCAGGGATTTCAGCTGATTCAAAATATTTTCTTCCTAATTCTTCAACTCATTTAAACTTCAGCCTTGCATTCCAGCTCCAGCCTGACAAAGCCCTTGCCCTCATGAGCACCACTCCCATCACCACTCTGATTTTCATGTGTGCACTTGTTCCAGGCTAAAACATTCTGCATCTCGCTGGGCAGGCACATAGACATCAGCCTTCTTCTCTCCACAGCTGAAGATTAATAGCCAGTCAGAGTTGCTCAATACTCTATGATAGTCCATTTCCTCTATGATGTTCCACACCAAAAACAAGGACACAAGAACTGTATATATATTCCAAGGAATATGTCTTTTTTTTCAGGTTAAATAAAACTGGATTAATTTATCTTATTTTGGATCAATGCTATAGTATTTGCCAAGTCAAGTTCCGCTTCTTTTTAGCAAAGATAATCACACAGAAAAATCAAGTAGCTCTGAAGTCCCAGTTCTTTCATACACAGTGGCTAAAGCATCAAGCAATATATAAATATAAACAGGCCTGATAACAAGTTTCCCTGACAACCTACTTGAGGAATAAAAATTATATATTCTTACAATGCAGCATCAGTGATCTGCATGTGATAAAAAGACTGCAAGGGCAGAGAATCAGCACTGAGAAAACAAAATGTGGACTGTAATTTTGCTTTGATCTACCAGTAGCTTTTTTTGCCTACCGAAAAACCAAACATGGACAGAAGATTGGAGAACAAATAGGGAGTACAGTAAAGTTAGATTTGTTAAGCAACATTTACAGCCTTTGCAGAATTTATTTCCGTACATTTATGTCACAAAGCACATAGTGGATGAGAGTTGGGGTTGCTCTCTAGTTTACATGTAAAGTAATATTAACATCAAGGAATTGCCAGAATAAATACTAAAACATATGTAATATGTACCCACTTAGCTAAATGCAGTTTTATTTTTTCAAAATAACTCTTTCCACCACAGTTATGCTGTGTTGCAGCTACAAGACATTAATTTGTCAGGGAATGTTCTTAATAACTGGACACTTCTCCTGTGATTAATCTAAGTGAATATACAAACACACCCACTGGTCCTAAAGGGGCACCAGCACTGCAGAAAGAAACATCTGTAATCACAGCTCAGGCACAGAAACATTCTTTTTCTCCCATGTTCCAAAATGAAAAACATTTCATACTTAAGCAAGAGGAATTTACTGTGCAGTTCCACTAGCCCAGATGAATGTAATAAATCAGGCACTTTTCTCATCAACTTCTCTTTGAGGCTGTCAAATTGGGACATAACACTATAGTTCACACTTTCAGAATTTATAAAAATCATTATACATTTGCTGGGTTTTTTTAAAATGCTCCTATAGTACCTCTTCAATTGATCATGTCAAGGAGGTGGGCAATAAATATCAGTCCCAGCTTCATGGCCTTTCCCAAAGAGGCAGCAAGCTTTGTCCATGTCACTGGAGGGAGAGTTACAGGCTAGCAAGAGAAACTGAGCCATTTAGCACCACCTTAACCAGAGCCAGGGGTTTATTTTGACATCCTGGAAAGATTAGGATACCCAGCCACACCAGCTACCTTCCTCTGAGCACAACGAATTCTCCCAGTGCCACCAGCAAGAGAAAATTCTCCAAAGATTTATTTACTTACAAAAGCACTGTGACAAAGGGATGTTGGTAAAATGTGGCAGCTAAGTTTGGGGAGAAGCAAGAATTTGTCTCTTATCAAGTGCCAATTAGCACAAACTGTCATGTGAATTGACCTCGATAATTTTCATTTGCTCAAGTAATTTTCACACCTGCATTAACTTAAAAAGCTCTACGTGTATATACATTTATATTAAACAGATATATAGCCTACTATCAATACCCTTGGGCCCTTCAGTTCCCAGTTCCAGTACATTTTTGATGTGTATAACACTTTAACTACCCCTGTGATCTTTCCTTCTACTTTGAGACAGTTTTGATTAATAGACTCAACATTCATTTCCTGCTTTCTAGTCTGGATATTTGAAGCTCCAATTAAGCCAATAGATGCAATGAACATGTATTATTCAAAATCTCCACCAGTTGTATCTAGAGGTCACCCTTGATGAGTTTGTGCTCTGAATTTCCTTCCTTTTTTTAAATAATTCACATTTTTCTAATTGCTCTTCAGAAACAGGTAGATGAAAACTACTTGTTACTTTGATATTTACTGAGCTTTTAACATCCAGCTGTAACTTCAAATCTCTTAATATTTGACATTCAAAGTTACAATTAAAAGCATAGCATTTTGGCTGCAAGAAGACCTCAGTGCACATTCATTACTTCCAAAGATTTTCCTCCACTAACACAACTGACTGATTAGCCCTCAAGATCTTGTTGTCAAGACAGCAACAAGGGAATGAACTGAAAAGAGGGAATGAGCAGCAGTTGAACTCTTACCCTTTCCATTAAAAAGTTAATGTTACATTTTGCCTGGGGCATGGCCTTTTGTCTTTCTATTCCCACCTGTAGGATGGCAAGACTAATTTGGATACATTTTCAAGTCACTTAAATAGATGTGGGCTCCCCAGTCCCTGAATCTTGACTAGAATCCAGGCATCAGCACCCCTGTGAAAGATCTTTCTCAGCATGGAGAAAGTCATCAGCTGGCAGATGCTAAACAAAACTGAGAAGTGGTCTCTTCAAACTCTCTTCAAAGAATCATCACTGACATTTGAGCAGCCGTTTCTACCTGGTGATATACACAGCTGACCATGCCACTGTCTAATTTGTTCAGGCATGATCTATGTCTGGGTGCAGAAACATTTTACCAGTTTCCACACAGGAGCAGTCATACCTATAGCAAAAAACCAGAATTTTGCTAAAGAGGGTGTGAACACACACAAAAACCAGTTACTGAATCACAAAATAAGAATGGCTAACATATTTTTGTATTTTATAAGAAAATCCTAGCAACCTAAGAGCTAAAATAACTGCTTGTAAGCAAAGCAGGGGAAAAACCCATCAGCAGTGTCACTGGAATTTGCTCTTTTCCACTGCATCATAAAAGGGAGCTTAGCAGACCCTCACTGAAAAGTGCATTTTTCTGTCAGAGAAACTGACATGAAGTTTACCTGCTACCTATCCTGGCTGTAAGAGTTAGAAGGGATGATATCAGCAGACTGCCACTTACGTGAGCCTGCGATCAGCACTGGCCTACCAAACAGAGATATTTGCTTTTGCACTTTCTATGACTCCTTTGATATTACTACATGCTGTCCTTAAACAGTCCAGCTATTACTCACAAGCTGAGGAATCAGGGCAAAAAGGCTGCAAAGCAGTAAATAATTACATTATAATTAGTTAGATTTGTGATACAGCTGGTCCAAATGCTATGATGAAATACAATTGTTTAAGGAAAGAAACAGCATTTAATTAGGTCTAAAATACAGCAACAATAAACTGCCTAACAAGATTCCTCCTTCATCCATGATAACTGTGCTTTCCACTTACCTTGTCACAAAAAACCTTGATCTGGCAGTAGGCTCGGTGGATAGGTTTATTGCTGCGGTTGTTGTAGCTGTAAGTATCGATCTGAATCATCAAAGGAAGCCCTTTCACTCCTTTTTGTGAGGAGAAGTCTGTGCTCAAGCAATTCACTGTGATGAAAATCTGTGTGCCAGAGAAATTACTTTTTAAAATGTGGTCCAAACAACAATTAAACTTCCAAAAATACGTAACAAGAAATGGGAAAATAAAAAGGTTTTAATTCAGCTATGATGCACACTCTGTCAATTCACGCATTTATCCTCCATTTCTGTCCAGCACAGACACTCCCATATTGGCAAGAAGGACAAACCTGAAAGCCACATACTGGTGATTCACTTTGGTCAGAAGCTCACATTTGAGGTGAATCATTTGGTTGTCCCAACTTACCGTGCTTTGGTTCACACCAGAGCTCAGAACACATGAATTGGATTCTTTTTGGAAGGGCCAGACCAGAAAGATATGTTCTAGGAGCACTCCTCAGATTCTCCAGCTGCTCATAGTTGCTTAGTTCATGGGAATTGACTAATAATAATCTGAGATTAAATCTCCTAAAATATGCCTCGTTGTGGATGAGGTCTTTAGCCCTGTTCCACTCTACAACCCTGCTCTATATGTTTGAACTATTTGTTAATACAGATCATCTTGCTTCACACCTTTTCCAGGTGCCTTAGGTGTGGCTTGTTCATCTGACAGCTCATTCAAATTCAGTGGGATAAACTCTACTCTTTATTTTATTTGAAAAATTTTCTTCACATTCTCATCAACACTACTGCTTTCTCCATCCCATCAGTAGATACTTTGTGTTTCACTTTGAGTCCTTCACGTCTTTCCTCAGCTTTAAGGAGGCATCACACTGTCTTTCAAACTGGGAAGGAATTTTTCAAATATTCATAAAACTACTCCCTACCCTCTTCTCAGAAGTTCTCTTTGTTACACAGCATCCACATAACTTGACACTGCATTCAAAGAATGCGATTCACAGAATCCTCTGAGCTGGAAGGGACTCAGCAGCATCATCAGGTCCAGCTCTTACAGCGAGGCCCACCCAGGGATGGAACCCATAACCCGGGCATTATTAGCATCACGCTTCAACCAACTGAGCTAGCAAGTCCCCTGCTTGCCAATGCTTCAGAAATCCATCTCTTGCTCTCCTTCTACAACAAAAACTTACAACTTGATAGCCACTAATCGTCTCCCTCTCTCTAACTCAGTAGGCAATATGAGACAAGGTGTGTGTCATCTGTGCAGGACCTGGGAGAAGGGTCTTCCAGCAACAAAGTCTTCCAAGGACTATTCTGATCTAAAGCAAGCACTATGAACTGAAACATCACTGATAGCTTTCAGTTAGAAAGGTGTGCATAAAACTCAAGAGATTAAACTAGATTAAAAATCTAATTTTTTCCCCAGTGAGGAATATGTGCATTACATTATAATTTGGGGTAATTGTGTATTAACCTGATTCTACTTTTCACTTGCCCATAGTTTAAAAAGCAACAACAAAACACCAAACAAAACAAAACCCCAAAGTGTGAACCACAGAAAAGGACTTAGAAAACCGGGAGTAGATCTCTCCTGAATCAGGAGGATGTGAAACCTGCTCTAGGAAATAAGGACACTCAGGAAAAAGAGATCTCCAACTGGTCTTCCAAACAGACCCGATGCACACCTCACTGGGCAGAGAAGGCAGCAGGCCCCTGGGGTCTGGGAGGATTCCTGAGAGAAGAGCATGAAGAACATGCCCCCTCCTCCCCCTCCATTCCACAAACAGCAAAAATAAACCAACAGTGTGAGTGACCAGAATGCAACATCCCTAAGAAAGACAGCTGAGAATAAAGAAGGGCTCCAGTAGGGCTGATGGGGGATACTTTACCCTCCTGGCAAAAGTTAACATTACAGTCAGGGTCTTTATGATGGAGCCAGAGCAGCTTGTTTGCCTGACTGAGCTAATGGCTCCTCCTCTCTGCTTCTGATTGTATCACAGAGCTGCATTTACAAATGAAATAGTTGAACTTTAACTGCAGAAAGAAGAGGGAGGCAGGGAAAGGCCCTAGGTGAAACTCTGATTTTGAAGCTGATAGTGTTATTTCTGTTTCAAATTACAAGCTGATCTCCTTCAGCTCCTAAGATAAGTGTAGACACACCGAATATGCCTTTGAAATATGACAGCCTGAATTTTCATTTCCCTTCAGAATCATTTATAGTGTCAGGGCAATAGTTTAAAGTGTGTGTGAACACACAGCAGTAGGACACAGTCTAGCATAAAGCACAATCTGGTCTCCCTATACTTTAGCCCATACTTCTGCAAAGGGATTTTCCAAAACGTACGTTCAAATGTGAGAAAATGCGCAGGCTTTGCATCTACCTAGAAGTTTGTACATCTTCCATCCTTGCTGCACACTCAGCTGAGAAGCAAAAAAAGATCTTGTCCCACCTTAATCATGCACTGTGTCATCTCTTTCACTGCCTCCACAATCACGGAGCAGAGTAGGAATGGCTGGAGAAGACAGACTTTATGGTTTCAAGAGTCCCCACACAGCAATAACAGATTATTCAGCATGAATAATAGATAGATGCTGTAAGACTCAATGCCTTGTCCTGACAGTGTAATACATCAGGATCTCTCTGAGGAGCAATGACTGTTCATTCATGCACATGAAGTGTACTATGCTTTCTGTCACATCATCTGCACCTCACAGATAGACAGACGGATTCAAATTAACACAGATCGTTCATACTGGGGAAATTTTCTGTTTCCATGCAATGTTCTATTAGCTTTCCTGTAAAGCACCACACTGACTTTGGATTTGGAAAACATGGGGGTGGTATAGAGGGAAAAGGAAGAGGACAAAGGTTCTGTTACTTATTTTAGGGTCCTTTTTTTTTCTTTGCATGAGTAAGGATTTGCATCGGTGCAGTAGGCTGCTATAGTGAAGAGGACCTGGAGAAACATCTGGACAGTCCCCTTCTCTCTCCCCTGATCTGACCAGAAAGCACCTCCCCAAAGCAGTGACCTGCTCTGAGCAGCACTAATTTCAGCCATTTGTCCAAGCACAGCCTGCTTTGCCCTTTGCAACACTCACCTTCCCCCTCTTCCCAGCTCCTGTCCATAATATAATGCATGTACTCCCACTCTCCACGAGACCAGGGGCAAAACAACTCCATGGGCAGCCACAAAAAGGAGTGCTGTTCTACTTTTCTTAGAAGATACCCAGATTTAAGACCTCCCTTGCTGTGGTCTTTTGCATCGTAGAATTAACATGGTTAGAAAATGTAGAGTTAAGTAGAAGTGACAGTAGCAGTAAGAGAAATCACAGTTTTCTTTCCCAAGCCCTGTCTACACTTGTTTTAGAACTATATTAATAAAAGTAACTATGATTGTACCTGCATTCAGATACAACTT
>VWZN01002337.1:225440-260509 GCA_013396955.1 Regulus satrapa | reverse complement strand
TTTTTTTTTTTTTTTTTCCCTGTGCAAACGGGACTTTAGCAATGTTTTGCTATCGGGAACACATTGTATAATTGTCATCATAGTGATGTCTTTTTTTTGTTTTAATGTCAGCATATCTTAGATTACAGCAATTAATGGCAGAGTTACACCCATCTAGTCTCCAGCTCAGGCATGCCATTGGCAATTAAATACTAATTTGGAGAAACATTTAGTGCTGAGAAAGTTTCACAAGTGGCCTATTATAATGAGAACTCTTCTGTTTGTTATAGAGCATGTCTAGAAAAAGCACTCTTGTCTTTTGGGGACAACACTCCTCTACGGTGTAGCTGCTATTATGAGAACCATTGTTTGTTAATAAGCATAATAAGGGATGTACAAGACACAAACACAGTAAGCTGCTTTAAGAGAAAGCAAGGCTCAGAAGTGCAATTCCCTTTTTATCATTTAATTCAGCTAATATGACTCTTGCTGTGGTCTCTCAGCCTATTCACTAAAGGTCCACAGTTACAAAACTTCTAATTCAAGCCTTTTATTACTATTTATATTTTTGGCTTCCATTGTCTCAGAAACTGCCAAGGGCAGAAGGGAGGGAAGAGTGTGTCACAGCATAAAATAAGAAACTTAAAGCAATTTCTCTACTGAATACTGGCAATACAGAGAACCTGGGTGACGGGTCTTTTAAAAGTCTGCTTTAAAAGGTTTCTCCCTCCAGACCATAACAACAAAGAGTTAAATGACTTGTCTCTCAAATGACTAACATCAATCCCATCATTCCTCCTATACACAGAAAGTGTGGGTTTATTGTTTCTCCTACCAGCCGTTACCTTATAAATCCCACACAAAGGTAAGACCTTTGTTTTATTTCAATACAAATGTCTCCAGCAAATGTTTACACTACTCTTTTGAAGCTTCCTCAACCCACACCACACCCCGGCAACTACATAAAAATGCCATTTGCTTTGAATCCCAGATGCATACTTACCAAGCCATTTGTATACACTGAATTTCAACATTATGTGCTACCACAGGTTAACTCTTCTCTAAAATACACACGTGTGTGTGCATGTCTCGCATCTAGATATACACTCATATATATACCTATATGCACACATAGACATGGTTTATTAAAATAGCTGCCAAGTCTAATCCTGCATAATTTCTGCTACTAACTCCCAAAAATGAAACACCTTTTCCTTCAACCTTTACATTTTTAGAGAACACGTTAATTTCCTTCCTAATTAAATTAAATTTGATGTAACTTGAGAAGGAAATTCACAATTAAGAAAAAAAAAATCTTATGCTAGTCAAAGCCTGTCCTAAGTATCACTAAGAATGTTTAAGAAATATGGATTGTCACAATACAAATTACTGCTGGAGATAGTGCTGCTCTATAAACTTGATTTTACCATTGTACCCACTGGAATTGGAGCTGACTTTGGCCCACAATATCCAAGAACCTAATCCTGCAAATCACTCACTCTTTGAAAACAGCTTATTTCTCTATGAGCTATGCCAAGACTCATTAAATAACTGGAAAGGTTCCCAGAGGCTTCAGCATACTTTGGATTAAAGATCTACATTTTGGTTAAATATAGCAGGACAGTGATTGCACGCAAGTATACAGGACAACTGCTCTGCACACAGCTCCTGCACTCACTGAAATGATCTCACTCATCTGCCAGCACCTGCCTGAAAAACACAGCCACAAGCACGTCTGTTTATTGCATGTCCAAATCACAGTGCTTAGCAGAAATCTGTAATCTCTTGATACCACTGAAAACTGTTTGTCTCTTTAAGGTGACAATTTTTGTTAGCAACTGTTCACTGAAGTAATATCTTTGATTTTAAAGCCAAAAAGTACTTTCCATAAAAATATACAATTAATTGTGTCAGAAGTAACACCATCATAGCAAATTAAATTGTGCCAAGTACCTACCAGAGAGAAGACATCTCTCAGGGAGCTGGTATGGTTTATGACAAATATATTATCCTTTGACCAAGAGAATTCTGCCTCTTTAATCATCTTTCTTGCAAACTAACTTCTGTCAGCACTAACACTGCAAGCAGACAGATGAATGTCTGTCAGAAATGAAACTGAGCTCTGCTCCAGAGTCTCCACTAGAACTCTGTCAACTGGCCAGATGCTACAGCAAAATCTTTTACAGGGCAGCAGCAAGGCAACTACATAGTTTCTAGCATATTATAAAGACACTTTCAAAAGATAGTTTAAAAGTTTTCTTGTTAATTGTTGTTGGTTTTCTCATCTTTTTTAAAAAGTACTCCTTTAAAAATACCAAATATAGCATTTGGGTTCAACCAAAGGGAGACAACAAATCACCTTACCCATAAATATTACATATTCATAACAGAATTAAATACTGGAAGGAAACAAAGATAGAATGTACAAAATAGTTCTTCTCTTCCTACCCCTGCTCCCTTACAGCAATATTCTGTTTTAAGAAAGCTGAGTTTGTCATGGCTATAGAGCCTTTCCCTCATTTCCCTGGATCCTGCTCTGAACCACAAACCCCGTGGTGACCTCTAGATAACGGCCCCAGCAAAAAAAATTATGTTGCTCCAGAAAAGGGTAAGGATGTGCCAGGACTAACTCTGCTCTGCCAAAAGGCAAGGGGACTGCTGCTGTCAACCAGGCACGGCAGAGAAAACACTAACAGCGTGGTGTTTCTGACTTTGGTGCGGTTTCCTTAGTCCACAGAAAGCAATGAGTGCCATTACTGCACATCTCGACACGCGCTGCACAAGATTGCATTCCCATCGGCTTGTTCTGCCGAGCAGCAGTTAGAGGGTGACACACCGAGCATGGTGAAC
Source organism: Regulus satrapa (assembly GCA_013396955.1). NCBI lineage: Eukaryota > Metazoa > Chordata > Aves > Passeriformes > Regulidae > Regulus > Regulus satrapa. Next base: position 257,680 of record VWZN01002337.1, on the reverse strand, counting down.
TGGAGCCAACAGCCCAGCTCCACTGACATTACTGGGACAACCGAGAGAGGCCTCTGCCTCTCTAGATTCCTGTTTATTCCACTAAGACCCGCAGGAGATGCTGCCTTACCAACTCTTAGCAGGTTTACCAGCAGCTGGCAGATTCTGGCTGCCACACCCATTCTCTTACACTGTCATCCTGAAAAGGGCTGGGAGGGGCAGACCTACTCTGTTTGTGTGTGAGAGGAAAAGTCTGACTTCAAATGAGAAGAAATATGGCTTTAAATTAGCTGCCATCCAGGTGAAGTAGGAAAGTGAGAAATCCAATGCTCAAGACAGGTCTTCTAAATGTGGGATTTAGTTTCCTAGGAGAGAGAGGTATATTTGGTTAGGTGATTTCTGCTGCTACTGCTTTATTTTCCACATCACCCCCCAGTGCACTCCCAACAAGAAGTTTGTTTTCTTTGCTTCTTCCAGGGCCAGTAGAGTGCTTCATCACATCCCATCTCAGAGGTCCTGAAAAGATGTATTGTCTGACTTGGGAAAAAAAAAAAAAGCTTTTGTGCCTCTGAAGGGGTTAAGTTTTAGTCTTGAAATTGTGGTGAAAATGGAAAACAATACTGAACAGAAACAATGGAGCCAGTTGAAAGATCATCATTCAAAAAGCTTAGGAAAAGGGAGTCGGTAATTATGCCTTGAAATTTTTCATCTCACATGGATGAGGTAATTGCTGGAGAAAAAACAGCCTTCAGTGACATGCCCCAGAACCCGCAGCTTTCCAACACCACGGAGGCATCCTGTGGGAATCCCCAGACCCAGTGAAACCAGTTACTGTATTATACTTTCCAACAGGAGCAAGCAGGTACACATACATGTGTGTGGGGAGGGAAACACTTCAGTGCAAACAAGGTGATAAGCTTTCACTTACAATCTGATTTATGCTTGATACCCAAACACTTATGCATGTTATGAATCCTCTTTTATCAATACATTTACAGTTCAAGCTCCTAAGAGATCAGATATTAATACCCCAAAATAAATATGCATAAGCCAATTTGAATTTTAATAACTATTTCCTGCAGAAATACAAGCAGCTTAAATTTAACTCTAACACTTTTTTAATCCAGTAAGAGTCTTTATTTTAAAATAATCTTAGCTTGTTTTATTTCCAGCTATCATTGCAAAAGTTGTGTTTTAATGTTCTGGCACCCAAGGCAAGAGCCAGGTGAATGGTGTAAGATTAGGAAAAAAGTCTGTTAACACCTGACATCAGTGGATATGACTTCCTTGTTCCTAGATCAACATGGGTGTCTTGCTAAGTTTGGCTTAGAGCTGCAAATGCAAATGTCTTAGAGAACTGCCAGCCCTGGGACAAGTCTGCCACGTTCTAGCCCTGGTAGTGAAGGTCCTTGAGAAAGACTGCTGTGTTGGAGAAGCCAAATCGGTATTTGTTTGCAGGAGTCACCTGTTGTGACTGCAGAGAACAACCTACAGCTGTATTTTGAAATGGAAACATACAATAGGGAAATATCTGGGGTGGTGAAAATGTAATCACTACATGAGTAAATACAGCACCATTAGCAACTGGGCCAAGTACAACTCTGTTTATCAAGGCCTCCTTTTGAACATGCTGGGTGATTTTCAGAACTATTGTCTTTTCTTTTAAGACCTGCATCAGAAATTAAAACCCTTGTTACTGTAAACAGTCAGTACCTCCAGTCAGAGTCAGGACAGTGAGTCTTAAAGCTACCACTCAGTGCTCAATAGAAGTTCTCAGAGGACTCACTGAGGATGCAATCTCTCTAATGCTGCTAGAAATCCAGTGGGCAATAGTGCATGAAGAAGTCTTTGCATTTGAAAGATTCACAGTTTTACTTCAACATTGGACATTTTGTATTCAACGTCAAAACAGTATCAGGAGTTTGCCGAGCTCTGTGTTTGCTGTTTATTAACTCTCCATCCCCAAGAGTACTGCATTACCCCCACTCATTTTACACAGGCTATTTCCCTTGGTGTTTGCTTTCCGGGGGCCAACTTCTTCTTATAATTACCGGCAGTTTTTCAGTTCTCCCACACTAGTCCATGCAGTTGAAGCACTCTGACAGCCTTTGTACAACCTTATCTGTAAGAAACTAGTTAAGGTGTTCTGATGTCCTGGTTTATAGGTCCACTTAACAGTCACATTCCTGAATGAAAAACCCCATGCCCGAGGGGTTGACCGTTAAAAAAAAACACCGAAGAAAAAAAAAGCCTCCATCCTCAAAAATACATTCACTCCCAATTGCAAATACAGTCCATGTAACAACATAAAAATAAAGGCATCAGGACAAAAGAAGGCATAGTCTAACTTACAGAATATTCATTTTTGGAGATGCTTATAGCGTAGAAAGAAAACTTGTGTCTTACACCTAGCTTTGCAAATAGGAAAAAATATTTTACTGTTTCTTAGGCTGGGCACCTACCAGCAAGCTCTCTTATGTATCAGAAAGGGGAGAAGTAGAACAGTGCCTAAAGATGGATGGTACTTATAAAGGGATGCCATCTGCATGGCTTTTCCTCACCTTTGCCTCCTCATTGACATCCCAAGTAAAGGACACGGCATTAAATGCAATTTCTTCAATATTCCCAATGGTATTGAAACTCTCCTTGTAATCAGCTGTAAGGAAAAAAAAACAAACCAAAAGACTAATGAAAAAATCTGAACTTTCTGTTTTGCAACTCACAGTACTTCTTTGCTTCTTAAGTGCATCAAAACTACCTCTAGTATTGTTTGTGATTAACTATGAATAATCCTAATTGCAAAGAGGTAACACAATGCAACCTGAATCTTACTCATAGTATATCACTAGGTAATGTTCTTGCAAAATATTGTTAGCTCTCCAAAAGGAATAAGTGTGACTCTACTGGCAATGGGTCAGTGCAATCATTAGCTTGGCCAAGGAATGGCCAAAACTGGAAAATTACCTGAAAACTACTGAAGCATTTAAAAGGACTGTTCAAGCCTTGATATTAAGAAAATACCATATTATTTAATGGTAAATCCTAAAGAAGCTTTCTAAAAGTCTAAGAGCTATGACAGAAGGAAATCATCAGTGTGCATTTCAGCTTTCCAAGGAATTATTGCAGTGGATACTGGACTAATATTTATATATTATTAAAAACAAAATTTTAAAATCAAATTTAAAAGCAAATTAACCAACAAAAAATCCCCCACAAAGAACCAAAACCCCCAAAATCCGTTTTTTTTAGAGTATGTACACTACAAAAACAGCAAACAAACAAAAAAAAAATAATTTGTCTGACTGCAAAATCTCTACCTTGTTCTCATTTCTTCCCCACGTGCTGTTATTATTATCATCAATAAACCAACATTTTGGAAGGAATGAGAAGCAAATGGGAGGAAGGTTTCAAAGCTGACTAACCCACCCCCCAAAACAATAAGGGTGGAAAACTATGTATATAACATACAATTTTCAAGTCTTCCTTATAATTGAAAAGAGGAACAAGCACTGCTTTTCTCTCACTTTGACAATTTAACACATTCTCTCCGTTTTGATGACAGATTAAGAGAGATATCAGGTATTATCTGCTTGATTAAAGGAACTTCCAGATCGTTCACACTAATGGAATACCTCTCTCTGGGACAAACATTTCCTAAGAATCCCTCGAGGGTTGTAATTGGATTCAGTGCCAGAGGGCTGAGATTACCCTCCTGATCTAAAGTTTGCCCAAATCTGTGCTTCAGAAGCATGCTGATTCTTAGCTTTGTAATCAGTTACAGAAAAAGGATGGTTTCTAATTCTGTGAGACACACAAATGGTTTCAATATTCATTCCCTTTGCCTAAACTGTTGGTCTCCAAAAAATAATTTCTAGGTAATAACTGCTTTAAAAAATTTATTTAAAAAATTGCTGCAATAAGAATTATTTCACATTTGAAACAGGCAATCAGTAAACTTCTCTCTCACTTGAAACACAAGAACACTGACATCTCACTGGGTAAATAAAATTGTGCCCCTGGGACACGTGAATGCTTTCAGAGACAGTACAAAAATCACTCTTTAGACCATAGGAACAGCACGAGATATTTGTTGATGTAGCAAATTAACAAAGTGTTTGAGAGGGCAGGCAGGATTTTCATTCCCACCTTGAACTCAGATCTCCTTTCTTACTGAAGTCATTGGCTTCACTATCCAAATTCAGTGTGGGGATGCAAATGAGAGGAATTAGAAGACACATAAGTAGTTTAATATGCATGTGCACACATCCACCCACCTCCTCAATTTATGATTCACCAGAAAGTGCCTCGTGCAACTGATTGCTGCATATGGGCGTGCTGTGTAGGTGCACTTTGGAAAGACATGAACAAGATGTCTCCTAAGGACACCTGTTTTCTTGTCTTAAAAGGCTGTCAGAACCTCACATCCCACCAACCCTTCCCAACCCATGCCTCTCCTTTAACTGCTATACACAAATCTCATGTGTCTGTGTGACACTCTGCTGAAAAGTGCATCCTATTCCCCTCAATTTACAGGCAATTAAGGAAGAATCCTCAGTTGATTAAGAAAGCATTTACACCTCAGAATATTTGAAAGCCATTAGAGTGACTTCTCACTTTTACAACTTTTCCTCTTCTCCTACCACCAGTTACCAGAAAGCAAAAATCAGGATTGTTCAATATGCAAAAACTGCATGCACAGGAATTAGTTGCTCTTTTGTTGCATGAATTGCATATTAAACAATGGCAAATTTTTAATGTTAAACACTAATAATACATTATATGTCATTGCATACTTTTGTACACATAAATAATACAAATTATCCTGAAAAAAACCAAGGGCAAGTTTTTTTGGAGCACAAAGCTTCCACACCCACTCTTCATATTTGAACCTGTTCCAGCATGTCAAATTATTGTACTTATTCTGCATAATCAATATCCAATGAAATTAAGTATTGTATTCTTTGTTTAAAAATATTTTAAAAGGAAAAGCTAGTGATCCAATGTCAGAGCACTGTGAAAATACAGCTGTTTTCCCCCTGCCCCCCTTACTCCTCCTAAAAAAAGTAAGCATGCACTTGATTCCTTCTTCAGAAAAATCCATTACAGTACATAGTCCAAAATTTGGAAGCTTTGTGCTCTTCTTGCTTAGTAAGTGTAAAACTCTCAGGTTTATTCCTCAAGCACTAAGGACTTGAACACATGTAAGTACCTGTCATTAATATCAATGCATCTTCAGACCTGTCACTGCACCTAATCCATTCCCTGCCACTCTGGAAAGCTGCACAAGCAGAGTCCCCCCATCTGTCTGAGATCTGAACAGCTGGAGCCCAGAACTAGAGCATCCCAAATTTATTTGACCTTCTGCCTGCTAAGGACCACATCATACTCTAGATTTAAAGGGCATTCATAAACAAAATGAAAAGGATTCACAGATGTTAAACATGCTACAAACATCAAATTAATATAAGAGTAACATCTATGGAGCAGGTAATGCAGAATTATGGACACTTAATTTTTCTTTGTTAACTACATAGGGCCTGGACATTAACTCAGTATTTAGAGGACCCCTTCAGGGATCTGAATTTTTAACATAAAGAGAAATCTTCATAGAGCCATTCAATATAACTTTTCATGGAAGGAACCCCTGGAGGTTAGGTGGTTCAAGTAGGGGCAACTTCAAATTTGGATTAAGTTGTTCATTTAGATCATTTGATGATAAAACTAGAAGGTTTTGCTAAATTCAGCTTCATACTTGCATGGGGAAAATAACTGGGAGCCATTCTGGCCTAACAAGCCAGTTAGCTGTAACGCAAGTGCCAAAAAAAATGAAATGTGCTTCAGAAATACCATACTTGCAAGTGCTAAGGCTATATTTCAGTTGTTCTCAAGAAAACACTACTGAGCAACATTTAGGTCTTTTTTTTTTCCCCTGAAAACGGAGGTGAACCATGCTCTTACAGCTCTTATATCTGACAAGGAGTGCTATATCAGTAAGTCTTACTACACTGTGCTTTGCTCGTGTTTGCAGTGCAATTAAGAATATAAACCAGAGTGCCTCAAAAGTCAGTGCAGAGCTATTTCACCTCAAACTAATGGAAAATTAAAAGGCATTCACTTTAACACAGGCAAACACACAGCTCATGCACGGCACTTATTTTGCAGAGCACTATTTTACAGAACATGTACGATAAGTTAACTTGTTGGGGGGTAAGGCAACTGAAATGTGCCAGGACACCACAAGTGCAGTGGAGTCAGAGGGTGCTGGCACTACAGCAGAGTGAGCTGCTCGGCACATACTTTTCAAAGGTATGAGCATTACCACCACAAGCTTGTAGGGACTAGCACAAGAAAACAGGTAGCCCTCAGAAAGAGCCGTGACGTGGCCTTTTTCTCCTTCTCTTAATGTGTCATGATAAAAGTCATTTGGTCTGGGGGTGGTGGTTTTACCGTGTTAGGTACCCCAATGGGCAAGAAGAAAAAATGGGGGGAAAGGAGGAGAGAAAGAAGTTAATGAAACAGTTCAGCCAGAATAATGACGATAAGACAAGAGGAAGAGACAAGATTCTGGAAGAGCTGCTCGCACAAAATACACTTGACCTTAAAATAACACCAGGCCTCAGTGTAAACTGCAACATTTGAAAATCTACAGGCAGAGCAGTGATTAGGACCACCTGGGGACAGATTCCCTGATCACCCCATTCAATAGCCCCTTGAAGTGTCCAAATATTCTCCAGGAGTAACCCAGCTTTGGTTTAGCCCCCCTCTCTGCCTCCTCTCATTCCTGCCATTCAGTGGTTTGGTTCCCTCAGGCGGTCAAAACAAGATAGACTTTGTCTGCTTTGGTCTTGCCGACTCCTTTGACTGGAATCCGTGCAGATGGCTGCATGTGTAAACTGCACGTGGGAGGGGAGAAGCGCTTGATGTCTAGACACTGCCACTGACTTCAACTTCAGGCTCCTTGGCAGCAAGTACGTGCTCTCCCCTCTGCTAAAATCATCCCCCGAGCACGCAGATAGGACAGCTGGGGCTGAAACGGGCTTGTAAATACTTTCGATGGGATGAAGGGTAAACAGGTCTCTCAGGATAGCTCACCAGAGCCAGCTTCTCCCTCAGAGCTGACAGCGACTAGACTCCAACTCGACGGGTGTAGGAATTCTGCACACTGCCTTGCAGTCACCACAGTGATGACATCTGCACTCTCAGGCTGCAATTCCACATCAATTAGCTAACACTTGCTGGATCAAAGACTGCATCGCCCTTTGCAAAAATAAAGGGAACAGACACTGCCGCGCCAGAGGAGGTGCAGACCTTGATTTCTCACCTACAGAAGATGGTACACACTAAATACACATGCAAGGGGAAACTCTTCTGTGTAAATACTGAGAACCATTCCTTCTGCATGGTCCCTATCCAGCTGCACAGACCCCATGGTCCTAGCAGGAATGAGCCAGTACTAAAAACTGTAGTACAAGCCATGAGGCCATTGCCAATATATTCCACCATGTTCCTGTGCAAAGCACCAGAGATTTCCATATCTGAAATTCTCCGTGAAACATCTGGAGATTTTACACTCACCGATGTCAAGGACTCTCTGTTTAGCTGTGTGCTGCCGGGAATGCCAGTACTTCCAATATTTCAGCTGTTCATCTCTGTTTTTATCCTCACTGAAAACAACCATGACCACACTCTATGAAAAACAACACCAGAGTCACATTAGTTAAAATAAATTATAGTCAGGAACATAAAAATTAAAATCTCCAAATTCCTCTTATTCTCATCCAGCCACCACTCTCTCCCAGCACTTTGGTTGTAGAACACTGGATTTTAATCAGACCAATACTACAGTGTACTTCAAGACTCAGGACAGAAGAAATGTAGCTGGAAAATAATGCAAGGCCCAGGATTATGTTCTTGATGGTCAAAGTAAAACTTAATCATATCCTTAGTTTTTTAAAAAGTCAGCTTCACTGGCCAAAAGCAAGACATTTTCAATTTAGTATATACAGTCCAAATACCCTTTTTGGAGCAGGACTCTTGCATATATGTGTTTAATGGCAAATTCAGTGTAACTGTTTACTGAATTGTGCTGAGGTTTTAAATTAATGTTCTGAAGTTGTTTTGTGAAATTGCAATTCAAAGGAAACAGACTGAATTTTTATGCAAACTTTTACACAAGCAATATAGTTTTTTTTTTAAAAAGCCCTGCTGTAGGCAAGCAAAACAACACAAAACACTGAAAGAAACATACCAATTAAAATTAAGTGAAAATAAATCACAGAGAACAAAAATTTCACTTTTAAATACCCTGTTTTACTTTCATCCTGAAGACACTAAGCACAAAAAAATCAGCATCAAGATCTTTTATAAGCTGAGGAGGCTGATCACAATTGATTCATCATCTGTGTTCCCACACGGCCACCACCACAACCTTCATGGGACCTTCTGCATTCCACCTATAAAAGCTGAACACCACCACCACATCTTCCATGTCTATCTAGCCTCTCCATGAGCACGAGGCAGTTTACACCGTGGAGGAGGAGTCCTGGGTCATGCCTGTCCATGCTGGGTGGACACCAGGTGTGTGTGGCTGGCCAGCTGATGCACGAACAGGAACTGGCCATGCAGACTAGCTTTTCCACCAAGGACAGCACTCATGTTTTTATGAGCCACTCACAGGGAACTTGCAGAGGTTTAATACCATCAAAACCTCTTGCTCCTCTGTTAGCTTTGGATGGAATTGGCAATAAATTCAACAGCCACTTGAGTAGGGCCCTGGCAAACAGAACATGATTGTGAAACTTGCACATGGTTTCACAATTTTCTGTCAACTACATCCACCAGAAGGATGTGGTCTCACCTCTTTTATAATTTCCACCCTTCTGCTGCCACAGCTTCAAAATTTGTGTGGCAGTGCACTGAACCAGACATAGGAGGACTGATTTTCAGTCAGAGCAGTGGCCTCTTGACTCCTGTTTCAGCTCCACAAATGCTAGAGCTGAAACCACAAAATGGGAAGGAATCCACGGCAGAGAAAGAGACTGTGCAGCAACAGAAAAGTCTTACATCAGATTCAGTCAACAGCTTCATGTCCTAAGGAAACCAGGCTAAAAATTAACTGCTAATTCAAGTTTCCAAATCATTGCTTCTGTTTAGGAGGAGTCTCTCTAAACTTCATGTATGACAGAAACATATAGGTTGTTGTCTGCTTCATTGCTCACACTGACTTTCATTGGTTTCTTCGACTAAAGTCACAACATTTTTAGAGTGCTTCATGTATTTGGATGGAAACATTTTTGCATCCTCATACATATGCATCTCTGCCAGCTTCAGGGTAAAATTTCCAGGGCTTATTGCTCATTCTAAGGTTACTAGGTTAGGATTTATTAACTCAAAAACATTACAAAGGAAATCAGGAGGCCCATTCACCAGGTAGATGTTGCTGAATACACAAACTACAGGTCTACACAGAATTTAAGATGCAAATCATTCATTTTGTTACAATGCTGGGCGAATGTTAAGCGAAAGCTCACGCACAACGAAAATTATTTAAAATTTAAGTCACTAAGGATGGATTCAACTCTTTATGTTTTGACTGAAATGCACTGGAAAGCAGCCGATGAAGTGCACCAGCGAGTGAAGATGGACTTTACAGTAGATGTGGCAGATCTTGGACTTCTTTGCTTTCATCATGGCAGTAAGTTCACCAGCATTAAATGCAATATCTGTGTAATCACCAATTCTGCCAAACCATAAACTGAGGCTATGATTAACTCATAAGATCACACTCTGGAAAAACTGGACAACAAAACATTTGTTACCACCATCACTAAGGTGCTCTCCCACATTTACACGAGCATGAGAATAAGCTTGCTCTGTCCTTGCCCCAAGTTAAAGTTAAAAGCAAACCAACCACACCATATCTATCTGCAGAGCTCCATTCCCTGTAAAAAAGAAATAATATACTCACGGGCGGACGGTAATTAATACGACCGAGATCTTTATAAGCTGAGTTAGAATGCTGGTAGTTTATTCCAGGGCGTGGGTTAGGAAGGCCAGCTCAGGGCCAGCATAAAGGGGACANCATTCCCAGCTAGGAAAGAAGTGGGACTATACCCTGACTTTGCTGATGGGATGCCGGAAGCATTTGTTGTCACCAGTCTCACTCAGGGTGATGGCGTAGAATTGTCCTTTGTTCAAGTAGGTCATGGGCCCTTCCCCTTGCTTCTGACGCAGAGACTTGGTGGCTTCTAGCGTATACTGAAAAGTGCTGCTGAAAAGACAAGGAGAAAAACACCCACAAAAGCCATGTTACTTTCTCCTTTCCTTTTATTATGCGTTTATTGCATTGTATAATGCATAAATTCCAGGAAAATGTCACATGGCAATTTAAAATGGCAATTTTCTTTTTTCGGCTTCATCAGATCCCGCAATCAAGTGTAAAACTATCTGGACTGTAAGTTTCTTGGATCAAAGGCTAGATCTGTGATTTTTCTGAAAGGAAGCATTATGAATTTTAAGACTGTGTGCCCCACCATGAGAGTGTCAATTACCAAGAGGGGATTCAGTATGATTTGCAGGAAATCATCAACTCCACAGACATTTAAATTTAGAAGTGTTGCAGAAAGAGAAATAAATAAATAAATATTTTTAAAACTCAACCAGAATAAAAAATGTTGCAAAAGATGGACATAAAGAATGGGAAGTCCAACTGCTACTTTCAGCACAGTTCAAAAAGAAGGGACAGTAAGTTCATTTTTTTAGAGACAACATGCAAATCAAGATTTTTATAAGCTTTCTTTTCAAAATGAGTCAGACTGGATGCAATGCCTGCATTTAGCTTTGTCTTTAATCAAGTAACCTCCCTTTAGAAAATATCAGGGAAAAACAGTTAGCTCTTGTACTGGAATTTTAGATCTTAAAGAGACCCTCCCTCACAAAAGAACTTTCCAACTTCAAAGCACTTCTCAAACCATGAAAAGTTAAGGCTCCATTAACTAGTGAACTGTTAGCTGGAAACAATTCTCACTGAATCTCTTCAGCCACCACCTCCAATAATGGGCTTGAAAATAATACAATAAAAATGATGCCTGTAGCTCCTCACATGCTCTTAAATTATTGTTGAACTTGCCAAAAACCAAAAAAACTTCAAACTGCACAGGAACCTTAATGCAAAGAGTCCTCATGAACTGGAGGTACAGTGCAAGCATTTTCACAAATGTTCTAATTTAGCAAAGTATTTAAGCAGTGCCAAAGCAGAACGAAAAGCAGGAACATGTTGGTCTAAAACAACACTGTACCCTTAAATTTCTAATTCAAGCAAATACTCTGGATCATCATAGTACTGCCATAGCAATATAGAAATAAAGGGAAAACTAAAGATATTTTAACTATCCAGTAGAAAAACATCCACAACAAAACATTACATTTAAATCCCCACTTGAAGGAAAGGTAGAAAAAATCCAACAGATCCAGTCCTTTCATCCAATAGGAGTTTCAGACAGCTTAGTATCAATTATTCAGCTTAGCAGCAATCATTCAACCAAATGAAAATTTTTAAGTGCTTCTCAGCTTATAAATTGAAACCAAATCATTTTTCTAGTTGCTAAAAAGTTACAAAAGTCAGGTAAATCAGCAAACACTCATCTGTACCTATCCAACCCCCTTGTCTGGCAAATCCATTCATGCTGCTGCACCTCCTGTGCTACAGACGGACAGCACGACAGAGGCAGGGGCACAGCCTTGATTCAGCATTGTCGTACGCTCCAGACCACGTCATGACACACATCAGAACACACTGGGAGATGTGCCACAAAACCTCACATCAGACAGAAGAACTAACAGGGATGTGTGCTGAGAAGGGCTTAGGATGATCAAAGTCAGACACACAGAATGCCTTAAAGAACTGTCTACACTCTGCCATGGGCTTCTGGCATTCTGTATGTTTCAGTCAAAAAATGAAAATCCCAGACACATTGCACTTTGCAAATTTTGCAGCTTCTGTCTAGTACCACTTGAAAGTTTCGTTCTTGTTTCCCGTTGGCAAGCAAAGCATGCCCTATAGCAGGATTACTCCCACTCTTAAAACTTATTGCAGTCACCTGAATTATTATAATACTATTCTGAACCTCACCAAGAGTCTCAACTAAACCCTGTGTAGTCACTAAGAGATCTTCTAGCAGGCTTCCAATTGCTTTCATATTCACCACTTTTTTGTTCAGTCTGAAATTGTCATTTCTGAGCCTTCCACTTCCAGGTAAATGAAATACATCTTTCCCGGGAGTTTTCTTAATGTGCATTGAGAGGTTTCATTCTTAATGTGACCTGGGCCATAGCATGAAAAACTTAAGAGAATTGTAAACAATACCAATGCTTCAGGATTCAATTTTACAAATGTTCAGTGTAGTAAGTGAGCAGCCTTTGTTAAATACCAGTTTCATATCTTCTGCCTATATAATGACTCAGTTTTGAGCTCACTGCAGTTAATGATTGTTTTAACATACTTCAGAAAAGATATCAGGCTGTAAGGAACCCTCATCACATTTGCCTAATCCACAAAAACTATGTAGGCATGTTCCTGACTCTAAAGAGAAAGTAATCTCTCAGATATAAACAGAACCATTCCCAAGTACGAAACAAAGCATCAGTTAAAAAACTTTAGTGATTACAGTCTTTACTAGATAAAGGGACTGTGCAGTGTTTGCCCATGCTACATATACATTCTTCTGTGCTTAGGCTGGGCAGTACTCTTTTCAAATTTTAACTTTCAAAACATTTTCTTGAAACTTTTCAACTGCCCTGGACATTTGACTTGTGCATTCTGCCATCCTGAAAAGGTTTTTCATGGCCTGGCTGTATTACCTGGGGAACCTCTCAACAGTTTTCATCTTGCATATCTCGGGTGGGAGGGGGCTTCAGAGGAATTATGAGTTTCAAGCAATGCTGAGGGAAGGCAAGAGATGAAGATATAAACTGGCCAGATCCAAGAGCTGACATGAGCAAGAGAATAAGGGGAGATTGATGCTTAGCAGCACCAAGGGAGAGCTGCAGGTACCCCAGAGTGAAGAAATGAAGTGTGGGAAGTGGACACAGGCAGCTACTCCTCAGTACATTCCTGCCTGATGCCAGTCAACACACTGCAAAGCTTATGCCATACCTTGTTTGTTCATAAATATATTCTTCAGCCCCCACAGACACACTCCGATACTTCTGAAAAAGAAGACCAGTTAAATACTGTTTGATAAAATTGAAATGTAAATGCCAACAAAAGTATAACCAGGTTTATTTAAAGACAACTCAGAAGAAAACATCAACCATTTAAAACTCAAAATACCAAAAAACTGGAACAGATATTAATATGCTAGTCACATATGAAGGTGAGAGGTTGACATAGAAAAAAACCTACCATTTACTTACCTAACCTCAAATAATTTGTTTATATTGTAAAGAACTAACAAACTAAGCACAGCTAAACAAGCAAATGAAAAGGATGAGAACCGTATCTTTATAATTGTTAAAATTGTACCCAAAGAACACAGCAAGCAATTGACCAAAGCGTCCACTACTGCAGGGATCTAAAAAAACTCAGAATTCTTTCAGTATAACACTGAAATATAAGTCACTCCCATAAATGTTTTGAAACCATATCTAAATATGTATTTATAACGTTTTGAAAATTAAGTATTAGAGCAAATCCAAATCCACTCATTCTCACCAGTACTTAGGAAACACTTTGCAAGCACTTATGACAACTAATAAGAACAACTGCCTTCCTACTTCTAAACACTAACTTTGCCTAAGGTTCTTTTGGTGTGCTTTGACATTTTACCTGATGGTTTCCCCACACCTGCTCCATCCAGCTGTGTGTGCCTACACAACAGTGGCTGGAGGAGCAGTCAGAGCACAGCCAGGCAAAGCACATCCTGGGGTTTGGGCAGCTGAGATAAACAAAGGGACAGGCTCAGTGCTGAGTGAGGCTGCAGGAGAGTGGCAAAGCTCTTCCTGCTCCCATGCCACATGCATGTGAACACTTGGGGCTAGAAGGCCACCAACAGTGGCACACAGCTCCCCTAACAACTATGGCTGGGGACCTAAAGTTAATTGTCCAGTGTCCCTTGTAGAATTAATAAAGGAGGTGAAGATGGAGTGAGCGCACTTAGAAAACCACTCCACTTTTGGCAAGTGGATTCGAACTGATTCTTTCTCCACAGACTGCACAGAAATCCTAGATGACAAGTACTGCACCCTGTTATTAACCAATCATTTTAAAAAACATATTTTATATGGTTTATTTACCATTGTAACAAAGTTACTATAACGCAGAATTTGGGATGCAAAGCCAACACATAGATGCAAAGCTCCTTTTTATGTCCAAATTTAAGAGTCTGCATGTTAGATAGCTTTCTGCACAGGGCAGATGGATTGTTTGGGAGCCTCTTGGCACTGTGTCCCAGAACAAACTCATGTAATGGAATCACTCTGCTACAGCACCCCAGGGGAAGCCATGAAGAGCCATTTACCAGTAACAAGTAAAAATAGCTGAAATAATATTATTTGATAATGCAGAGCGGTGTCTCTAATCCAAGGTTTGATCTTACTGATTTTACAATGGGAAGATGGATTTCTTCATTATTTATTCATTTAGGTGACCTACATGTCTTCTCTATCTGAAAACAGATTTCACCTCCAGACATCCTGGATCTTTGCTGCTCATGGAGACAGTGTACTTTTCTATAATACATGCACACAAAAACACAGTAAATTTTCTCATATACCCAGTCATGGCAGCTCAGCCTTAATGTGGCTTCACTTGTACTTTTGTTACATTTACAATTTTGTAGAGTTGGGTGGAGGAAACCCCTAGGGGAGTTTTACCATCTAATATCTCTACTTATTTGCAGAGATACTGTCAGCTTTAAATTGTCTTTACCTTTCTACAATTCCTCCTGTTTGCATTATTCTGCATCAGGCAAATGCAGCCAGAGAGTACTCCTCATACTAAAGCTGACTGAAAAATTACTTTCACTCAGCATAAGTGTAAAATAGTTAGAAGGAGCTCCCCTTGCCTCTTTTCTCCTCATTCCTGTACATACATATGAAGTTGTTCCTTGCCTGTTGAATTCTCTGTTCCCCTCTATTAGTCTAATTCTGGCATTTTTCTCACTTGCTTGTGTTGCAGAATAGAGCTTAGTGCAACAAACAGCTTCTGAATAAATTACTTGGATTTATCCAGCAGCAGAGGCAATTGCTACTCATTTGCATTTTCAAAAGAACATCTAGAATTTCCCTGTTACAAAGTGGCTATTTCTTACTGTTATGAATAGGTCTGACGGCAGATCTTGTTAATGGTAAATAAATCTTTCAGAGTAACAACTGTCTTCTACTTGACACAATATCCCCAAAATAGGAATTTTAAAGACAAAATAAATCAATATTTATTATACTCAGAACTTTCAATAAACATCTTTAAAATTGTCTTCTGAAATGCCTCATGATGCTCCCCTATAATCAGAGCACTTAACTGATAGGAACACAGTAAGGAGCAGAAATTCATTTGTTGAAACAAGCATCAATAGTTCTTCTAATAGCTCTTGTGGACAGCTCAAATCTCCTTATCCTGTTTACAAGCTCAAATATCCTTATCTTGTTTACAGCTTTTTATTGCTGTTCTTAGATGCTAATTTGAGGTGAAACACTTACTTCTGTTCCTCCATCTTTGAAGGTGTCACTGTAGGTACTGTCAGGAGTACTGCGCTGATCATCTTTAAGATAATTTGTGTGGGGAGCAATGTTGGACACTTCATATGGCTCAAAGATAACGCCTCGGTGCTCCTCATTTTCTCCTCTTGCATAGTGTGTTTGTGGGGTCATAAAAACAGGGGTGAATTCCTCTGCTTTAACCACAGTCACTGTGGACCCCGTGATGGGCGTTGAGCTCCCAGACACATTTGTGTTGTATTCCCTTTTGGATGACTCCAAAGGATCTTGGTTCAAGGAAAGGTTAACTGGCACTGTCTTCAGGACTTGCACACGGTTCTCTCCCCCACTTAAGTTATTCTGAGCTTCCGTGGTATTAAGACAATTTCTGTGAGACAAAACCAAAAACTGTTATGAACTGTCCTGATGGAGGAAAGCTCTTCATTAAACAGCTTAAAGGTCTTAGATGTCAGGGAAGATTTTTCAATTCTGATAAGTCACTGCCATAAGAAGTAATACATTAACAAATACTAGGCAAAAGAAAATGTGAGGCAAGCAGAGAGGTCCAGAGCTCTTAAACAAATGGGGAAAGACAATAATTTTGATTTGACTTGTTATAATAAATTCTGGGTATGCAGGATTGCTCTTGCCTAAGCTTATAATTTGGATGCAAAATCAACACAGTGCAATAGCCTTTAGAGACAAAATAAGGATAAAGAGTAAGGCAGGGCATGGATTACTCACAGTAGATATTTTACACATGAAATAGGCAGACTATCAACAGCAAAATTCATATATTGATGGCATGCTCTTTCAGGCTGTTGACAGGCCACTATTGTTTGCTTAACTCCAGTACCAATGCTGCTCTAAAAGAGCAAGCCCAGGAATTCCATTGTAGCAAGGTAGATCAGTAACTATAGCGGCTACAAGGTAACCTCAGCAGCATTCCCACATCTCCCCACAGCTGCTCTTGAAAGCAATCTGATTGCTGATAGTAGTTATACTAACATCAAATTGTTAAATCATAGAAGTTTTAGTAAATGTAACATTGCTTTGTTTTCAATGCAGGAGAAATGCTCTGACACTACAGCTCCTCTCTCTTGGCTTTCCACTGAAGGCCAGTTTTGTCAATCACACTCAATTTAGGAATTGAACATCAGGAATTTCTCAGGTGTTTGTAGAAGAAAAGCTGTCCAAAAAACATTTCATAGCCTATTTTGAAACAGTAAATTTATACTACTACCTATTTAAACAATCACCTTACAAACAGCTAGTGGAGACCATCTAAGGCTGTCACAAATTGAAATAGAAACCTTGAGTAGCTCATCTCTGTCACAATTTTAAATGGAGATACCTTTCAGTATGTAAAAACTTCATTGTTTCTATAAAAATACACACTCTTTCTTTTCTGCAGGTCTTAACAGTAGGAGGCAGCTTCCTTTGACTCAAATCACTTTTAGCCTACAGAGAGAAACTGAAATCTGAGAGGAGGGAGAAAAACATTCTAAGCAAATGATTGCAAGAGTTACTTTAATTACTGGACAGATCCTAAGTTATGTTAAATAAGACTATGAATGAGGTTACTGGGGCCAAACTATTAACTTTTTGCCCTACAACCAGAAAACAAAGAAAACCAGCCAATAGACAACTGTCAAGATAATCTGATTTTACGAATGTCAGAAGGAAAACAACACCACCAAACACAAGAGTGAAACTCGCAGCTACTTTCCAAACTGCATGTTTGAACATGCTATCCATTTTGTCTAATCAATTAAAAGTAAAAAAAGAGTAAAATGTGCTTCACAGAACAGCCTTCATTCTTTTAACTACTGAAATAAAACCATAAGCCCATCAGGGTCTCACAGTTCCTTCAGTTCACAACTGATCAATACTTTCAGTAGCTGGATGTATGATTTTGAATAATACTGTACCTTTTATCTTGGTCTTCTTGATTATCACTCACTTTGTTAAGAGACAACAGCCTTTTATCTCTGGGAACCTGAGAACAACACCAGGCATGGGGTCAGGTAAATGCAAGTGTCAGGCATTTGCAGCTTCAGACTGCTCTACTGCAACAAGTAGAAAAATGCAACTCTATCAGTGTCCTCTAGTTCACAGATGCCAGGAGCATCTTTGGGAGGCTGATTGTGAAGAGAAAGAAAATTTCCAGAGAGAAAAAAACCTAGGAATTGTTTTCTTAGCTAGTTCTTGGGCACACCAGTCAGGAGCAATGTCCTATCTTTTGAAAATCAAGCTAGGCCAAGCTATCCCAAAATTAAAGCTGATATTATTCCAAAAACACACACACACTTTTCACTGAATAAAACAAGATGAGAAGGAGGATACAATGCTTTGATGAGCTCTGCACTGAGACCATTTTAGCTCAGACAAAAAAAGCTTTCCAATTAAACTGTTAGAGAGAAGTCTGGAGAGTGCAGGACTCATAGCTAGGGAAAGTTTGTGGATCTTTCTCTTTCCTACTATGGGGACAGGTCAGAGCATGCTGGTATGTCATCAGAAACACTGACTTCTGCTTTGCTGATTCCATCAACAGCTGTGAGAGGTAAAACTCAGCCAAATCTGGCCCCTTGACAGACTCAGAATTGACACCAAGCAACTTAAAAGACTTGTATTCCCACATACTGGTGTCCTGACAACAGCATAGATACGAAATCACCAATGGCAAAGTTGCTGCCATGACCATATTTTTCTTTTCTTGCTGAGCCATTAACCTGGGAGCTCAAACTTCTAATCTATCTTTTGTACAAGAAGACATATCCACTCCATTACAGCAATTAATTCAGGATTAAAGAGCAAGAACAGACCTAAGAATGGGCTAAAGCTATGCTTTTTGCTTTTAAATATTTTACAGAAACATCAGAAAAATATCTGACTTTAGAGGAAAAACAGTATTACAGTGCACTTCAGTAGCCAATGATAACATCAAGAATCACTGCAAGACAGCAACGCAGTCACAAAGCTCTATCCAGAGCCATTCTTTCTTTTAGGGACATCCCCTTTCCCTATTAAGCATCCTGGTGGTTAAAAAAACCTCTCTCGTTTATTTTTTGATTTGGGATAAAAGCCACAGTTTACATACGTTGAGTCCCCTTTTAAGATTATATATTTATCTCCAAATCAGAGCCTACATTTAGGTAAATATCACTAAAAAAAAATTTTTCAAAAATTAAAAAAAGGAAAAGTTTAAAAACCTAACAGGTAAATTTGAATAATTCTTATTGACTGAAAAAAGTAATTTTAAAATATTATGCAGCATGTCAGAATAAATTAGCCAGATTATAAATAAAGATGGTTCAAGACTCTGGCACAGAGGAAGTTCTCTACAGTTCCACATTGCAGCACGGTTTTAAATTGGTGTTTGGGAGTATCAACAAGAGTTATCATTTCTTCCCTATTTAAGAAAAAAAGTTATGACTGAATGCTGGGAATGGTTTTGAGATGTTAATCTAATTTTATTCCAATCTGAATCCCAAGTCTTTTGCAACTGCCTGGAACAAGGAGGAGATGTCTTTTAGAACATGGTTTTGAGAAGGAAAAGGGCTATTTTCTGGTTTTATTAGAAAAATTCATCAGATTAATGAACTGCTACATACAAAGGTATTACTAAAACAGAAGCCAATACTCCAGATGCTCATATACATCCTGAATTTTATGAATCCGTATTAATTTCACAGACTCTGGCACTGTGGTAACCACATCAAGCAGAGAAAAGGATCTTTTTTCTTTCTCACCAGGAACAGTTTTCTCTACTGACAACAACACACAAAAGGAAGATCTCTTGAACTATAATCAGCAAAGCAATTTAAACAATATTTAACCATAAGGTTGACATCATCCCTACAACCCCTTCTCCTGAACACTTAATTAATGTCACAGAGATTAAAAAGTTGAGTTCAATCATTAAAAGCATTTATACTAATAAATACTAAAAACAAAGGGGTTTAATTCCCTTTCCTGTTACTTCTTCATTAATTCCAAGGGGATGTGGCATTGCTGTGCTGGATTTCACAGAAGATTATTTGTCCAAGACAGCCATAGCTGACTTCAGGGGTATGGAGATTGTTCATTTCACTGCAACTATTTAGTATTTTTATAGCACTTGGGAGGCAACAACGATTCTGTTTGCAGAGTGCCAAGGGGTCAGCGTGGGTTTCAGAGTGACATTTTTGCATTACACAGAGATGCACTCCGTAGGACTCTCTGATTTCAGCAAAAATCTCAAACATAGCTTTACTTAAACACTATTAAATATATATATTAAAAGAAAGAAAAAAAAAGTTGCCAAAATCATATGTAAAACCCTGGGTTTAGAACATGACAAACTGAAACTGTGTCAGTGCTTTTCCTGTAAATCGTCATAGATATCTCTCTGTGTCCAGCTCCATTTCTGTCCTGCAAATGTCCAGTACAAGGGCTAGATCTCACTGTATGTTTGTACACAGCTTACTGCAATCATTATACAAACAAAAATAACATGGGAAATTGTCAGATGAGAGATACCCCAGGTAAAGAACAAACTAAAACATGTGTGGAATGAAACAGAAAAGCAGCCAAATGTACAGATGGACAAGGCCTCCCCTTTTACACTTTTCAAGTATCATCCAATGTTCCTGTAAAGGAAGAGGAAGAACACTCTGCTCAAAAAGAAAACATAGTAGAAAATTTAGTATGGGGATTTTCATTTGGCTGTTTGGGGTTTCTTTTCTCTCCAAAATTAAATACATCAAAACTGTTTCAGACAGGCTTTCTATAGCAGAATGGGTACATGATGGAAACAGAAAGAAAACAAGATGCAGTCGCTTCTCTTTGAAAACTGCCTCTTTTGATGCCTCTTAAGAGTGGTCCCTGCTAGTGCAGCAGGGAGGGATAATGACAGAATTACCTACTTTATAATAGTCATACAATAGGCCAAGAGCAGCAGCACTGTCCTCATCACCATTTATGCTCATCATAGCCTTGGTAGCTGCTGTTAGGGGATTCTCCAAATACGACTTCCAGGCTTCATCTTCACTGGTGTAGGCTCGTCTGGTGTTGAATGAAGTGTCATTTGGCACTAAGGCCACAAGTCGCTTGTTACTGCATAGACAGGAAGAATAAAATTGTGATCCAGAAGGGACTACTTTATTCACAAGGCATGGTAAAGAACATCAAAATAGCTCAGTTAAAAAAAAATTATATGATTACATCAAACAAGCATCTCTGTATTACACTTGGTGACATAAATTTATCAGTATTAGCTATCTTCCATACTTTAAAAAAGATAGTGCATGCAGATCTTGTGATAATAATTCAAATGTATTTTTAATAATATACAGATTGAGCTACAAAAATATTTTTAAACTATTTGGAAAAGAAATTAAGCAACAATACAAGAACATTTTGGCCCAGTGTTTTTGCTACGTGTACACTTGATTAGGGAAAAAAATCCAACATTTAACTAATATAAGAAGACACGAAAGAAAAACAAGAAAAAGCATCTAATAGTAATCTAGGGTTCACCTAAACAGAGTACAGTTCAGTAATTGTTAAGTGGATATACATTAAAATTAAGGTATTCTCTGCTTTTAGAATGCAACTTGTCAATACCTTCAGAGAAGTTTTGTGTAACAGCACAAGCAAGAGGTTCAGGGGACGGAACAGAATTACACATATTTGGCCTCAATTCACACTTTATCATTCACAACACCTACTTATAAACCCCTGGTAACACACACAAGACCATTAGTGAGTGGCATTTGCAGCAAAGCAGTTTCCTCCAGCTTGAGAGTGGTACAGACTGACCAGTGCCCATGTATACTGCAGGAAAAGCTGCTGCACCACAGCTATGGCTGCAATTTCCACTGCAATGAAAATGCAAATGAAGATAATAGCACCTGCTTTTGCAAACTGGTCAGTAAACTTATTGATAAAAGAACTGCATTAAAAAAAACCAAAAGTTGCAGGCCTATTACATAAGACAGTAGGCAAACAGATTAGGCATGGGAAATAGTGGAGTGAGGGGTGTGCTGCTTTGTGGGTATTACAAGAGCACCGTGAAGAATTGTGGCTCAGGTTACAAGTATGACAAGGAAACTTTTAACACATTACACCTCACAAATCTGAAAGCTGCAGAGATGGCAGAATAACTAAATATACCAACTTAACTGGTAAAATGAGCAGTTATTCCTGGTGACTGACCTTCATTAAACACTTTCTTGCTCTCTTCCACACAAAAGCCAGTTTAGCAGCCAGTCTCCTCTTTCTGCTCTGCCCTACCTGCATCGGTGCCAGCTCCACAGATCCAACTCAACCCACTGCTGCTGCTGCTGCTGCACAGAGAGTGGCATTTAAACTGTGCAAACAGGACTCTTTATTTGTCTTCAGAAACAGGATTTGATAAAAGCACAACTGAAGGCACACAGCAAATGCTCTCAGAAGCCGGGAGCTTGCCTGGCCCCCAAGCTGCAGTGACCAGCAGAAGGCTGGGCCAGCGCCAGAGCTCCGCTGTGGTGCGAGTCCCACCTGCAGAGTGCGTGCTCCAGTGTTTAAGGAAGAGGAGGGGGATGGTGGAGATTATAATCTCTATGGTACAGAGCACTGTTTACAAGTTTCTTTATTTAATGAAAAACAAAATAATCCATTTGGTACACAGAGCACAGTTTTATGACCTCTGTGGGGGAAGAGAGCATTTCATAGCTTTGTATCAGAAACTCCAGCCAGCTACAGTACCAGTTTTATTTTCCTTCCATACAAAGTAACTGGATTTTTTTTAAGCTTCCTTTTTTGTTTTGTTTTGTTTTAAGACCCTTTTGCCGAAGATTTTTGTCCCTCTTGCTTTCACCTATACATTTGTGTTGTTAAAGGTTTGTTTCAGCAAGCAAAGCTGAGCATAAATTAGGAGCCTAAGGAAACACAGAGAGAACTGCTGCTAGGTCTGCTTGGATTTTCAATACCTTATTGTTAGCAACTCAAATCAGATTTGCAACAGCCCTGCTGTTTGTGCCAGAGGTAGCTGAGGGCCTGTTTCCACTCTGGAGTAGCCAATTCTCCCCAGCTCAGAAGCAATTATTCCAAGCAAGGATTCTCCTTTCATCAACAAAGCTCCCTTTCAGCTGAATCCGAGCTGTTCCAGCGCAAGGGCGGCTGCCCATTGCAACGCTCAAAATCCTGCTCACCCTTCTTCCTGTAGCAATCTTCCCTTCAAATCAAACTGCTTTTTGTTACTCGGGGCACTCACAGCCTGCGACAGTCATAACTGATTTATGAGCATTACAGTCAGACAGCAAGATCCCTTTAAACACACCTTCTGCGACTTGTGCTTGTCTGTAAAAATGCTGGAGGGGAGGAGTCAATCTCTGTTACTCTAACTTAGCCAAGATGATCTCAAAGCAATGACCAGAGTGCAGTTTCTCACAGGTGAAAATCTGATTGCGTTGGAGAGAAGCCAAAACAAAGGGGATAAACGCTCTAGAAACAGCGACTCAATAAGGAAAGAGTTGGGACGGTAGGAAAGGCACAGGTGCACAGACCAAGAGCCTTCCCACCATCTCTCAATAGCATGTTTTTTTCTAAAACTCTGGTTTTCACATTTGAAAACGAAGTATCTCTCTCCTCTGCCATGAGAGATGGTCTGCAGCATAATCAACGGACACACTCATTGTGTTTACTCTGCAAATAGACTGAAACAATGGCACTAAGAAAAATAAAAAAAACTTCCTCATCACCCCTATCCCTGTAATCAGCTCTGTGGGAGGTTAATGGTCAGAGCTAATTATCATGATTTAACATAGTCAATCATTTCAAAGATTATAGCCAAAGCAGTCAGTCAAAACAATTGGGCTCACTTAAAGAAAACTCCTCTATGAAATCAGGCCGTTTGGATGAGAGGGAGTTTCTCTGCAGAAATGAGACTTGTGCAGGCACACACATTCCCTTTCCTTTCTGCACAACTGCTGAACCTCCTTGGACGATTTCAACTAAATGTGACAGAGGGGTAGCAAAGTCCTCCACAACCAGAGGAGACGAATACATATTTTAATATTTAATTTACTTACAGGGGATGAATATGTATTTTAATATACGCCAAGAACAGCCAACATCCTAAGTGAAGCTCTAAACAGATGTGCTGCCCTGGTCTTGCCAGTCATAATTCCATGCCAGGGCAGCCCCAGCTGTTCCAGCTGGCATCTGCTCGGGAGGAGAGTGACTCTGGTGGTACCTGGACCATGTGGAAGACAAAGGGTGACACCTACAAGTAACAGCAATCCCTCAGGAGAGCTGTTCTGACCATCCCAGCTGAAAGAAAAGCCTAATTAAGAGCCTGCAATTAGCAGATCCATAGACCCATGAATCTTATCGAAAACTGCAAACCCATCAGTGGCCACATCCACCAAGAGCCACACACTTTAAGGAAGGAAGATAAGCCAGGACTGCGAGACTCCCACTCATTGTCACCACCAAACTCCCCAGCCAGACCTAGAAAGCGGCTCAAGAGGCGAGAACAAGAGCAGCCCCTGCTGTGCCCATGGCTCAGCCCACCACGCCCTACCTGGGAGTCAGGATGTGCGTGGGACTGCCTTCCACCACCTGACAGCACACCCTCATTTCATCGGGCCAGAAAGAGCCGAACCATTCAGGATACTTTGTGTCTAAAAGGGAAGCGTTTGTTTTCAAGCTACCACTTGAGCGCCTCAGAGATGGGAAAAGTTTTCACCTCTTTGTGCAAAACAGTAATAAGTGTGCAAGAATGAAAGGTATTTTTTCTGGGCAATGGTCAAGCCGGGAGCTAGATTGCTCTGACATAGGAGTATTTATGTCAAGACTAAACTCCAGATGGCCTTTATTTTGAAAAATCTGCTTAGTAGAGATTTTCCTGTTCGTACCATCCAAAGTGACTTCTGTGTTTTCATAAGACAGACATAAATTTTCCAGATTAACGGCAGTTACAGTGATTTTTTTGAACTTTTTTTTTACAATTAAGATTATGGAATTTTATTAAACCTATACAAGTGTAGTGTATAAATATAAAGATATCCAAAACTTTGCTTCAGTTCAGTTACTGCAGTACAACAATGTAAATCGCAGAGGTACATTGTACTTAACATCAATAAATCAGCTAAATGTAAGGGGCCAGCCTTTCAAACTCTTCCTCGGATTAAAGATAATGAACATACAACAGCCAGCCCTTGGGGCTACAAAATCCTACTACAGGCAAACTCTCACCCAACTGGAGGTAATTTGCGAATTAGTTTACAATGAATCAGAATTGCCCATTAACACACTCGCGAACAGCGGTAAAAGGCTTGGTGATCACAGCTTCTTTTTTATTCAGAAACAAGGTGTCCTGCCTGCCAGTCTCTGAAAAGCAATTCTGAAGCTCAAGAGCTTCCTCTTGAGTTTGCAAAGCTCAAGTAGCCCTCAACATCTCGGCTACATCTGCCACTGAACATAAAGCAGACTGATGCAGCCATGCTGCATTTTGAACTTCTGCATTGTGCTCCATC
The DNA here is from genome assembly GCA_013396955.1 of Regulus satrapa. Lineage (NCBI taxonomy): Eukaryota > Metazoa > Chordata > Aves > Passeriformes > Regulidae > Regulus > Regulus satrapa. The sequence continues at coordinate 232,505 of VWZN01002337.1, read as the reverse complement.
ATATGCTCAGCGTTACATCCTGATCCAGTCGGTGTGCTGGGAAAGAAATCCTTCTTCCTACCTGCCCCGCATCTTTTGCCTCGCCCAGGAAATTCAGCCCTGAAATCCAAAGCAGATTGTTCAGATTGACAAGGTGGGCACCCAGCCCAGGCATTCCCATTTTTTAACTGTGGAGTGCTTGGGTTTTTTTGTTGGTTTGTTTTTTGGTTTGTTTTTTGGGAGGGGGGTTTAATTACTTTTTTTTTAATCTTAAAAGAAAAAAAGTTACAATCAGGTTGCTCCACGAATACACCTGCAGTCTTCCTCACCCTCTGACAATGCAGGAGGACATTCCCCTCCCTGCAGAGGCAAGGTGCCAGATGGAAGCACACAAGCAATGTATGTGAGGCAGGAGAACAGGAGAGGTTCCAAAATCCCAGGTTCCAGCCCAGGCCTGAGCCTGCCCGTTCTTACACAGGTGAGATAAGAGCACCAGGCACGTCTGCACGCTGGTCCTTCAGGAGAAAGGATACAAGGCTGTTACAAAGCATCCAGAAATTTTAGCACCAGTCAAATAACTGGAAAAGGCAACACAAGACTCACATCACCCGCGTTCCCAGCTCAGCACATCGAAGCCATAGGATATTTATCATACACTTCTTGTTAGCTGCATGGTAAGGCCAGGGCAACTGTCCCCAGTCTGCAATTGCTGGGAGAAACACCCATTCTAAAACAAAATTCTGGCCAAAAGGAGCTCTTCTGTTGCACACAGACACGCATCACATAACACGGTGCACGGTTCTGGTCTTTCCTCCAGTTTAAAAGTCAAAGAAATGGTGAATTTGTAGAACCCCCATGTTTTATTTGGTGTGACAAAAGGTACAGGAGCGTGCTCCAGACACATTCAAGAACCAGAACCCAGAGCAGAAGTTCCCCCTACAGTTTTGACACAACTGAGGAGGGCAGAGTATGATCACTTACAAACATTTCAGTAGTTCTCAAACCCTCTTTAAGTCTATTTTACACTTACACAAATCTTAGTTCATCTTAAAAGCAACTATAAAACATATCTAGAACCGATGAGCATGCAATTTGTCTTAAAATTAATGCACATGCATATGAATTCACAGGCACAAAATTAAGTTCTATGGCCATTTAAAATGCAGGACAGATCCCACAGAAGCTGCAGAAGTTAAACTTCAGATTCCAGATCGTAAATTTCTGCCTGTGCTCATTACAGAGAAGTATAAATCAAAGCTAGTCGTCCTCCTTGAAACCATTTGTTTCAAAGATTCTACTGTTAGTTTTGGCCCAAATTTACTACCCTCGGAATACTACTTTGCCTACTTGACAACGAGTTAAAAACAAAACAAAACAAACAAAATACCACCAAAAAAAACCACCCCACTACTTGTGTGGCTCATTGCAAGTTTTGATTTATTTAATTAAAAAAAAACAACCTTGAGACTTGTCAGGATTTATTGCCAAAGGTATAATTAAACAGTCTGCAATATCGTTGTTTCAATTAGATAATAGGGTTCCGTTAAAACTACAAAGGAGTGGAAACATTTAACGAACAGGAAAATTATGGCCCCCGTGTCTCAGTATTTTGTCTTTCATAGCCGACAATCACACTATTCCCAGAAGCACAACAAGTCTCCAAAATGTACTTAAACCCAATCCAGTGACTATATAAATACACAAATTAATTGAGAGTGAAAGGGGGGGTGGAAATCAAAGCATTTAGACCACCAGGAAACTAAAAGGTAAGATGCCCTCTGGCCCAGGAGTCCATACCAAGGAAAAAACTCCCATTAAAGAGGCTGAGTCATTTTGCCTTCTAAGGAATGCAAGTTTGGGACTTTTGCAATTTTGGGACAATTATACTTTTTGAGAACAAGACAAATCTGAACAAGATTACACACGTGAAATGATTAAAAGAAATTATTTTTCCGTTACTAAGCACTCGGGGGAAGTAAAATACTGTATTAAGAATAGCAACAATGAATAGCAAAACAGACTGGTTTAACAATTGGATGCCTAGTAGAAGCTTTATTTGTTTTTACTCCAAACCAAAATAACTTGAGCATGCAGTAGTGATCAAGAGATTAAAACAAATAGGTGATTCATTAACATTGACAAAAAATTATTATTAACTATGTCAAAGCGGAAGTATGAAAAAGAAATCTGTCACAAGGATTAAATACATCCAATAAATGCCTACTGAGGACTAGTTCAAGTAGGCAATTACTTACCCTGGGACAGACTTTTTATATGTATGATTTCAGAGACTTTTTTTTTTTTTGTTTCACTTGTAATAAAATATTATTTAAACCGGACAATCTTTGTTACTCCTGTACTAAGCTTGCTGCTTTTATTTTATTTTTTTTTTTAATCAAGACACAGAGTCAAAAAAAAAAAAAGTTTTCAGCACATCTCTAAAAAAATCACTGACGTCTCAAAAAAAATGAGGAAAACTTGAAGCTCACAGCATTTCTGCAGGAGCTGACAGAGTTGACCAGAATTAGTCATTATTTAGTAGCTTCATGGCAGAAGAGAACTTCAAGTGTGCACTGCACCCAAGGTTGTTTTAGCTGACTTGAAGCAGCTAGAAGCAGGTTGTAAAATTAAAAACAGGTCATGACAAGGCTGCCCAGACCTCCTGCAATTTAACCTGACCCTTGGCCCCGTGGTCCTTGTTCATTCACTGCTTCCACAGAGTTAATGGAAATGGAATAGTTACTGCACTGATAGCTGTTTTTTCAGGATATTAAATCTTTCATGCAGCCAAAAGGAAAACATGAATTCAACAAGCAAACCTGGGAGTCAACATTGCCCACAAACATTTTTAAAAGCATAGAAACCCAAAAATGTATTTTCTACAAATATTTTTGTATTTTCTAAATACAAAAATGTATTTAAGAACTACTTAAATACACTATTACAGAATATACCGTTGCCTCCCCAAACCTGAAAAATTCACAAATCTATATATAAAAATATATAGCTGTAAACAGATAAATGCACATAAAAGAAATCTATATCTGTAATCTTTGATGTTTGAGACATACTCTCAAGCTATAGGTATATTGCCATATTTGACTCCACAGTTCAGATGTAAACAACCACTGTCTTTTTTATGATGTCACTGTAGAAGAACAGAACAGTATTCCTGTATACTAAAACATCTGAAATAATTACTTCTCTTTTAATTAGCTAGTACTGTCCCAGTCACTAATCTAAAAGCTAATGAAGATTCACCCCAGGATTAATTCCTAGATCAGCATTTGAAAGTGTTATTTTGTGTATGTACAAAAAAAGGACAGCTTAATTGGCTGCTTCCTAATTTAAAAAAAAAAACCAACAACTTAAGGTAACCACTGCACTGGATTAATATTTGTGAAAATGTTTGGCAACAAATGTCAACTGGTGCAATATTATTTCCCCTTCAGATGTCCCAGCCAAAACAGGGACGATGATGTCCCTGCTGACCCTTCCACAGGGAAGAGGTTATGTGATCATTACAATCGAGTTAAAGTGACCTGGGAAAATCCCCTCCCTCCTCTTGGGCTTTGATCTTCAGTCTCGTCTCAGACTCCAGCACCACCGAGACAGCAGTGCAAACAGCAAGACCCAACCATTTGATACTCTTACTCCTCTCAGTTAAGCTTATGGTTGCTAATTCCGTGAGGTTCTGCACACTGACATTCCACCTTCCTTGCACAGAAATGGTTTTCTAGGGAACATCTGCGACAGCATGTCTGTCGTTTGAAAAGCACAGGAACTAAACACATCTCATTCCTGTTTCTCCATGCATTCCCAGATGAGCAACACTTTGGAAAATTAATCTCACTGGATGCCCTACTCAGGCAATTGGCTGTGGGGAAAAAAAATATTAAATGATTTGCCGACTAATTGCTCCTTAATATCTACAGATGGGAAATGTGTTTGACACTCAAACAAAAAATTAAGAGCCAAACACAGAATCACATTGTAAATGGCAAACCCCCTTTGTGTTACAGCATTAGCTGCTTAAATTAAATACTATGAACGCAATAAATTTACCCACTGAGGAGAAAACAGTAAATCAAAATCACCCTGTGAAGAGCCCAAGACCATCTTCTGCCACTACCAAGCAGCGATGTGGAAGGGAGCACGCCTCCGCTGACACACGGGAACAGGTCTGAACCCATTCCCACCTACGGGCTGGCTCTCCACTCACTTCTTTACCTACAAGCACACGCTCTGCTGCAGACCCGGGCTGCCCCAAGCCTTCCTTCATGTGGGCAGTGTGAGCATGCCCCAGCCCGGCTAGCTGGTGTCCTGAGCACACCCTGGGCTTTCGGGAGCCTGATGGGGGGCAGGCAGGAGCTGGGCAGCCAGCAGAGAGATAGAGAGCCACGGCAGGCAGCGTGCTGGGGCCTGCCACCAGCAAGACAGACCCCAAATGGCTGGATAGTTGCTGCTCTCGATTCACAGAGGTGCTGTCAATTTCTAAAACCCACTTAAGCCTCACAAGTAGTGAGCTCACTGATTCCCTCTTCTAATGCACCAGAGCCGTGGCTCTGGAGTTTTGTGGTGATCGCTCTTTTTGTATACTACAAAAGGAAAACTTTAGCCTATAAATGCAGAAGAGTACCCTAAAATCATCTTTTCACCCTGCAAAAGGGATGCTCCCTCATCTCACCCTATGTGTCTCAGGCTTCATCAATCCCCAGGTTTCCCTCAAAGGATCTGGAAATTGGATAGTCACGGAAGCAGCAGCACAGACCTAGAAAACACTTGAGAGTGGGAGGAACACACACCTCCTTCTGCAGAGATTATAGTTTGGACAGTTATTTTCTTAACACCTGCCATTTGCTTGCACCCCTGCTGCATATGAACCCAGATCGATGAAAAATGGATGCCAAAAATAACCTCAGCTCTGAGGCAGTTCTCTAGCTGCACAACAGCTCTACTGACACAGCTGAGAAGGTGCAACAGAGGTAGGAAGAAGTGGCCACAGCCTGCTTAAGTCGGTATTACCTCTGAAAAATGCATGTGCAATCATGCCTTATCTCTCCTGACCCCAGAGTTTGTGGAAACAAGCGGACAAGACCCAGTTTAGGCAGAAAGACTAAAGGGAAAGACCGGGAGATAGTACACCTATCTTAAGGATAATCTCCCCTCCCAAGCTCCAATTAGCATTAGAATCAAACACCTGGTTCTTTAGCAAATTTACCTAACTGTCCACCTTCCTCCCTTCAAGCACTACAGAACCTGTCCCTACTGCTCCCTCCAAAGAGAGGCACTGCAGGCAGCTCTGTGAAGTAGCACAGAAGGCTCTGTCACCTCTCCAGAATAGCCCAGCAAGTCCCACTGAATGTATTCTTCCACATTTTCTATGTCCCCTACCCTGCTTAGTTCTCTATACCAGCACTTTAGTAGCACAAGCCCCACAAAAACATGCTCAGTGACTCTGACAAATTAACTGACTTGAAAATAATGAGCTCTACTCTCCAGTCTTGCCTGTAGGGAAGATCTGGTTTTAAGTAAAAGAAAGGCCATGTGGAGGAGAATAATGTACTCTTTGGATTAGGTTCTAATTGGACATAATTAGAACCTTAAAAAAAATCTGCAAAAACAACAACAACAAAAAAATCCCCACCAAAAGCCTTCTCATTCGAACTCCTCACACAGTCTATTATCTCATTCCATCTGGTCATCACTTCTGGAAACAAATGTATTTGTCTTCTCATGTTACACTTGCCTATAGAGAGCACAGGGGATTTCTTTACTCCTCATTTTCTTTCCAAGCTCTTACCTATCACCTATGAATTTTCTAAACACCTTAAGCAGAAGGCATCACAGGCATACCTGCAACAGAAGGAAGTGCTGTTACTTGAGGTTGCGTGCTCTGCACTGCTCTTAAGTTCCTCACAGTGGTAACAGCAGCAGCACTACACAGAGCAGGGGATGAAGAGCACTAATGTCCAGTCTCAGCAGCTTACACCTTTGCCATATTGCTGCTGTTGGAAAGGAAGGATAGTCCAGTATCTCAGTAGCATCCCAGACCTAGAGGGAAAACCACTTTTGCCCTAGTTTTTTTATATGAGTTGGGTTTCCTCTCCATTGTTTTTCTGATTCAAAGCCGACTATGGGGCGAAGTTGCTCTTCTGACGGCCCCCCCTCCCTTTCCATATTCCCCTCCTACTCCCATGCCCTTCATCTGCCGCAGCCTAGTTTCTGGCTGCTGAAACCACTGGCAACTAGGCTTGGCCAGGAAGTAACTTACAGCCCCCTTTCACCTTCACGCCGTTCTGGAACTGCGCATTGCTTTGGGATGCCATCCACATCACTCCTTATCAGCTCTTCCACAGTTAATTTGGTTCCCCTCTCAGCTGAACAACTGCTCTTTCAGCTACTCCTTCCCCTCAGGGCTCTATCCTTATTCCTTTCCTTGCACTTTATCGTTTACTGCCCTTATCTGGCCACCTAAGGCCTTAGTTCCCATACCAGCTCAAACGAACTCCTAAACGCCACTCTCAACTTCTACCCAAATCGGTTCAGTTTCATGTCAGTAGCTGCCTTCGTACAATTCCACCGTCAGCTGATGTTTGAAAAGGCCAGGCCTAATATTTTTGTTTAATCTTTCCCCTCTGAACCGTCCCGTCTCTTCCCCATCGGGAGACCCAACCCCGCTGTTCTCTTTTGTCGGGTAATCTCCTTCTTTCACTCTTTGACAGGCAGGTTGTCACCAAGACTCTTTCCAACATCAGAGGCTCCTCCTCTCCACCTCCTTTGGCACAAAGGCTCTGGGGAGCCCAACCAGGGCTGGCACCTGAGCAACACCAAACGTAGCCGAGATCACACCCGTGTTTGGGGCACTCCTACCTGCACCGGGGCAGCAGTAAAACAAAACAGCCACCCTCCCGCCCTCCATCTTCCTTACCCCGTAACTCTCGCCAGCCGCCTCCTGCAGAAACACTAATCACCCGAGCAGGGAAAATGGCCTTTCCCGCCTGGCTGCCTCACGGCGGCTCCGGGCGCCACGCCGAGCCTCCCGCCGCCATGGCGGGAGCGCGGCATCGCCCGTGCCAGCTCCTT
>VWZN01002337.1:201677-223967 GCA_013396955.1 Regulus satrapa | reverse complement strand
CCCCCCCCCCCTTTTTTTTTTAGTTGTGGGTTTTTTCGGGTTTGTTTTTTGCTTGTTTGTTCGTGGGTTTGTTTTTGTTTTCTTTTGACCTTACTACGGCTGGGACCAGCTGAGTTTGACGTTGGTGGATGTCTTTCTGCGGAAGGCATCTCACGGCAGCAGGATGAGGTGGTGCCAGGTGATGACACGCACCGTGTAGATCTGAGAGCTGATACCTGAGCCGGGGGATGTCGATCATGGGTGTTGAGGAGTCTGTTTTGTCAGCAGGGGAAAGCTGGAAGAGAACGGAAAAGCTGGAATGGAACATTTACTGAGGCTCTGTCATGCAGGGATGAAGTGAATGGAGAGGACTGCAGATCCATCAGTCATCCTTCAGCCCAGTACAACCTGCCGTGCACTTTGCCAGAGGACTAATGTGGGTTTACAGGGGACAGCCAGGTCGGGCTGTGGGGGCAGCAGCTTTGACCCTGGTGGAGGAGGGCACCTCCTTGGGTCAGTCTGAGAACAGGCAGTGGAAGGGTAGCAACGAGGCTCCCATCTGCTCTCACCCATCCTCAGTCCCCATTCCTCCATCAGAGACAGGCCAGGACTGCATTAATCCTTCCTGCTACCACCTGCCCTCCTGGAAAGAGCTTTCTGTGGCATTCAACTAGGCATTCCAATTCCATGGCATTTCTAGGCCTCCAGCTTGACTGCTGACAACCTCTGCTGTGCAAGTCTTGCTGAATGTGTAAAGAACGCACCATTATGGTACTTAGTCATCTTTGCAAGACAATTACCTAAATTAATTAAAACCCATCAAATTTATAATGCTTTAGGTGAAAGGAATTTTCCATTTTCTACATTCGGTTTCATAAAGTGATAGAATACCCTGAGTTGAATGGGATCCTCAAGGATCATCGAGTCCAACTTCTGAACAGGGGAATTTCCTTTCACTGGGGAATGTAGTAGGAGGGATATTAATGGAAATGTAGTTTTGTATAACCAAATATATATGTATACACACATACACATATATACATATGTATAAAACGTGTTATGGTCTGGGAGCTCATCTTCATTTACCTGCTGCTGCACTTGAAATCAAGCTTGACTCAGCTAAGACTGTGGTATTATGGGATCACAATCAGGCACAAATATCTATTACTGGTTCTCATTCCTTATCTGTGTTCGTAATAACTAATCAAATAAAACAAACTCAGTATAAATCAGTTTAAAGTCAGCTTAAAAATAGTCCCATTAAGATTTATCACTTTAGCTAAACAGAATTAGAAAAATACTTTACCTAGATCAACGACCCTTTGCTCGAACACAGGATATTACTTAGCTATTCTCTTTGTCCATTTACCAGTCACAGGAAAGAAACATTATACCATCTGTGAATCCAGTCAAAAGTTGCCAATGTGGCCATTATTCATGGCAATGCTTGCAAGAATTGTTTTGCATAGTACATATTGAGGAAGCCATAAGGCTTCATAAAACACAAGAAAAACTGAGTAATTTATTCATAGCAAATGATGCAGTCCTTTTGAAGACTATAAAATACTACAAATACTTTTGAATTCTAGAAAATCTTAAAACAAGTTGGACCTCTCTAACACATTATTATATACAGTTTTCAAGGAACAGTGGTAGAATGCTATAACAGTCTAAGTTAGTGAAGCTCTCCCTGCTAGCTGCAGAAATTATGTCTTTCCCAAATACTTGTTATGCTGAAAGAAACTTTGAGACCTGAAAAGGTTACCTGTTTGAGAACCAAGAATAGGATTAACGCCAGTTCAGGTATCCTCTTTCTCTTTTTAAATTTTTCAGTTTCAAGAAACATTTGGATGTTGTGTGTTCATTTTCCACCTCCCCAACCCCCATCAATTTTTTTCCCATATGAAATGCATAGGAAGGAGAGGAAGATCAGTGATGAGCACATTTGAAAATGCCACCTTCCCCAAGGTAGAAATGCTGGCTGATATGTGATTTTACAAGAAAGAAAACTGCATTTGATGCCATCTGTATTCCTGGACCAAACCCAAACTGTAACTCAAACTGAAATGGGGTTTGTTGTTCTAGTACTGGGTCAAATACAAAACTGCCTTTAGCAGCCTGCTCTCAGGAGAGATCCTCTTAGAAAGAGGTAGTCAGGAGACTGAATTACTGCTCACTGTCTGAGGAGTAGTTCCAAGGTCAAAGTTAGGAATATAAGTGGAAAATGCAGTAATGAACTCTTGATTTGAGGTAGTTGGAGATGACAACTATTATTTAGTTAGGAGTTGCTTCTATAGAAAAGTATACCCTGAAAATTATTTTAACTGGGAAGGTAGGCATAAGGCTCACAGTTTTCTGGATAAGCCTTTTGCTTCACACTGCAGACTGGAATCAAATTGTCGGAGTCCACCTCTAGCTGAACAGGTCAAACAAGTCCTACTTAATCCAGCCTGATGCTCCTTCTTCATGATCTACAAGATTTTTATAAACTAATCTGTTAGTCATGGAAACATCATATAATGTTATTTCTGGGCAGACCAGTCTCGCTTCCTGTGGAATCAAGGCTGTGTAGAGCAAAAATAGAATAGTCATGCCATACATTATTAAAAATCTAGGACTTGTCTTTGGAGTGTACAGGAAATATTTAAAATGGTAGGCTACTGCTTTTCATACTGTATACTGTTTTTCATACTTTCATTGCTTCTTTGTTTGCACAGTAGCTGACAGGGGGTTTTTTGTGGCATTGTAAGGATACAGTGTAGAATTCAACTGCCTAAAGATTTACCTCATGTTTATGCTATTCACTCCATAGCAGTGAGTGTCGTTCGGACTTGCCAGCACCGAGTGAAGGAAATCAAGTGTACAAATAAGGCTTAACTAGGCTTACTAATTGCACCAAGTACTTAAAATACACTTCAGAAAACTATTAAAAGAAGTCTATGAGATAAAATATGTAGGAGAGATATTTATGTCAAAACAGTGTTGTAAAGCAGTTCAGTGAGAGAGCAGATGTTTGGAAACAACTGTTTTCAGTAGGCAAAGATTACCACGTATTTTTATTTGTGTCTTTCTGTCACTGATGGCTGTTGATATAAAATCTATTCTCTCACAGTAAGTTCAAAGACAACCACCTACTTGCTAGTTTTGTGATATGCAACATTTACTGTTAATCTTCCCTACAGCCCTTCCTTTGTAGTCCTCTGTATGAAACTATATTGGAATTTGTGCAGACCTTGATCCTCAACTGACTTCAATGGAGCCATCGTGTACATCTAAATATGCTTAAAAGATTGCAGTGCAACCTTCCTATGCCCCAGTCTGCTCCAAGAATGAATTGCTGTGCACTGTTGGCTTCAAGAAAGTGATTCTAAGTAACTGCGATCCCAGTAACAGCTGACTTTTAATGCTTCACAATTAATTATAAAATTCATGTTGGAATAGGAGGTTTTGTCATTAATGGCAAGTACTCGTGGATTTCTGTGATGCTGCCTGGAAACTGCAATTTGTGCTCCCCAAACAGGTCTGCTGGGAGCCTTTTAACAACCACAAGCTCTCAAGTGCTTCCACATCGTGTATGACAACAGCAGCTCAGCCATGTGGGGGATCATGGAATGAGTAGTAAGGCGTCAAGCTGAGTGTGGCACTTTCTGTACGAAATGCTGATTTGCATTTCATCAAAGCAATATGAAAATACGTAAAGAAAAAAAATGAGAAGCTTTATTTAATTTGTTTTGCTCGTTTTGAATGTAGATCTCATGGCTCTGAAATATGACAAAGTCATAACATTACTATCTTATATATCTGCAACAATGCACTGAGGGAGTGTGACACAAAAAAAATTGTTTCAGCTTAAAACAGAAGTAATTTTTATGGATGAAAATACCTCACAGTATGTCAGTCCTTTCAGGATTGGCATTGAGACCCTGATACAGGTGAGAAGGTGGCAAAGCTTGACAATAGATTGGAATATTAGGTGCAAACTTGATTAGCAGACATTGAAGTACCAATCTATTTCATAAAAATTACTCATAGTTTTGGAACCAATTCAGTAGAATTTAATATTGAATGATGGCTTTTCTGCAGATGCTTTGATCTGCCTGGTAGAGTTTTTTAGTGATTCATTCAACCATTTTTAAACACTGGGAAAATACAGTTAGGTCACCTAATGGTGGTAATTTTGCTATTAGTGTAAAACTGTAGTATGAAAAAAAAGAGTAAGGAGACATCTCTGAGAGACAATTTCATGTGATGTGGGATCCAAGACTTTGGAAATACATTAATTATGCTGACATTAAAATTGTGTCCTGTCTCTATGGTGCAGAGCTAGAGAATGTAAATAACCTGACCAGTGAGAAAAATGTTGAGAGTGCATCTTCCTAAAGCTTTGTCCAGCTTCTTGTGTTAATTGACAAAGTCTTTGCATCGTCACAGAACAAAATTGCAAATTCATAGATACATTTTGAGTCATCATAATTCAAACTGTTTTGAACTGAAAGTGATGTTGGTTTGCTTCAGTTGCAAACAGCTCCCAGGGAATGTAAGAAGCTTGTCCTAATACCTACATATGTCTTTTCTTTTTTTTTTTTTTTTTTTTTTTTTTTTTTTTATATNTTTTTTTTTTTTAATTACTAGATAATTTTTAACCTACAGTGGTACTTTTAATCAAAATTTTATTTTTAATCAAAATTTTTGCTTTCTCAGTTTTCTTTTTTTTCTTTCTTCTTTTTCCTCTCTCTTCTTTTTCTCTTTTTTTCCTTTATCCCTTTCTTCTTTTTATCTTCTTCATTCCCCCTCTCTTTTTCTCTTTATTTTATACTTTTTTTTTTCTCCCCTCCTCTTTTCCTCTTCTAACTTTCTCCCCTTCTCTTTCTCTTGAAAACACAGAATTCCCTCAGCTGTGCAAATCCAGCTCACAGTTGTTCTTGCAGTGAGTGTCTGGGGAAGAAGGGCTGGTGTTCTCCAAGTTCCACAGAGGCCCAGACTGAAGCTCTGACTGCAGAGTGGCAGTGGCCAAGCCTGTGTTTGTCACCAAGGATGCTGCTCCCAGCTCACATCAGTCAGTCCTTAAACCATCATGACCAACAGAGCACCATTTTAAAGGAACCTGAAGTAGGGATGTGATCAACATGGGGCAAAACCAAGAGCTCCAAACTCTTGGTTAAAAGAATGTTAAGATTTTTACAAAATTGAGAGGCTCCACAGGTCTAAAATTTTGCCTTGCAACAATAAGCATTCTAAAAGCCATGACAAATGTGTCTTTTTGCTCCAACAGTCTGTCTTAAAATAGGCATAAGTGTTCCAGAATGCAGAAGGTGAAGGATGGCATATAAACAATTGCTTGTTTACTTTTCCCACACTCAAGAACTAGAGTAAATGCAGCCCATAGAATCCACAGAAATACTTCAGTGATAGGAGTTGGGAAACAGAGCCATGGACTTACCAACCTGTTTGCGTAAAATCAGTGTAGTTTTCCCTCAAAATAGGTCAATATTGTAATCAAAGAGAAAGGTACTTTAAAAATCACAGCGAATGGAAGAAGCTGCTTTCAGTATTTGCTGAATAAGAGGTGGGTTGACAGCCACTGGGCTATTGCACATTTATATCCTTGCGGGTGCCCTCAGAAGCAAGGAAATGTTATTTTATTTAAGGGCAGAGGATAAAGAGGATTGTCTGGTGGCACAAAAGGAAGCAGTGTTGGAGCCAGGGCACCTCTGCAGTGTCGTGTTCTGTGGAAAGGTCACCAGACCCGGTGTCTCTGTGTTTCTGCTTAAGCTTTGTCAGCTCTGCCTTTAGTACCTTTACAGACAGGTGTAGCAGTGTCACGTTCTACAACTTTTTGGTATTCTCTTTTGAAATACAGGAGTATTTCAGAAGATAGCCTCCTACTGCTTTCATTCATAAACATAAAGGCAGTGTGTAATTGTACTCTATCAAGCATTTTTGGGCAATGCAGGATCACAGCTTCTTGCCATAACCCTTGGCCTTTCTTACTGCCTAGGTTTGGTTCTTCAGTGCTCAGGAGCTTCCAAATCATTTATTTAGTCCCTGGCTTGGGGAAGACCCCAGTTTTAGATCCCCTGCAGCTGCTTTGTCAGCCTGTCCTATCAGGTTTGCCATCTCAGCGATACCATGTTTATACAATGCACATGCCCTGCATGCACCTACAAGTCTGCTTTATCTCTCTACTCAGTGCTGTGAAAGTAGATTTTGCTGTTCCTCTGCTGCTGGAAGGGCTTCCCTGACACCCAGGGAGATGTGATAATTATTCTATCTCGTTCTGCCCATGTGTTGTGGGATAGCCAGACCCAGAAATCAGGCTCTCAGTGCCTGGCTTGGATGGGTTAGTTCCAAGTTGCTTTGCATCTCATTTTTTTCTTGGCAGCAACTCTGTTACCTGTGTGCAGTGTTATGCCACCTAATTGACTATTGACTTTTTCATTGGCTTTTAATGCAGATTGAATGTGCTAATTCCAGCTTCTTGGAATGGTACATGCTTGTAACATTTGCTGCTTGTACCCTACCTTTGTTTCTCTTAGTTCCTAGTTTAAGAAAGGATCAGACAAAACATCCGTGGTGTTTTTTCACTGGTTCAGGATGCAGAAACTTCTTAATGTGTCATGCCCTAGACACTGTGTGTAAATAGGAATTGCACTGCAGATTTTCCCTCCTTGGTTTCAGCAGAGAAACCAAAACTTTCAGAATAAACAAATTTATGATATCTGTGAATTTTTCCCTTACATTTTTATTTCTATTCCTTTTTCCCAAGTAAGAGGAAATTTTAGCTTCAGAAAGGAGAAAGGTGAGAGCATTCTGCAGCAAAGAGGTTTTACGTGGCTCCAGGACAGAGATGTTGAGCATTTGCTTGTCTCTATTTGACTTGAAAACAGTACCTGGAGATGGCTGTTTGTTTATATGGAGTATTTGGGTGTGAGGGGAAAAGCAAGCAGATTTACATTTACATTTCTTCACTGCTTTTTTCTCTAGCTCCCACACATGAGCAATAGCCCTGCAGGGAAGGGTGGGGCAAGCTGTGCATGTCGCTCCCTATTTCACCATAAACTTTACTCTGAGTACTAGGACTTTTAAGGGGAAGGCAGACCCTGCTTTAACACCATTGGAAGTGTGAGTTACCCCTCTGCATGATCAATATCGTGGTTAACGTGCTTGGGGAGAAAGGCAGGTAAAATCTGTGTAATACCAGAATGAACTAGGTGCAGGAGGACACTTTCAAAAGTTCAGGAAACCTTTGTGAGAGGGAGCCCAAAGCAAGACCACACCCAGCCCCAAGACAGAGACATTTGGTATCAGGGAGAAGTTGCTTAAACTCTTCCAGCCCAGGCACCATCTGCCAGAGACAGTTTTTAAGCTTTGAAGCCTTCAGGGAAGGTGTGCAAGGCAGGCATGGGGAGGTAGCAGCGCCTCTCCATTTTAGACGTGAGGTTTTTGAGCAACAGACTTGCCAAAGGTTATATGGGGAGCATGTGCAAAGCAAGGAATTTATTACCCCTTGCCCAAATCTCAGGCTGATGCCAAATCAGTACCCAGTACAGCTGGGTGCTTTGCTGAATGCCTCAGCCTGACTCCTGGAAAGTACTCGTGCATTCCCAGTGAAACCAGTGAGTTCCCCAGTTTAAAAAGCATTTATTTTTAAACTGCACAGAAAGGGAATACTTTATGACAAACATGCACCAGAGTGTTGAGTGCTTTGTGCATTCTTAGCCCCTGAAACATTATGCCTAATTTCTCATTAAACCTGCTGCCAAGCAGAATCCATCAGTCCTCCTGTGAGCTCCCAGGCAGAGCCTGAGAGAATGTGAGGTGCCTTTCTCAATCTGGCCCTTTTTTTGTTGTTGTTTTTTCCCTAGATCACTAGCAAAATTGGAAGTAGAACTAACAGAGGGAGAAAAATTCTAGGTGAGTTCTACTCACAAAATTGACAAACTACATCTGAAATGTGATATTTTAATCCTCATTAAAATCTCATTTTACCAGGGCTAATTTGTTGAGCCTCTTGGTGCAGCATAGGTTGGATTTTGAATGTCACACTGATAACTCTAAGCTGACACCAGTATCTCCACGGGACAGCTGATGGTGTGGTATCATATCTGGCTTCAAGGACACATCTTACCTTGGGCAGAGTGGAGTCCTCTCTCACCAGAGCTGTACAACTTTTGATGAAATCCTTCTCAGTGTTATGTGTGTATGAAGGGCAGGAGGTGGACACTGAGCTTGGTGCCACAACGTGGAGCAAAGTAATCCCACAGTGGTGATTCCTGTGATAACTATCCCTGAGGTAACAGCGAGGAGCAGGCGGCAACTTGAGTAAATAACAGGACACAAAAATGTGTCAGGAGGTCCTGTAACCTTAGTGATCCTGGGATCTTATTTGTAAGGTGAGGGGGAGTAAGTGCATGCTTCAACCCTCCCCCTTACAGTGGAGTAGAGCACATCTGTTTGAGATGCCCTAGAAATCAATTCCAGTCACCGCTGGTTGGCTGAGCCGGGTACAAGAGTGTGGCTGCCCAAAGGGGCTTTTTCTCTCTCTTACCCAGGTCATGCATTTCTGCCCTCTGGTGTCCCAAGAGCAGCCTTGCTCTTTCATCTGCTGAAGAGGTTTTTTTTCTTTCTTTTTTTTTTTTTTTTCCTTTTTCTTTTTTGGTTTAGGTTTTTTTTTGTTTGGTTGGTTGGTTTTTTTTAATACGGTTAGTTTTCAGGCAGGTCCATAGGTTGGTTTGGCCCCTTAAAATTCCATTGCCAAACTGTGGGAATACTGGACCAAACAAAAGGAAAGAGGCCTACCTCTTTTAGTAGCAACTTGATTTTAGCTTTGAGTTAAAGTGATCATGAAAATACAAGCAAAGCAGTCTCTTCTGTTCAGGGTGAACTACAGCCTTCCAAGTGTGGTTGGTTGGAATGAATTACAGCATTTGCACAGCTCTTTTCTCCTGGAGTCTCACACATGGCTGGACCATGGTGTTTCTTGGCATTACCAGCAGTTCTGGGAACACCCATTTCTTGGATGTTCCAGCTCCTCCAGTGGCTGGTGCTGAATTTCTCCAAGTGCAAGACGGGATCAGCATCATGCAGTACCAGTGAAGCTTCTGAATTCACAGATGTGTATGGATGAGTACAGTTATCTGGTCAATAAGGTATCCTGCAAGTCACAGGTGAAATGATTATATTTTCATTGAAGGATGTACATATAGAAGGTGTTTTTATAGACAGTGTCATGAAGACTGTTATTCATTTAAGTTGTCCTTTGCACTGCTTATCCACTCTTTGCTTTGGAAGGGATTCAGCTGCTGGTTAGTGCTCCAGTTTTGTAAGGCTTAGACAGTAGATGCCTGAAGTTAAATTTGGTGCTATGGTACTCCAAACACAATTGCAGCATGGGGGATGGGGTGAGGGGATTTCCCCTTGATATGTGCTGTTCCCTTTGGGTTCCAGAGCTTCCATCAGGGCAGGGAGGGGGGAGGGAGACTAAGGATATCTGAAAATCTTCATTGTCAACAAGGCCAATTATACACATGCCAATTACCTCAGTTTAAACAACCAAGCACACTATAATGGGGAGAACCTATAGAGCCTGAGGAAGGTGCTTTGAAATGCCTCTGCTCAGAGATTCCCTATTAATGCAGAGAATTACCCCAGCAGCAGTTCTTGGCTCCAGCGACTGGAGTTTGGTAGCAATGACAATGGAGCTGGGTGGACTGGGAGATGGATGGGAGTGATATGACAATACAGGAGTTGAAATTTCAACAGCAATGAAGCACCAGCCAGTAGCAACCTGGCTGCAGGCTTGCTGTATGAGTCAACACAAATCCTTGATGGCAGTGTGAAGGAATTGGAATTTTTTGTTACATGTATGTGTAGTCATTGGGGGTTTTTTTTATCCAGGACATTGTTTAACCTCTACTTTACTGTCCAGTCACTTTCCCAGGAATTCTGCAGCTTCCTCTAGCTGTGGGTCTTTCTACGCCTCAAGTATCCTTTTCTCCTTTGAAGCACTATACTGCTTGTCTAGAAAGCCTGATCCTGTAGTGGATGGAGTCCACTGAGAATCCTTCTAATTTTTGTGAGTTACTGTGAGTTACTGTGTTGTGAGATCGGGCCCTATATGGTTGAACTCAGTCTGTTTGCAGGTGAGTGTTGCTACTTGCATAGCAAGGCTCCTCACCCTGGTCTCTGGTTTTAGAAGAGGATTCTTCCCATGCCACATGACTGCTCCTCTTCTGAACTTCCCAAACATTCACTGTGTACAGTCCCTGCTTATTCTGGGACTGATGTGCTGGTATTGTCCTCCTTCCTTCTGCAGAGCTGCATCATCTACATCTAGATGTGACACATCAGTGTAATAAGAGCAGACATTTCTCCCGTTCATGCAGAAGTGAATTCCAGTTTTAAAGCAGTACTTAGGTGATGTGTCACATTTTTTGTGAAAGAATACAAGTCACACCCAGGTAATATAAGTGTGTTTAACTGTCAGCTGGCAGAGGACTATAACAGTTTAGGCTAATAGCTGCCAAATAATAGATACACAGGTGCCTTAAGTTGGTTTAATTTATGTCTGCTGGCCCTGACAATTGGAAGAAGATATAAATATACACAAAGCCTTCAAAGCTTGGGGTGTTGTGATGCTAATTGAAAAGTCACCAAAGGAAGCCTGCATGGTGTGTGGGGCTCGAAGTGCATGAGATTAGTGGCTGATTAGTGGACGGGGGCTGGAGGGCATTCCTCCTCTCAGCTAGCTCACTGAGAACAGGCAGCTTGGCCCTGGCAGGCAATCCCTGCCCCGCCACCGGCAGTGATGCGAGTGTTTTGACAGCAGAGAGTTGTGGAGATGGGAAGACACACACGTAGTGTCAGTGCTGTAGCAGATTCTCTGCACGTGCACAGAAGCAGTGCCAGAGATGCTCCTCTCCTGGTGGCTCGCTGCGTCCTGAGCTACAGCAAAGATACAGGCATCTGAGAACTGAGCTCTTTTTCTTTTTAACAAATGCACAAATCCTGTTATCTTACTTTCTGCTTCTTTTATGCTATGTTTGCAGCAGATGACAACGCACTCTGGAGGCCCTCAGCTTCAAACCTTGTTTTAGAGTCTGAAGTAAATGCATGCAGATGGTGGCACCCCCTTCTTTGCATCGTGCTTTAGAATCATGACATTTTAAAAATAGAGGTTTCATCTGTCTGCCAGTGTCTCGGTATTTCCCTCTAAAGCTTTTTCCCTGAAGTACAAATGAAGTATAAGAATAAGAGATTTAAAGAACAGGCTTCTGTCATATGACTCTATGAGGATGGCCTTTAGAAAACTGTAGGAATTGGTATCGCTGATACATCTCCACCAGCCCTGAACTAACCAGGGTTTGCTTTGATTAGACATGCATCTCTTTTCTCAATTGATTTGCAGCCATTTGTGAGAATCCCTTGTTTATTTCTTCAATTAAGAAAGGTTATTTTGTAGCTCTAAAGAGTTACACATTTTCTTCTTTTTGTTACATTTGCTTTTCCAAATCAATAAATGTATAAAGACAGCTTTAAATTACTGCACAACCTCTGAATTAAACTAACTGGTACCAAACCTCACACAGGTATCAAGTACCAATACCAGCACGGCTCCCTTCTGAACACCACAGAAGCTAGAAAACGTTCTGTGTCACCAGCTCTGCAAATAACGTTGTTTTGCTCAAGCTGGAGTCCCAAATGGGATAATGCCATAAGCCTGTGGTCCCCAGCAGTGGCCTGGGACCATGTGAGCTATTGGTTGTAGTCATCTTTTCTGGTGATCAGGGCATGAGAATATCTAGTCCAGTTTTCTTAACCCTCAAGTCAATAAACCCTCTTTAACAGCTGTTTAAAAAAAAACCAAAAAACCAAACCACCAAATCACCAGTAAGAGCTAATTACAAAGAGACATCCTCTATATTGTACATATATTGTAAAACTGATGCTGTGGGGAGAGGTAAGGTTTGCTGGCAGAGCTAGCACCTAGTTGTGAAAAGGTTAACAGGCTTTCAGACACTGAAGTCCTTCTATGAGTCTGAAAGGGAAAACCAAGTTATTCTGGCCCATTCTCAAAACTTCTACAGAAAGAACAGACGTGACAGTCTAGGTGTGGACAGTCAGCTCTGTCACAGATAACACCAGCTTGCAGGGCAGCCTGGAGAGCCCAGTGATCCAGGAATCTTAATAGCCTGTGTGAAGCAACAAATACCTGAAACCTTGCTCTTCGTTCAGTAAATGTTTGTCAAACCAGGAATGAGAGACACAGGAAAAATCAGCATTTTTGGGCAAAATTATTTCCAGATGGTTCTAGGTGGGTATTAGAAATGCAGCTGTCAGTTTTCACATGATGGTTTTTGAACAGACACTCTTTTATTAGTCATTTATCTTCCCTTTTTATCTTAAGAAAATACCTCTGTGTACCATTATGGATGGTTTCAGATACTGTTCAGTGGACAGTAACATTAAGATGATGGCCATAGAAGTTGGCCAAAAAACAGACTGATGCAGCATGAGAATCTGGTGACAGAGCTGCAAGCTGAAAGACATTCCATGCTGGAACCTGGCATGGAGCTGGGAGCAGATAAGGCATCTGAATAATCTCCCAGCAAGGTGAAAAGGGAGGAGAATCCCAAATCAAATATAGTCAGCTGAATAGAGCTTGTGAAGGGACCACTGTTGGCCTGAACAGCTTTCAAGAGGAATCTTAAGAGGACAGACTGGCCTCTGCCAAGATGCTGCTTCCTTTTGGGAACAACAAGAGAAAACATTCGCCTTTTTTCATCTGGCATTATTGAAATAGCCCCTTTTCCTTCCAGGCTTGAGGTATCTCTGTCTACTGGGTGAGGAGAAGTAGGGCAAGACAAGCTACTTCTTCACAGCATCGATTTAGGTTAAGGCTTGACAATGGTTGTTTGTCCAGGGGTCCCTCTTTGCTTGGGGAAAAGGCCCGGTCACAGGAGCATTCAGGTAACGCAGGTGGGTGTCAGCTGAACCACAAACAGTCCAGCCTTCTCCCCAGAGTGCAGAGGAGGCTCTGGGGGAGGATTCATCCACGTCTTGACCTCCAGATGCTGTGTCTGAGCAGTTCCTGTAGTGCTGAGGAGTTTTGTGGGGTTCTGACAGGCTATGTGTGTGAGAGAGGAGAATAGCATGAAGGAGCTAAAGAAAAGGAACTGCACAGGAGTTTCCAATTCCTGTAGGACATGTGCATGGCCCTATGGGTCTGCAGGAGCCCAAAGCAGGGCTCAGCTCCATGAAACCTGTTAGCTCAGATGCAGATACCAGGATTTCTTCTGGTTTCTGAGTCAGCTCCTCATCATTTAGAGAGGTATACTGGACTGAGCTGAAGTTCTGCAAACATATCTGATCACATGTCAGCTAAAAACTCTTCAAGATCAGCCCAAAGCACTAGCCTGTTCCAAAGAAAAGCACCAGACCTCATTTTGCAGCTTTTGTTGAATTAAAACCTGAAATGCCTTCAAGATGCTCAGAGGGCTGGAGCACCTCTTTTATGAAGACAGGCTGAGAAAGCTGGGGTTGTCCAGCCTGGAGAAGAGCTGGTTCTGGGGAGACCTTCTAGAATGGCCTTCCAGTACCTCCATCTACAAGAGAACTGCAGAGGGACCTTAGAATGGATATTCAATGGTAGGACAAAAGCGAATGGCTTTAAACTGAAAACTGATTTTGATTAGGTATTAGAAAGAAATTCTTCCCTGTCAGGTGGTGAGGCACTGGAACAGGTTGCCCAGAGAAGCTGTAGATGCCCTGTCCCTGGAAGTGTTTGAGGCCTGGTTTAGTGGACAGTGACAAGAACTAGATAGTCTTTCATCCAGCCAAAACAATTCTGTGATTATATAAAATTAAAATTTGAAATGCTTCTTTAAATGAAGTATAGAAGCCTGTTTGCATTGCAAAAAGCTCTCTCTAGCAACTGCTTTCTCCTGGTAACTTCCAAAATACAACTCAGCATATCATAATATGCTATATATATATTCACTACATTATATAATATATGATATATAATAATTCATCAAATAATTCCAAAATTAAAGGCAATAAATTCACCAATAAAAGTATTAGAAGTTATCAATTCCAACATAAAATTCAGTATTTAAGATGGCGTCAGAGAGATCTACATAAGTCTGGTTTAACTGGGGCAAAGCTAAGGTGAGAGACAGGTCAAAATCAAGCTTACCATGGAGGCTATCTGCAAGCTTTGCAGAGACAGATTACCATCTTACTGGGCAGATCATGTTTCTGTTATTACCAATAACAACCTGGTTTATACTGTTTACTCTCCCCTCTTTCCTAAGCTATCACCTCTGGCAGCTGGAAGATTCACAGCACACCTGGGGTGAAGCTCTGATGAGACTGAGTCATGTCACAGATTCAGAAGTGCCCCAGATCATATTACCCACTGTGAGAATGTGTAGGTCCTCTCCCCAAGGTGCTCATTGTCCAAGCCAGAGAGACTGTAAGGACCAGGGTCATGGTAGAGATAGGTCTGCTATTGTCAATGTTGTGATATAACTCTCGTTTTTCAATAAAACACATGTTTTATTTTTATTGCATTTTGATGTTAAAGCATATGAAATCTTACACATATGTAAAACCAGCCTGCCTTTCCAGTTATGCTGTGAGAGAATGGTTTTTTCTTTTTCTTTTTTTTTTTTTTTTAACCAGGAAGATCAAACTTCACAATGGAGCAGCTTGGTCTGAGCTGCTTTCTCTTGCTGGCCTGTCCAGAAAGCTCGAACAGAGGCAAAGCCAGCCCTCTTTACAGGCTCACTGGGTGACAAGAACAGGCTGCTGCCTCTGGCTGTGTGCAGAGACCCCCCTGCTCCACAGGAGCTGATCCTGTTATGCTCTGTGGAACAAGTCTGAACAGGGTGAAATGAAGAGGAAATGCCAGTTCCAGGCCTCCCAGATGGCTCCGAGTTACTCTGCACACTAACTTTTCCACCCTCAGGAGGTTCTGTATAGCAGTTCCTCGCCATCCACAAACTGCTTTTGGATCAGCACTGGAAAGCCACCTCACTCAGGTGATCTGGGGGACGTGAGCTCTGTTGTGTTTACTGGGCTGCCTCTCTGCTCTCCTGTTTTGGTAATCCTCTGCTCTCCTGCAGGTATTAACACGTACCAGAAAGCTTCATCAGAATAAATAATACCACGACTTGCCACTTTTTTCTTTTTTTTTTTTTTTCCTGTCCCTCAAATACACCATCATACTTTTAAATCAACCCCACTAAAAATCATCAGTGGGTCTGCAGAAAGGTCAAAGGTTTGCCGGTTTAGGATTTCGTGGGAATACACGCTTGTTTGGACTTGGCCCAAAAGCTTCGTTTACCTGTTTGACAGGTAACAATTAGCGAGTAATAGCTCTGCCGGCTGGAATGTGGCTGCGAGGGCCAGCGGGCGCTGGGTTACCTGGTGGGCAGGTGTGGGTGCAGCGCCCAGATAGGTATGTGCATGCACAGCATTCCTGGGAATCAGCTTTCCCTTAAAGATGCAGCGATGACTGCAGGGCACAAAAGGGCTGGGCTTAGCCTAGGCTCCAAGACACTGGAGCTGTTTGCAAGGTAAAGAAATAAAGTAAATAGTGGAACGGGAGAAGAGCTGCTGCCCTTTCTTTCCCTTCCCTGAAGAGAGAAGAGTTTTGATTCTTCCCTGAGAATCTTGATAGCTGATATTTTAATGTCATGAGAGATAAAAACATAAATAAGGGGAAAAAACAAACTCACTTGGCACAGGGTAGATGTGAAGTGGGGAAACCATGTCTCGACTGGTTTAGAAACAGTTAAACAGCTTATGTGCAGTTACCTCAACTCTGCCATTATCGAGAATCCAAGCCTTATCGGTTTATTGAATAAAACCACTATATCTGTGGCAAATGGCCCCATTTCCATCTCCTGCAGCGGTCAGGGAAGATTCCTGCATCAGCCCCTCCCTCGAGGGAAGCTGGTACAAATTATGTAGATAGTCAGAGAGCTTGCAGGTGGGTTTAAGAAGTTTGATTTTTTTTTTTTTTTTCCTTCTAACCGCTAGAGGTGATCCTCCTCTTTTAGCTCTTTTAGGAACAGAAAGGTTTGCTCATTCTTTTAATATTTTATTTCCATTTGTGAACAGGCTTTTGTGTTTGTGTATTTCCACTTTGGTGTTTCATATTTGACAATTGAGCTATTGTGTGACTTTGGAGAAGCCACATCCTCTTTCCTGGTCTCTGCATTTTAACCTGCAGAGTTGGAGTAGTGACTCCCATGTTATTAACCACAAAAAAAATGCAGATTGCAAGTACTGCTAGTTATTAGCATGTATGCTATTGCAGATACATATCATACAATAATTCCTGTGACTCTTATTTTGCTGTGATTCCAAAGCATTCTATTTTTAATTGAAAACATGTCCTTTTTTTACTTATAAACGGCTTCTCTGGCTGAAAGAACTTTGTGCTCGGGGTACCGGTTGATGTCATTTGAGGAAGAAATCCAAGTATAATTTGTGACCGTTTTCCTTGATCTTAGAGGATGCAGCATCATTTCGAGTAATTATGCATTACTTGTACACTGTTATTTAGTACGACCTTCATTAAGAGGGAGTCTCTTTGCCCTGCAGTGCGTGGGCAATGGTCATCAAGCCTGACTACTGGCTACAATAGCAAGGTTTGTATTTATGCTCACCAGCTCCGCAGGAGCCACAAGAAAGCAATACAGGAGCACAGAGACGTCTCTGCACTGGTGATCAAACCGAAGCAAAACAACCCTTTCTCAGAAAGTGCTGAGAAATGCATGAGGAGCCCTGTTCCTCTGCCCACAACCACTGCATGAGAAGCTGCAATTATCTACCCTGGCTGGACCCGAGGTTCATACACTGCACTGCACACCTCAGAGCTCCTTTGCCCTTTGGGAAGAAGTGAGCAGCATTCTTCCCCTTCCCAGCATCCTTCATTCTGAGTCTCAGACTTCCTCAGCTGGAGCTTGGATCTGCATCTCTGCATTTCACTTAAGTAAAATTTCTCTTAAGTTTCTCTGCATTTCTCTTAAGTGAACACTCTGTTTTGTGGGTTGGTCTGACTCACATTTGAACCCCTGTGTAGTTTTTATCTCCATGATGTTATGTAGCCATGAGCCCCACAAGATATGAGGTGCTTCAAATAGTAATTTTGTTTATTATAGGCCACATTTTTGGCCACAGCATTTGGCATCCATGGTAGTGTGTGAAACAACAGGCAAAATAATCTTTCTGTTTCCCATTTATTGCTGGCCTATCCAGCCTGCAGTCCTGCATGTTTTGGTGCCTCTCCCATCCGTGGTCATTTTGGCCTTGTAACATTTCCAATCTCCTGCCCTTTGGGATGGGAATGCATGCAGTGTTCCAGACCTGGGATGCTCTATGTTGCCTGGTGATGTAACAGTGATTTCTTATCTTCCTGATGTTGCTTCAGCCCTGTTGAGCACGGGAGCAACCAGAGCATGCCGAGCAATGCTTCCACCAGGCTTCATGGTTATGCTCTCGCTGCACAGTTGTGCTGCATAAGCACAGATGCCTTTTGAGTTAAGCAAAGAACTCTCCTCCCTCCTGCAACTTTCTGCCCACCTCTAAGTTTTGTGTCCCTGTGTGTTCTTCATTACCCCACTACTTGAAGTGAGTAGAAAAAGTTTCAGCCAGATTGGAAATCCTGGTAGCATCCCTTGTTAATGACAAGAGGAGCTGCACAGAGAACCTGAGCCACGATTAGTGCTGAGTGATGTGCTCTTCTGGTCCTTAGGAATGGGAAATTCCACGCTCACAGACCTGTTAACATAGAAGAGAAATAAGGTGCAGTACCAGTGGCAGCCTGGTGAAAATGTTTTGCCTCGCTGTGATAAATTCTTCCTGTGGAAACAAGGAATTCAGCCTTTTAGTTTGGTGCTGCTTTCTGCTATATCAGCACTTTAGCCAGAACAGTTGGAAGCATTTAAAGAGTGGCAATAATTAAAGGTGACTCAGAAGCAAAGGGGATATGAAGAAGTTGGAAAGAATGGAAGAGTAGCTATTGTACAAAATGCTTTTCTGAATGAACACCTGGAGGGATGAAGCTGTGGAGAGCACGACTTGGGAAGCAGCCTTCCCACTGCAGCAGCAGTGCAGTCATGGTGATTAAACATACCTTTTAGAAGCACACACTGTTTTGAAGGGGCTTTCAACCATCACCAGGTAAAGCTTAAAATGAGTGACTCATTGCATGTTAAGAGGCAGGATGACTCCACTTGCTATTTGGGTTCAGTACAAAAGGCTAGCAGTACTTCAGGCTGAACAAGGGGACTCTGAGGAGTATAACAAGGACTCAGTTGCTCACTGGTAACTACCAATGAAGAGTCCACTAAATAAAGTTAGTCATAAATGGCATCTGAAGTAGTCTTTCCCCCCAGCAGAGGATATTCTGGCATAGGAAAAGGATCAACTCAAAGGAATTCACCACGACAGGTTATCCCCAGGCAGCATCAGTGCCTAAGGAGGAGCGGAAAACACGTGGCCTTATTCTCTGTGAAGTGTTTGTGGAATTTTGGTCACCATAGCACCGAGTCACCAAATAGAAAAGGTCCCTCCCATAATTTATAACTGAACCCACAGTGGCCACTGTTGTTTCTAGTCAACCTTCTGGCTGTGCCTAATGTGTGATCACTGAACTGAGCTTTGCTGGACACCTACAGGCTGCCCCATCCTCCCAGCATGCTGAAAAACAGATTATTACACCCAGCAACTCTTGATGAGCTTTTCTGGGCAGGTGAAAAGAGCAGGTAGTCCTGTGGATTATTTTACACGACCATAGTACTGAGAGGTGTCACAGCTATTAGCAGGGTAAGGATTCAGAAACACAGCATCGTGATACCTTGGTTCAGCTCCCCGTGTCCAGACTTCCCACTGCAGTTTTCTGAAAACTCAGGTTATTCAGTTTGAGACTGATAACCTAATATTAAGAAATTTTTAGCCAAATGGTTCTACTGCAAGTGGCAGTAGAATAGAGAAAAATACACCGTTTTGTCCAGTTTTGTTGCTTTCAAACTTATGAAGTTTTCCCATGCTTCAGAGAAAGATGCTGAAAGTTATCATGGCATTAGGAGAGGCTGACAGAAAGAAAAGTACTGCTTCAGCAGTCTTCTTCTGAAAATCCCTTTGAAATTCACATTTGTTCAGCGGTAGTTGTTAATGTCAGCAGCTAAATACATCTGATCTTCCATCCTCACTGAGCACATGCCAGGCTACGTGTGGCCCAAGAGCAGACAGACCCTTCAGCCTCTCCAGAGCTCTCCTGTTGGAATGACCACCCTTGGAGGCAGAAGTCCCCCTGTGAAGACAAGCTGGCCAGCAAGGCTTTTTGGAGTTGGGACAGAGGAGTGGAGCACACCACAAGGAGCACAAGGGGGGAAGAAGGGGGCTGAGAGCTGAGAATGTGAGCAGAGAGGCTGGAATTGGGAACCAGAGCATGGGAAGCACTGGACTGCTTGGATGAGGCTGGAGCAAAGGGTGGGGACCTCTGGGCACCGCAGTAACAGTAGGGCTGAGGGAAGACAGACGTGGGCATGGGAGAGACTAGGGCTTTTTGAACTGGAGAGAACTGTGAACTAACAGAGGTAGAAGGAAAAGTGGTGGGGTTGGTCTGTGAGGAACAAGGGCTACTGATGGCTGAGTTTGGTGGTGGGGACCCAGCCTGGACAAGACCAATGACTGTGAGTGGACTTCTGCTTCAGCCACCGTGTTCTCTGCCTTCCCCTGGCACTGGTACTGGGTTGCCCAGAGATCTGAACATTACTGACACCAATTACACTTCTAGGAGCTTCATCACTGCAGGAAAGTCACTTCTCATATGCAAACTGGACCACAGATGGCTCCTGGTTTTTTAATGGTAGAATCACAGAATTCTAGAACAAACCCAGACTGGAAGGAACCTTGAAAGATCATCTGGTCAAACCTTTCACACAGAAGGGAGCCTAGATGAGCTTATCTAGGACCCCATCCAGTCACCTATTGGAAACCACTGGTGGTGAGGTCTTCCATGTCCCTGGAAGGCTGTGGAACTAGGACAGCCAGAAACTGGAGAACTGGATTAACAGTAAGTGGATGTCTTAGTGCTGTGTTGCTGCAAGACGTGGGAGGTTGCCAGTCAGAGCAAGAGGCCAGGAAGCTTTCCTGGACAGCAGCAGGAATGGGAATGGGAAAACACCACTGTTGTACTGCTGCAGGATGGCATCTCCAGCCAGCAACTGCAGTGCTGAGGCTGCTGTGGGAGGGAGTGGTGACACCCCAGGCTATGACCTGCCTGATTTTGCTCTGGGAGGGTGTCCCAGATTCGTGCAGCACAGAAAAAGGCTGGAAGGTGGTACTAGTACATCAAGGAAGTAACTACCGAGGAAACAAGGAAGGAAACAAACACAGTTTAAGTGAGAGGGCAGTGTTGTCACAAGGACAATCGGGTACAAAGGGTACAAATGGACTTTGACATGCTCCAAGTGGTAAAGAAAGGGTGGCATCTAACTGGATGGGAAGTGAGTTACATTTAACCAGGTGAGAAGTGAGAAGGGATCCCACAGGAGGAGCAGTGAGAACAAAGGGCTCAGGGATGCAGCTTGGTTGGGAGACACTGCCAGAACCATCCAGAACCAGGACTCAGTGGGGAACGTGAGCCCTTCCAGACCACTTGCTTGAGCAACTCACTTCCATTTCAGCATTTCCAAACTTTTGAGTTGTGTTCAATTTTCCAGGGCCTTTGAAGAGCATCATATTCTGTCTTCTGTAGGTTTAACTAGATTAAGATCCCATATAGGCTTAATTATGTACTCGTAGTAGGGAAAAAAATTAAAGAAAAGCAAACTATCTGTACTTAACAACTGAGTTCTGACACAAAGAACTTGTCTTACCCAAGGCTGGCTGGGACAAAGCAAACAGTGTGCCTTTGACTGTAGTCCAGCCAGCAATGGCAAGCCTTTGTGGAAAGTAAACTGCAGCCATCACAGCTCAGGGAATTCTTTCTCTGGCAGAGATAAGAGAAGTTATGAAGGGTAAAGAAACATCTTCTGGACAGCTCACTGCAATATATAGTCTTCCCTTCAGACTGGGGAAAGATGAAGAGGTAGTGCCTTTCCAGTGAATGTTTTATGCTGGAAGAACCTAGATTGTAAAGGATTATGTATCCTTAAGTGATTCATAATTTATTAAATATTTTCATACCTGTGAAATAAAGAGAAAACACAAGTCCTCACACCCAAGCAAACACACAAATAGGTTCTTATGCAACTCCACTCCCTGTGGCTGTTTTTTGCCAGTTTCATCAATGGCTTAATTTAAACAAAATCCCAGGACACTGGGATCCCAGGTGTACTCCAAAATGCTTCAGCGTGACCTCAGCCCGAGCTTCCTTCAAAAGCAGATGTGCTTATTGGCATCCTGTGCTGTCGAGGGGAAGGTCATGAGACCCATCTTATTTTCAGCTTGGTGGACACCATGGTAATAGCTGTGCTTCTTGGACTGACTGCTGTTGGCGCTTCTTTCTTTGTAAGAAAAAAGGGTAAGTATTTGGAATTGGCATGTCATCACACCTGCTTCTTCTCTCCTCTCCCCACTGCGAGGCTTACATAAAGAACACAGCCAAACACAACCTGCACATTGCACAAAAGTAATATTCAGTCCAACATTTTATATGCAAATTTAATGGATATTTTAAAATAATATCATTTTTAAACATAATAACAATGTTTCCTTTCTATAAGCTGTGTGTGTGACACTGTATGAGTTTAAACCTGCATAACAAATATCAGACATTAATGCCTGCACCTTCTGAATCATCCGAATGGAAAGGCAAGCTCAGATGTATTTCTAGTTCCAAGAAGTGCCACTGTATGTTTCGCCTTTCCTTCCCATCACCTCTCCAAGGTCTTCCAAGATTTCTTTGCTGTGGCTTTTCTAGTGGCTGCCATGATGCTTCTTAATCAATAAATGTAGAAGTCCATGGGAGTCTTTCAATATTTATTAGCAAGATTTGGAGTCCTGCCTCTAAGAATGGTGGGGAGACTGCTCTAGGTTGAGGCCCATGCTGCTGAATGGATGCCATAGGAGAAATGCTTCCTCCCATTAGGAGACTTGTTGGTTTTCATAAAATATCAGGTAGCATCATTTTCCTCCTTTTGCTTTAGCTTTTGACTATAGAGAGGACACTTGCATGATCATTTACTGTGTAAAAAGGCAATTTTTAAAGGAAAAGGAAAACGGAAAGTTTAATGCAGTTATTAGAGTTATTTAATACAATTAAATTATTTATTTAATTTTAAACGAAAT
>VWZN01002337.1:176262-201636 GCA_013396955.1 Regulus satrapa | reverse complement strand
TGTTTCAAGTGTTAAGTTTAAAATATCAACCTAAAAGGTGTAAAGGTGGAGGTGGCCCAAGAAATCTCTCAGTCCCATCCTATCCCACGCCATTCCATCCTTAATCCCGGGAGATGAGCGATGGAGCAGTTTGGTCTGCAGGAAGGCNACTGTGTAAAAAGGCAATTTTTAAAGGAAAAGGAAAACGGAAAGTTTAATGCAGTTATTAGAGTTATTTAATATAATTAAATTATTTATTTAATTTTTAAACTAAATTATTAATTAGTTTAATAATTTAATAAAATTTAATTTAAGTATTTTATTTTAAAATTTATTAAATTATTTAATTTATTATTAAATATTACAGTTATTTAACACAAAAGGAAAACTCAGTACAGTTCTGTCTTTGAATGCAAATATCAGACGTTGCAGAGCCTCAGCCATACAGATTTTTTAATGGAAAGATTCCCTCTGTCCTTNCAAGCGCTTTGGGTAATATTCAAGGCTTCTGTCAACACCACCCAAATTACCAGAGCACTTACCATAGAGGCAAACCTTGGGAAATCACGTCAAGTGTTTAGCAACCGGTGACCTCATAGTTTTTCTTATTTAAGCAGTGCAGGATGAAAGCCTCCTACAAAGCCCGAGCAGACAGCTGACATGTCCCAGCCTGTTTCCTTCAATGGTTAAAAGAAGTTATGGAAGCCATTTAAATAAAATCTCCCTTTGTCTGTGCAATTATCTCTGAAAACAGCACAGGGTGTTACGGGCAGCTTTCACAGGTAAGAGACGTATCTGAGGTCCCATGCAGCACTCTGGGCTTGGGAAGCAGCTGAATCTGGGCTTGGAATGTCTCATCATACACACTTGAAGGAGACCACTCGCCCTGGATGTCCAACTTCTGAGGGAGGGCAGGTGGTTTTGCACAGATTAACCCATGCAGCAGATGACAGAAACTTTCAGAAGGAAAATCTGAGTGTTTCTTTATAGAACCTTGTCTTCCCAGCCCTTTTAAGCCTCCTTTTTCTGTCAGCCAACAAGCCCCAATGGCTATGCCAAGGCAGGGGTTGCAAAGAACAGTTACGTGACAAGATTTATTAGGAAATAAACCAGGAGCACCCGGTGTCACCAGGCACCCCACAAAGCAGCAGTACAGGATTATCAGGTTCAATCTCCATGCCAAAGCCAACGGTAATGCAGGGCTGGTGAACATCACCATAGTCCACTCCTCCCCTTTCTCAGATGCTGATGTGTAAATCTAGTGTTAGGATTTATCAACTAGAGGACATTTCAATTCCATTTATCCCTATTGTCTTGTGAAAACTCCTATAGTCTGTACAAATGCACTCTGTGAGAAGCTGAATGAGGTGAGGAGTCAAAAGGAAATTCACCTTTCTACCCCTGAAAATGGTCCTGCCCAGAACTGAAATAAGCTATGAATGTCACTTTTAGAATTTTTTCCCCCACAAATTTAGAGACTGGATGGGGTTTTTGAAATAATTTTTTATTTAAGTGTGAGAAATGTCCCATTAGATTTTACTCCATATTCTAGTGATTCAAAAAATCCTTAGTGAAATGTCATGTACTTTTAGACAGCTTTTGCAAATAAATTGGAACTAAATATTTTAAAGCCTTCTTTCTCTCTTCCCAGGAGCATAGCCAACACTCTGACATTCCCTGGAAGAAAGGACTGCTGTGCAGTAAGTTACAACTCTATGACTGTGTAAAAATAATAATAATAAAAAAACCCAACTCAAACAATTATTGTTCTACCCGACACTTATGTATGAGTGCACAGAAACATTTTGACACCTGTAAAATCCCTTGCCAACCTCATTTAATCTCATCCTATGAAAGAAATGGATGCTAGTCACTTTTATTACTTGCAGCGCAGAGACCAAGCATTTTACAGCCTGTTAAATAAGTTGGGTCAGACCCACAGACGAGGTAAAACAACCTCCCGTAGTTACTCTGACATACCTGTGGTAACAGAGGGCTCTCTGCAGTCATTGCTCAACTGGTGCTGCCCCAGGGAGCTCTTACATCAGGCACAAGCTCCATGAGCTGCAGACACAGCAGCCTCCTGCCTCCAGTGCTGCAGCTTCCCACCCTGTGTCCCTGGCAGAGGTGCTGGAAGGAGGGCCCAAGGTGCTGTGAGCTCTGTCAGCCAGCCAGGCTGGCACTGCAGCCCTGCCTGGGCCCCAGCTCCATCCTGCTCTCCTGAGGAGCCCTTTGGGCCAACCCCATCCATCCCTGTCCCCTCGCTGCTGCAGTGCAGCATTCGTGAAAACGGGATCTCTGGATAGCTCTAGCCATGGTGGAGAAATGAGCATTTCCAGGGGAATGTAAGGGCCAGTGGCTGTAATGTGTTTCTCCCCACTGGGAAAAGGGAGGAGGAGCTGCCTGCTGGCAGCAGGTTGTTAGCACAACGTTTCAGGATGACTAAATCGCTCAAGGTAAAAGGGTGGTGAAATTTGATTCGAGCTGCTCTCAGTTGTGAAAATGCACTTATCACGGACTTCTCCCATTGTCATGGAAAGAGACTGCAACCAAGCTTCTAGCAGTAGCCTCTACAGCTCTTGCTCTGTCCCTCTCTCCAACTCCATGAGATGGCAGTGACAAGAATACAGTGCTCCAGCCACCCTCTTCCCTGAGCTTCCACCAGATGAAATCTGCAGCTGGGTTCATAACTTCTCCATGGAGCAATCCAAGTCATGAAATCATGAGATATTATGGAAAGCAAATCTCAACTCTTTCCCACAACTTCTAAGGTTTTGTTTTCTATTCATGGATAACTCTGCCCACATATCCTCACCCTCAAAAGCTGTGCCCGTCAGTGTCATATTTCCATCTGAGCAGTTCCCAGCCCAGCTCAGCTCTCCTGAAGGTGCCACAAGGAGTGTTTGTTTGGTGTGAAAGTGGAATTCCCCCAGCACATCGATGGGGAGGCCATTTCTTGCAGTCAAATTGTAAATGCCAGGAACTTCAGCCTGCAGCAAGTAGAGCAGATTTGCTTTTAGTTTTCTCTTGGATAGCAGCATCAAAGGTTGCAGCTCTTGTGGCGCTGGTGCCATCTAGTCATACATTTAAATTAGTTTGACTCTGCATCTTCCCTCATGGATTTTATGTCTCAGGTCACTCTTTCCCAGAAGTTGAGGAATGAGCAGTTACATGTCTGAACTTGCAGTCATAATTCTGTGGCCAGTTATCAGACATGATACATCAAGTAGCTGCATCTGATTAAAAATGACTGTGTACACATGCCCCCTTCTTTAGCTGCAGTATTCTTCAGTCATGCTGAATGTGTGAACTCATGAATGATGCTCATGTGAATAATCATCTGAAAGAACTAGAGGGGTTTTTTTCCAGCTGGCTCACCCAGATCTGCCTCTACCTTTGTTCAAGAAGGCTCTTTTCCCCTTGTTCCCGGTGTTTGCCCTTTCACTTAGCTTTGCCTGTATTTTGGGTATGTGCTGTAAGTGTCACTGCTTTCTCCAGTGACACTGGCATTTATCTCAGAATCTTCAGCATTGGTGTGACTTTCAAATGTCCTTTTTTTCCTTGTTTGAATACTTTCCTACCTGGTCTTAATGGTCTGGAGCATGCTGAGTTTCTAGATTTAATTGAGTTTGAAAAACACTAACACAGTTCTGGCCTTTGGTCCTCATCCATGTGCCCAGGGCACTGGACACTCCTCCATGCACCAGCCTCTTCCACATCTGATTTTCAAATAATGCATCAGTTGTTAGCAGCATCCTGGGAGGACTGGTGTGTGTTTGCAAAGCTCCTCTTGGCAAGGGGAAAGGGCATTTGCAGTTGCAGCCAAATAGCAAAGGCCTCCCAACAATAAAAATGTGTTACTTTTTTCACCTCTGGACTGTGACAGAGTTGAGGAGGGTGACTGTGGGAGGAGAACAGTACAAGAAATTTGATGAGCATCAGCCACCCAACAGCTGTGGGGTTCATCCCCACCCCTTCTCCTGTGAGCAGAGCCCGACAGGCCATGGACCATGGCATGTTTTGTGTCAGACTAATAACTGGCATTTGCATATAGAGGTGCACAAAGCCTGATAGGATTTTAACTCTCAGGACATATTTTCCACACCACTACTGCAACCACTCCTAGCAGCAAAGTGTGAGACCTCTGCAGGCTGCTGTAAGGTCAGAGTGATCTCTGGGAGAAGGCACGCCGGCCGCGTCACCCTGCACGGCACAGCAGGCAGCCCGTGCTCAGAGCCACGGTGTCTGCTTTCCTAGGAAGCACCTCAACAGCACACAGTGTGTTAGGGCTTCTTGAGAAATATTTTTTTGCATTGCTTCATGTTTCAAATAATTGCTTAAGCCCTCTTCCCCCCACTGCTCACATGCATTTCAAATCCTGCCCCATCCCACTTGCCAATTTTCCTCAGGCTCATTGTTCAGAGCAGAAGGTTGCATGCTGCAGCATGGCACCCATTCCCAGGGAGACCTCTCCCCTTTCCCAGCTCCCCCCATAAGTGGTGGCCCTGGCACTTGGGCCATCGTGCCCCTGATGGAGCAGCTGACCCTGCAGGGGACAGCCGAGAGCCTCACCCTATGGACAGGAGCTGTGCTTAACCACCCACACCCCATGCAGAAAGCAGACACGGGCCTGTTTTACATACAAACAGTGACAGAGGCATCCCCAGCTTCCCATCCAATGCCTGTCTCTGTGTCCAGAGAGGTCTCGGAGAGATCCCCTCACAATTCCAAGCTCCCCACAAGCCCTGGCTCCCAGCGCCTGCTGCGGCACTGGCCTAATGCTCAACGCATCTGATCCTCCCCAGTGGCACCCGCTCTGCTCCAAATAACCACTGCCCAACTTCAACTATTTTAAGATTAAAATGTCCTCGGCATATTTACCTCTAGCCTGCACTTGAGACTCAGCCAGGATTGGTGGAACGGGCTAGCCATTTGCAGGAGGAGCCTTGGGCCAGGCACTGGAGTGCTCACCCTGGGAAGAGCAGATGGTTTTATCACCTTTCTCTTGAGATGTCCTGACA
Organism: Regulus satrapa; assembly: GCA_013396955.1. Taxonomy (NCBI): domain Eukaryota; kingdom Metazoa; phylum Chordata; class Aves; order Passeriformes; family Regulidae; genus Regulus; species Regulus satrapa. The sequence continues at coordinate 196,636 of VWZN01002337.1, read as the reverse complement.
TCACTGCTGCAGCTTGGCATTGGGCATGGGTCTTCCTGTGCCTGTGAAAATCCACCAAATCCCAGTCAGGTTACAAGCTGTTTAAAAGCATCTCCATATGTACATAGCAGACCTGAGTTCCTGTGGGGTTTTCTGTTATTAATGCCTGATCTGGCTTCCAGGAACCAGTAACTGCCAACTGGAGGCTTTTTTTCAGCAGGAACATTTTGAAAACCACTATCCCATGCATGCCCTCTGGTGAGTGATAAATTGCGAGCTCTTGTGGCCACTTTTTCTGCAGTGTGGTGGGGTTTTTTCCTCTCTTTCCTCCCTCTACTCCTTTATTTTTCTGAAAATAAAAGGTAGTTAATTATATGTCTGACATCCAACTGAGTCAGCCAGTGGCTTCACAGCTCAGCAGGGGATGACAGGCAGATAAACAGCCAGACACACAGACATACACACCCACACGTGTATGCATGCACACGCACACTCACGCATGACTGCTTAAGCCATTTCTCTTATTCCCTGGATCTACAGCCATGATGGAACTACAGTGGTTTAGGCATGTGGACATTTGTCAGACAATGACCTTTGGCCAGGATGGACAGATGTCACTCAAGGGAAATGGGGCTGGCTCTTCCATTTGCGCTTAAAAACCCCAAATAACTTGAAAATTGTTCTTCAAAGACTGGTTGGGTGACGTGCCCATGCCACTGGACTCCTGTTCAGGCCACCCCCAGGCCCCACATGGGCCACAGCTAGAGAGGAGTTTTGGCTTGACCTGAGATTGTGGGAACTCTTATTGCATGGCTGTGCTGGGGCCCTGATCCTGGCACTGCCCACGTTCTTGTGCCTGCTTTGAAATCCTAGCAATGCTGCTTCAACACCAGCAGTTATGAGGATAATTTCACTGCTCTCCGTGGGGCACATGTGTGCCTCAGGTCTGGAGCATCACTGGTGACCCCAGAGGAAGGGCAAGCATGTTTTAGTTCAGGGAGTTGTGAATGGACACATAGCATCACAATGAGAATAGGTGGGTCATCGATGGCTCCACATTTTCACTGGGCTGGGGTCCTGTGCAAAGTGGATACACAGGCACCACTGAAAAGGGATTTATAATCCATGCAAGTGCAAGAAGCAGGGGAAGCCAACCTATGCAGCCATCTAAGTTTTGGGATGTGACACACATTTAAGGAAATATGTCACATTTAGGCAAAATTACTTTTTCTACCATGCTGAGAATCTCATGCATAGGATAAAATGGTCTGCTGCTTGCAGAGGTTGTGCTGCCAAATATGGCATCAAGTCCTCATGCAAAAGACAGCTTGAATCTATCTGGGAAAAGCAAAGCCACAGATTTAACAGCCACAGGTTATTCAAGGCACAATGTGACATTTACAAGATTCAGGTTTATTCTGATTGTTGCACACCTGTAGGACTGATTGCAGGTAATAATCAGGGCTTGGCATTCAGGAGAGAGTATGGATAGTGACAGAACCTACAGTTTGTAGGTACAAGAGGAGGTGACTTGGTCCTCAGCAGCTGCTTGTCTTCCTACCAGAAGTGTCTGTGCACAAAGCCCTGCAGACTTCCAAGTTTCTTAGACCAGAAAAATGAAACAGCTGGCAAGAGCAAGCAAGAAAGTGAAGAATGTAACATTTTCAATGAGTTCTTGATTGGTCTTACAAGCACCATGCAGAAAAGCCTCAGCCAGTTTCACATGCACTCTCTGGAGACCTGATGTGATTTAAATCCAGACAGCAACCAGGCCCCACTCACTCCCCCTCCATGGGATAAAGGAGAGATTTGGAAGGGTAAAATTGGGGAAACTAATTGAGATAATTACATGCAAAGCAAAAGCCCCACATGCAAGCAAAGGAAAATAAGGTGTTCATTCACCACTTCCCAGGTGCAGGTAGGAGTTCAGTCATCCCCAGGAAAACAGGGATCCATTGCACATAATGGTGACTTGGGAAGACAAATGGCATCTCTCTGAATGTGTCCCTTTCTTTCCTTCCTTCCTTCTTCCCTTCCCTTCCCTTCCCTGTGGTCAGCTCCAGTACCATCTGCCAGGCAATGACAAGTGTCCAAAGCAGTCTGTACTGGGCTCAACTAGGAGCTGATCTCCACAAGGTCTGTTGGGAAACAAGTTCAAACACTTCAGGAATTGCTCCCTGCCAGCCTCTAGTTGCTGACTCTAGTAATCATCAGCTGATGAGATCTGAAATTTAGTTTAAGGAACAGCTTAAGCAAGTGAGTATTGCAACAACAAAAATAGAGCATTCACACATGAACATTATTTATCGTAAGAATGAATCTAAGCTCTTATTCTGCCAGTACCATGCAACAGCACTAGTTATTTTCAGAAGTGGGGTTGGAGGTGGTTGCACTATACAGAGGGCTTTGCTCCAACACAGCAAGGTGCAAAGGATTCAGTTTTAATCTGTGCCTAAAGATGATCTACAGAGTCAGGTCTTTGTGCCTGGTTGTGCTATTGCTGACTTCATTCATGGGTATGTGCACAGGGAAGTTGTGCAAGCCTGGTAATGTGTTTGCACATTTAGAAGGCAGTGGTGCAAAACCACACTTGAGTCACAGCTGAATACACTTGATGAAGGAGACATTGATATATTTCACTATATTTAGATCAGCCTAGATCTTCTGAAAAAGCAAAAGCAGCAAAAAGGAAGGAGGACAGAGAAGGCATTTTCTTTCATAAGGCTGTTAAAGAGTAATGAAATGAAAAGGGCAAAGAAAATATTAACACTTACTTTGCACTCTGGCTGCATTCATGCGTGTCCACTTTATTTAGAATTGGAAATCTCCTAAACTTGGCAAAGTAATGGAAGACTTAACGGAATGCCTGTAGTTCCAGCCCGGCCTGTATCTGTTGGAAGAACTTGCAGAAATAATGCCTCAGGGTCTGGCTCGAGGACATTCTGGGGTGGTGGAGGATATATCTGCTGTCTAGGTAAAAAGGTGACTTAAGGCCTGGACTAGAACAGGCTCTTCTATAGAGAAATAGAAATGTCAATTTTGAAGTACACCCCTGAAGGGGATCTGGAAACAAATTCCTGAAAGAAGCAAAGCAGTGTTTTATGGGCATCTTCCACTTTCAAGAATGCTGAATACTTCTCTTACCTTTAATCAAAAGTAAACCATGGGAAGAAAGGAGATTTACTCAGCCAAGCAAGCAGAGGCCAGGGATGCAATGCAGCACCTCCAGCATCACTCTCCACCAGGGCTACAATGGCATGTGCAGAGTGCTCAGAGCAGCACAGACCTGCAGGGTCTCCCTTACATCCTCTAAGCTGCTCCTCTGATGAACCCCTTTTCCTCCCCACGCTGCCACCCAGCTCCATCCTCCAGAAGGGGAATCTGCCTCCAAAATCCCTAAAAGAAAGCCCAGCAAACGAGGCTGCCATTCCTGCATTTCTCTCAAGTTGCCAATGGTGCCCTAGGCATTGAGGGTGCTTTCTGCTAGATCCTCAGCTGGCTGGGGCTTCATTTAGCAAAATCACAGCCTGAAACTGCAAAGAGCAATTCTCAGACAGATTGTGGGGCCTTCAGCTTCAGAAGCAGTACAAGATATAAGTGCTAATTTGTGGTTAAGCCATATTTATCTGGAACAGCACTGAAGAGTGTCTTGGCCTTTCCTATAGCACGGCACTGAACTGCCAAAATAAAGAGACATTAAAAGTTAATAAAAAGGTCTGAAACACGTTCATTAAAATACTTGGAAAACTTTGCAGTTTGGCTTCATACCATGGAGTATGTGAGAACTTGACTGGGCTTGCCTGCCTCCCTAGCAGACTGTCTTGACTTAATACTTATAAAAATATCACCTGGCGCCTGATGCCGTGCTAAAAAGCCCCTGCCATGTCAGGTACTGTTGTAATTTGCCCTGGAAATGCATCTGAAGTGAAGGAATGCGTGAGCACAACTTCAGAGCTCAAACAGGGAAAATACTGGTTGTTACATAAAGCAGTGGATACAGATGGCATTTTGTTTATTTTAACCATCAACCCAAAGTTTCGGGGGCTGTTAACTTTGCCACCCCACTCTGGCTCATCCTGCTTCTGGACGGACGGATGTTGCAGCTAGTGGTCCCAGAGCAGGCTCTGTGGATACCGTGTTTTCAGGTGTCCTGGCCATATATCTGGAAGCATTTCAAGGAAAATCTAGCCCTGTATTTGACCTCATTGTTCTATTTGCTCACCACACTAATTGGGTCGGGCAGAGGGAAGGCCAACAGGACAGGCAGGATGGACTATTTGCATAGCTGCAAGCGGCTTCTATCTGATGGAGTGGAGTGGATTGAACTATAGTGGATTGTGGGTCAAGAGGTTGTTTGAGTTTCACATTCACGGATGCCCTCTCCAGAGCCAGTGCTTTTGTCAGGCATTCCACAGCACTCTGTGTTCCTGCTCGGTCATGAACTGAGGGCTGGATTCAAGCTCCCGGGGATCAGGATCACTGTGGTTCTGTGTCCATGTGGGACCCCAGGGACAAACCCTACAGTGCTTCAGTGGAAGTGCCCACTGCCCACCTCAGCCTATGGCTCTGGGAGGCTTTCTAGCTCCTTTCAGGGCCAGGATTGATATGCAGGAGATGGATTTTCGTGTCCAGTCTCAGATGTTTATTTTTCTTATTAGTGCTACAGTCTTACAAGGGAGTGAGTTCTCAGCACATCAGCTTCTAGATGGAAACGGTGATAGCAGTTTCTCTCTACAAGGTTTTTTAAGGGTAAATTAACCAATGAATAATTGCCAGCTAGATTATTTTTACTTTTAACCCACAGACAGCTGTGATTTGCAATGCAGGATTTTGCACCCAGTCACACTTTATCACCTAAACCCATGAAGAAGAAGGAAGAAGAACAATGATCCACTGCCATAAAACCTCCATCTTGCTCCATATACACCACTATACCCCAAAACCTAAAGCTATGAGTTTTCACCCTGCGATATCACACACTTCTATTCAAATTACAGACCCATAACCCCAATTCCATCACTCAATTTTGGAAGCCTTCTCCATGGCCTCAGGTCAAAAGCAGTGTTCTGCTGAGGGTCAGCACCTGTCAGCACAGAAAGCCTAAAATTCTCTGTGCCTGGGCTTCTAACATATGGCCTGCCTGAAAGCCTGAGCCTGGGCAAAAATTTGTCAAAAGATGAAGCCATCTTTGATCCAGTATTTACTTCCAGAGTAAAAAATTAAAATATATACAAAGCACAAGCTTGGGATTCTTTGCCTAGTCCTTGATCCTCTTACCCCACCCATTTCTCTGGGATGCCAGGCCTCTGGCTAACATACCACTACCACATTTGGGATTATCATACATTATAGTGTTTACCCTGCCTCCTTCAAAATGCAGTGACTACCGTGGGACCAAGATACAGTACTGAATTTTTCCACCTATCATAGCATCTGAGTCCAAGGTGTTGGAGTTGGTGGCCTTTGGCCTTTTCCCTAGATGAGCTCTCAGCGTTGTCAGGTATAATAAAAGCAGCCTTATGGGTTTTTTGAAGGTAGGACATATTTTACCAAGGAAGGTAACTAGTTAGCACTTTTCATTTTGCCTAGGTGAAAGTATAATTAGGAGTATAATTATGCAGCAGTTCTTCAGCAGTGGATTGCTGTTCCCAGACATTCTTCCTTTGGGAGCCTGCTGTAGATTTGAGCTGCAATGTCTCCCAGCCTGCAAAATCCCAAGGTAGGGCTATGTGGAGGCACAGGACAAGTTCAGAACAGGCAGGCTGAGTGTGGAGGTCACTTGGACCCATGTAGCACCATGTGTAAGTAAGACAGGGGAGAAAGGATTTTCAGCCTTCCTACCCACATTCTCTGCCCAAAATTACTTCTGCTTGAAGAGCATCACACAGCCAGCACCTTGCTTAGTTTGGGTGACTGAATCCAAAATCTCAGTGGAGGAATCAGCACATTAGCATCGCTGCATGGCAACCACAACTTGTGGGACAGTTCTACCTGTAAACATTACCACAGCCCTCTGCACCCTGGAGCACAGAGTATCAAGAACTACCTGTTCCCAAGGACCTCAATTCCTGGCAGGAGCAGCACACAGCTTCTGCAGATCCATTTTCCTGTCTCTTTTCACACAGGAAGCTCACTGGAAGATTTCCTGATAGGAAAAAATCACTGCTGAAGGGATGGAAAGGAGCCCACACAGTGGAAGGTATGCATAGCTCTTCCTTCTACAACTTCTCTATTATCAGTAAAGAACAAAGAAAGAGCAGATGTACATCTGATGTGTTTACATGAAAGCTGCAGTATTTACTGATGCTTTTAAGGTCATATTTTACTTCAGTCAAAAATAAAAAGAATGTGGAGAATATCTTGCAGTTAGTTAGCAAAACATCATTTTTTGCCTTTTTATTGGGTAAGACAGATACTCACAATAAACTTTATCTGGGAGACAGTTCAAGGAATTTGCAAGAGAGCCTAAAATCCACTAACTCAAGGTCTCTCATTCACTCAAGGAGTCCAGGCTGACTGTGGAATGGCCATAAATGATCACATTTGACACTGGCTCAGTGGCTTGTGTAAAACATGAGTGAGTCTGTACACACCTTCCTGTGGGAGGAGCGTCGTCTCACACTGACAAGCTACAGAGGCTTCTGTGAAGAGGCACAGAAAGATAATTTTCCACCTAATCCCTGGGAGTTCTAATCAAAGCATGTATATACACAGGAATGTGGATAAATATGTCACTTAAGCCTATTCTGACTGAGCTATAAATCCAGGAAACTGCAGTCTGGAAATACAGCCAGGACACACCCTGGGCACTCCTGCCATCCCACCAGGTCCTGGCAGGGGACATTACTTCTTGTCACCATAGTGGCTTTCTGGGAGCTATTTGGCCACCTTCATTATGGTATCCCAACATGTCCCAGTGACCAGCAAGACAGGGAATTTTACAAATAAAGACAGCTAAAGTGAATAGCCTGTTTTCTTGATGATCTATGGTTCAGATTAAAACAAAATTTGGTCTATGGATTGGAAATTTAATGTTTTATGCACCAAAAACGCCCTTCCTAGCAAATTTACTCTCAGGCTTAGTAGTTAAAGCCCTCCATCTGCTTTCTGGGATGTCAAGGAATCACATGGATGGCCAGGTTGTTCTCAGTCAGCTCCAAGGTCTATGGCCCTGGTCAGTGCAAGAGGAAGCATAATAACTAAATGGTCCAATTTTCATCCAATAGTTGTCCAGTTACGGTGGTACTTGAAACTTGCATGGAAAAAATAGGAGAAAAAGCAGAGAGCTCCCTCTTGGTCCTTTAGAATGGAAAGTCTGAAGCCATTTTGCACTGTTGCATCCCTGTTATCGTTCTACCCTGTCCACCATATATAAAAACTGATGTAATATGAGCTAGAGCAAAGTGTATTGGGAGGTACTAACACAAAAATAGGAACCTCCTACAGGAAACTAAACTGATGCTGTGCATGTGCTAAGACCTGTGTGAGAGAGACTGCTTGTAAATATTCTTTGCAATCTGCGTAGGAGTTGTGTGGGGGCAGCCTGAAGACCTCCAGCAGCAGAAAAACTAGATAAATGGGCATTTATCTGGCTGAGTGTCTGGGGAGAAGGGCTTTAATATGTGCTAGAAGAAAGTGGAGGCTGCAGTTATCAAGCTGTGTCATGATGGACTTAAATAATAAAGGCCTGAGCTGCCTTGTACAGCTCCCATCTCATGGAGGAGGGTTTCAGAAAGGTGAGAAATAGTCTCTCACCGTATCTTCTCTCTCTTCTCTTGGCAGCTTTTTCTTAGCTAAAATCTCGGAGAAGCTAAAATTTACTGCACACATCCAACTTCCATTACATGGAAACGCCCCTCCCCAGCTGCAAAACTCCCTATTGGAAAAAGAGTGTAGCTATGTGAACCGTATTCCTGCCTTGTGCGCGGCGCGGGCTGCTCTCCGCCAGGGAATTCCTCCCTCCCTGCTGCCTCGGGTTCTTGCAGTCAATTTTCTACTTATCTGGAGCTTACACTTCCAGCCAGAAGGCTGAAGCGTTACCAAGCAGGAAAAGGAGTAGGAAAAAAAAAGTTATTGACCTTCATTTTTTCAAAATTAGGCAAATGTGAGCAAATTTTTATTTTTTTTATGGAAAGGTGGCTTCTTCCTTATCTTCTTTTTCCTTCCCACCAATATCAATGGTGTGGCTTCCAATACATGTGCTTTTCTATATAATTTTTAAAAGATTAAAGTCACTGTTCAAGAATCCAGTTAAACCATTTTCTTTTTAAAAAATCATACGAAACACCTAGGAAAAAAATTCAAATTAAAAGCTGCATATTTCACAAGTGATAGCTAACCAAAAATAGAACTATTAAGGAGAAATTTCAGACATCTCTGTACCTTTCTCACAAAACCATAGACCAATAGAAGACCCATCTATATTAGAATAAGGATTGAGTGTAAGCTATTTAAATCTATTACACGAGTTTATTTTGCAAACTGTAGAAGCTTCATAGCTCCAGAAATCTGACAGCTCGTGAACATTAAGTATGAGCTCATCTCACGGAGACAAGTGTCTGGTTACATTTCATCTTTGTTTCAGCACAGCATGGAGGGGGGCTGGGTGCTCATAGAAGTGTGCCTGGCAGCTGGACCAGAGCAATGGGAATATTCCCATTTATGTGGAAGGAATTGGGAAAACTGATGTCAGCTCTGGAAAAAAAATTAAAAATAAAAAAAATTCTCTACTTTGTGCATGCTACACGTTGTCAATTTACAGCTGTAGCCAGTTATGCTGACACAATCAAATTGCCAAGTGCGGGTGCAGCCTAAGAAGGCTCCTTATGTGAAACAATGGAGCATTTTCTGTTGCTGGTGTCATCACGTGTCACAGGAATTTAACAAGCTGACTTGAAAGCTAGGTCTTACTAATACCTGCAAGAATACAGTCATGCAGGATTTCTCCTACAACAACAGCCCCTCCTGCCCTGGTCTTCGGACATTGATTTACATCTTCTACATGTGATAGGTCACGGGCTGACAGATGACATTGCAAAGGAAGCACAGGAATGTCCCCCTGGGCATTATTGTACTAATGCCCATAATTTAACTTCAATAGTATCTTCCCTGAGGTCTCTCCAGAAGAGGAAGCCTGATCATCTTTGAAATTATCATGTCCTATAATATAAAATCATTACATCTGCATTTGAACCTAGACACCTAGGTGTTCCAGGCCAGGCTGGATGGGACTTTGAACAAGCTGATTTCGTGGAAGATGACCCTTCCTATGGCACAGGAGTTTGAATAGACGATCTTTAGAGGCTCCTTCCAATCCAAACCATTCTGTGATTCTATGATCTTATGATTCCGTGATCTCTTCTCCACTCCTGAACTCATTTTAGATACCTATACATATAAATACATGTGCATGCACATGTATGTGCACAAAAATATGTGCATTCACTGGCCAAAATGAGACTTCAGAAGCACTGGCACGAGCATGTGCAAGTATTGGTATAAAAAAATATACAGCATGTTCTTTTCCTTATTTCTTCAAGGCAGTGCTACTGCTGGTCTGGCATCCCAGGGCCTTGCACACATATGGGGACAGCACTGGCTGAAGACTGGATAGGATTTATAAATTGGTCAGGAATTGTATCACTTCCTCCTTGCTGTTGTGATACTCCCTGGAACTTGGTTGTTTCAGTAAGGAAGGAATATTTCTCAAATTCATGCAAGGACTGTTGCAAGCTTTGATTGATTGATTGATTGATTGATTGACTGATTGAAATCTCACCTACTCTGAAATAACATCAGCTCACAAAGAACTGGAATAAGTATGGCAGGTTTGTACCTCTGCCCTTTGAAAGTTATCACTTGTAAGTTATCATAGGTAAATATGCAATACAAACATAAATGAATCTATTTAAAACATGTTAGGCTGCTTACCCCACACTGCTAGCAAGCAAGCCTATAGGGCACCACATCTATTAATCTGCTGTCTGGAGTCATCTGTGGACAGCTCTCTCTTTTACCTTTTGTCTTATCTCATCTCTGTCCAGACTATGAAATGCCCAGACCCTTTGCTGCTGGGCAACAGTCACATCCCCCTTCACCTCATCCTGCCAGCTGAAACAAATCTGACACTTGACTCTCTTCTCATAATAGAGGCTTTTCCATCCCCTGCTCGTTTGTGATGCTCTTCTCTGCACCTTTAAAAAAATCCCTTGGGAAGGCAGGCAAACACAGCTTTCCAGATGACATTCAAAAGAGCCCCGAGGCAGTGCATTCCATTTGGCCTTGCTTTGCTGGTCAGCCTTACGTGCCACACGCATGGGAACGATGCTTCCCGTGTGTCAGTGGCTCAGGGTCACACTGTGACTGGCTCATGCAGCATGATAGCTCATGCACCAGCTCCAGTGGGACACACTCCCATCGCAGTCACCTCCTTCCCCTGGAAAATGGCTGTATTCACAGCAAGTGGTGCAAGAGCTGAACATCTTCATCCTTACAGCAGCCAGTCCAGAGCCCACAGCTATTGCTCCACTATTACATTTCACCACATTTCTGTTACTACCATGGTGACATCAGTTTATGCTACTGCCTCCTTTTTGCTTCTGGTGACACAGCTGTGAATAAAGCATTAAATAAGGCCCATTCCAAGTCCAGTCCTGGAGGTATTTCACCAGTATTCCTTTCTGGCATGTTTGTTCTCATTCAGTCATAACCCACCATTATCTTCCTATTTATCAGTGCTGTCCTTATATTAAAATTCATGTTTCTCCAATATAAGAAAGGAGTTACTTGGTTTATTTCAACATCTTAGTGCAAATTGCATTTGCCTTGCCTGAAAAGGTCAGCTATCTTATAAAAAAGGCTCAATGTTAATTTGGCATGATTTACTTTTAGCAAATTCATGTTGTATTTCATCCCATTTTTAGTTATCCCCTGTCTCTTTCCTTCAGTGTCATCTTTATGTCTAGCTGATTCACATACCTAATGCATAAGCAGGAGAGGAAAAACAGAGAAAAAGCTGATGCCCAATTTCCCTCTGTTTCCCCATTCTGCTCTGTATCTGTGACATCGGAGTCAGTGAAGTCCATGGAGGCAGCCTAAAACAGAAGGAACAAAACAAGGAGTAAAGCAATGAACTCACCCATGAAGTTCTTCCTGACAGAACCTGCTAACTTAGGAAACTCAGCTCGAAAGGCTTAGTCAAGTATCTTAGATAGAGATTAAACACTAGCAATTATCAAAAGACAGTTAAAAGGGTTATCTTTCTTCATACTCCATAACCTTTTCTCTAGCTGGGCAAGAAGGACATGAACTCCTTGGTGGAAGAGCTCTTGATCAGGTGCACACCACAAATTTAACAACATTCTCGATACAGTTTGGCCACCATCTCTGTACAGATGAAGAACTGCTCTTCTGCATCAGGGCCATGTGGAAGCCGTTCAGCTTCCACAGTGCCTCTCATTGCAGAGACACATTTCTGGGGAACGTAGTGATACGTGGATACAGTTTGCTTTCCACACACTGCATTTGGAAGTGGACAGCATGGCAAAGCTCTTGCATACCCTCCATGCCAAGTAAGAGCGAGTCTGGCTGGAATAGGTGCTGGTAAGGAGATTGGTAAGCAGGGAGGCTCTGTATCAGCTGGTTAAAAGGATGGTGTCTTTCAATCAGGACATGTAAACAGGTAAGCTGCAGACACAGAGCAAGGTTTAAGGCTCTGCAGCTCACTGGGAGTGGCTTTGTGAAGATGCACTGGGCAGGTGCATCTCCCGTGGCCAGCCCTGCAGCCCAGGGCAGCCTTCCTCACCCTGCCCCCTGGGAGCACAGGCATTTGGCACAGCAGCAGCACAGGAAACTGCTGAGATGGCAGGTGCCAGTGGTGAGCCCACCATCAGCTTCCACCATGCTGGAGAAGCTTGGGGTTGGGAGCTTAAGGAAGGGGCACGGCCCAGACAGGCAAAGCCTGTATGCCCCTCCAGCTGGGCAGCAGTACGGGAGACAGCGACTGTCATCACTTATGTTCCCAAATGATCCAGAAACGAAGAGGTGGGCCCAGCCTAGCTTTGCCCAGCTAAACTTTCCCAGAAGACTGGAAAAGGAGAGTAAGGGAGAAGACAACTACAGTCTTGCCAAGCATGTCCCACTCCAGGCTCCTCTGCACGTGCAGCTGCTCAGGGAAGCACTGCAAAGCTTTGTGTGCAGCCAGCCAAGCACTGAGCACTGCCTCACACTGCTGCCCCTCACTGTGGTGCCATCCTCTCTGCCATTCCTACATACCCGGCTCTTCCACCACAGCAGGTTAGAGAAACAGTGATGGGCCTGCTTCCAGACCCATCCTGGCTGCTGCTGGGGCGAGGGCCACCCGGCAATCAGACCCCCAGGAGCAGTGCAGTGTCGTCCTTTCACGCCACGAGTTGTACCTTTCTCCTTAGCCTCAAGTTATGTCTGTGTTCTGCAGATCACAATGCCCAGGAAGGCATCCTCAGGGGCCTACAGCAGAACACAACATGCCTGGGAATGGCAGTTTAAGATTGATTGGTCATTCAACACTGTTCCACGTGTATTTATAAAGCTGCTGTCTCCTAAACTGACAGGACTTTCCATGAGAACAAACCCTTCTAACGTTCAGTGAACATCAACAATAACAGAAACAAATGACAGATTACTCATGTATAATTGGTATGATGAATGGAACATACTTTATGCAGTTAAAAAAAAGAAAAAGTGCAGTGGTAGAAACAAAAATGGCATGAAGCTGAGGCAGCAGATATCAGGAAAAGGTTTTTCACCCAGAGGGTAGCTGGAACAGGCTCTTCAGGAAAGGCATCACATCACCAAGCCTTACAGAGTTCAAGAAGCACTTAAATAATACTTCCATCCACATGGTGTCATTCTTGGGGCATCCTGTGCAGGGCCAGGAGTTGGACTCAATAATCCTCGTGGGTGCTTTCCAACTCAGCAGATTCTATGATTCTAAAAAAAAAATAATTCTCACTTCATCTCATTATGAGCTTGGATTTTACAGCTGACTATCACAAAATAGAGTAGAACCTTTTAACACTTTTTATACTGTATAATCTATAAAACCCTTTATTTAGAAAGAAAACTTAAAACATATTGAGAAAAGAGAATTTTCCTTCCTGCTGTGAAATTAATATACTAACTCCCTCATGGCCAAGTAGTAGAGAAATATAAAAGTGATTTTGCCTAAATAATGATTTCTCTATTGTACTTTGTTAAGTAGAGCTGACACATCGCTCCGGGTTCTCTCTTTAGATAATGTCAAACAAGAATAAGGCAAAAAAGGCAGACTTCAAATAAGGCTTTAATATTATTATTAAATTATTATTATTATTATGTATTAATTATAGTAAAATTACTAATATTGTTATTATTAATAAGATTTATAATAATTGTCTCTGAGTTTCTTAACAACATTTATTGTTAAACAACTGCACTGAAATCCAACTCAGCTTACCAGCTTTTAAATGAAACAACAAACAGTCCCAAAACTGTTGACATTTTGACTATGACTTTTAAAATACATTCATCTCTATAAAGGTTAACCTAAAATATCTTGAGAGCTCTCCTACTTTCTTTCAATTTATTCAAGTCCCTCAGCAACCAGGACACAGTCACTCCATATAAACTATACCTCCTAAGTGTTAGGTTTGAAGAGGATCTTGCCTCAGAAGACACTGCATATGGTGGCAAGGGACAGCTCTTGTTTTTCTCGACATTTTCGCAGCTTGGCATTTCAAAGTAAAAAGAACTTCTTAAACAGTAGTTAATATGCTGGGAAAGACCTTGCAAAGAGAAAACAGCATGAGAATAAAGTTCTCATGAAACTCATACTTACGTATGTCAGCTTGATAGACTGAGAAAGGATGGAAAATTGTGCCAAGTGTCCAAAGTTCCATCCACCTGCCCCTGACTTTGCCCAAGCAAGCTGTTAAGCTGCCTTCCTGTATAAGAAATTGTTTTATGGCCAGGTCCTACATATCTCTGTGCTTTGTAAGAAGGCCCCATGACCCCCTGGTGCTCCAGGCCACCCTGGAGCCTAGGCTCCAACTATGGCCTTCATTCCAGTTGGTGATTCCCAGTCCATGCTGACCACAGCAACAGGAGCTTCTCTCAGTACAGAGTTTGGTGGCAAGGAACATACCATGTTTTAATTTTAAAAGATTGAGAAACGGAATCCAGCTCATGGAGAAAAGGTCTTTGGAGAAGATAAGTCTGTGGTCTAAGACCGATCAGATCCCTCTGTCTTGCTACCACTGTTCCACATGGGAGAACATGCCCTTAATCAGAATATATCCTCTCCCTGAGCATGTAATACAGATGAAAACTTCAGGGACCAGATTCTCAGGTGGTATAAATCAGCATAATGTCATTGACTGAAACAGCTAGACCCTAATCTCTGGTTGCTGCAAGCTGCATTTGGGATACTTCTTTGCCTACACTTTTCTGGATGAGTGTCATCCCTCTGTCTGACCATCATTACATTATGGTAACCACAGAACAGTGTGTTTTCCCCTAGACAGACTCTGACCACAAAAGAGAGTGGTCAGAAGCCTCAGGAAATCAGCTGGTCCATCATCTGCTCTGCAAGAGGATTAGCTGTGGTTGCACTGAAGACTTGGAGTTTTGGTTTTAATGGCTGGGCGACTTCATTCGGAGCAAGACAAAAAGCAGAAGCAATCTGAACCTTTACAGGTGCAGAGCAGATTTAGAGGCAGCTGCTCTCCAGGATCCCACCTGATTATTGGAGTGAGATTGGGCTGGGAAATAGCAAGGAGCTCAAACTGCACATTGGGATTCGCCAGAAGCACTTTTTGGTGTTTGTATAGGCACGTGTGGCAAATGTAGCAAACTGGCTCTGTCAGTGCCTTGCTGCTGTCAGTGATATTCTGAAATCTTGGAAGAAGAGGAGGATACTCTGTGTGGTTGGGCCAAGGGATTGCTTGGATTTAATGGACTATGGACTCAATGGGGAAATTAATATCATTCTCCTTCTGCACACTCTAAGTTGATTGTCACTCCAGCCATCACACAACTGTGTCTTAGCTCTCTCCAGGCTAATTCTTTTTTATCTGTTGCACTGTTCCTAACGGATTAATGCAATGATTTATCAAGCACAAAACTAGTCACAAGTAACAGATTGAAATCTATGAAAGATCATTTCCTCAAGTAAAACCCATGAAACCGAATTACTGAATCCAAAGAGTCCTCCGTGGAGAGTGTTCCTGTGCAGAAGAAAATAAGTGTCATTCTTCATTTTTTCTACCAACATTTTATCTTATGCTCAGCTATAGTTTGAAAACCTAAACCAATGGCAAGACACCAGACCAAGTGTCCTGACTTTGCAGTAACACCCGCACAGCTGAAAAACAGAATCTAGTGTGCTGACTGCATTGATGACACAGACAAAAAAGAGAAGTCCTTCTTGCCAGTAGAACCATTATATGATTATTAATTTAAATTCAGCAAATCATCCTCCAGTAATTACTAGTCTAATCTAATCTCGATTGCATTTTAACATCCAATTAAAAAGACATACACCACAATAAGCATAAAAAAAAAAAAAATCAACCAACCTGCAGCAGCACCAAACACATAAACACATCCACAAACCTGAATGGGGAATAACACCTGACAGAAGTTCTCAAGAAGATGATGTTATCTGTCATTTCTCTTGGAGCATTCCCGTAACTTAAATCAGAGTAGAGCATGCATGGACTTTCTCCAACACACACAAAGGCACAAGTCATAACCAAAAAATTTCAGTCAAATTTTCTGGAGGATCCACAGGGAGATGGTATCATGTGTTTTTAACTGCTCTAAAGTCTTGGTGGAGATATTTCAGTGGAAGTGTTATCATTTAGGATTACAAGGCGCAGCCTGAGATCCTGATCCCCTCCTAAAGAGAGCACTTCTTTGCCTTCTTGAAGATTCTTCTCCCTAAGGAGATACTTGGCTGAGCTGAGCACTAGTTTTCCCCAAAAGGAAACCACAGGAGAAGGCAGAGGTGACTGGCACCCCGTTATACAGTAATTTAGTGACTGATGAGCACTTGCCCACAAAGTGGAAGGCTACCTCCCAGTTCCCCCCTCCTCAGCATGATCACAATTCAGGCTTTCCCCTGCCCCCTTATGTATAATCTCAGGTTTTTTTCCTCTTCCTGCTCCAGATCTGCCTTCCTGTGAGGGCTCAGCTCTGCTTTTACCAGCTCCAGTGCTGGTGGTTAGCGAATATAAATTGTAATAAAAACCATGGGTTTGAATACCTACAGGATGGAACGAGTATTGGACCCAGGTGCTTCCCAACAGTAACCAAGAATGCCAGCCACTATGCTTGAGTGGCAGGCAGAAGTGCCACCAGCAAGGGCCCCATCCTACACTGCTTGTGGTGATGTCAGAGATGTGTGTAAGGGCAAAACCAGGCTGTAAAATGGTGGACTTCAGGTTTCTTCCTACTAGAAGTGTAGATGCTGAGGAAGTTTACGTGTGCCTACTTTCTTAGTGTAATTTCCTCCATGTCTAGGGAATACAGGTTCTGATTTTACAGAATCACAGCATATACTGAGTCGGAAGGGACCAAAAAAGATAATCAAGTTCAACCCACAAGTGAATGGCTCATACAAAGATCAAACCCACAGCCTTTGTGTTATTAGCACCAGGAGCTACTAGAGTTAGGCCGTGCTGACAAAAATGCCTTTTGGATTGCTTTCTGGAGGTAAGGCACCTATATTTCACCAAAATCCAATTTCAATCACTCTGGCTTTCACTGAAAAACGCTACTAAAGCAGATACCCAGGAGTTTAATGGCATAATAGCAAAAGGTAGTGGTTTATTGGGATAGGAATTAGAAATGGCATTAAGTGTAATTTTAAATGAACCCAAGCTAAATATAAGACAAATATTCTGACAGGGCACTTCAAATCATGTGTTATATGCCTGGTTTTAAGCACTGGACCTTAGGTATTAAAGACAAAGGTATATACTGCCTCAGGAGAGTTCAGCCAATCCCTTTTTCTAAAAGATGTAACAACCTAATTTAGCCCTGGTGTAATTCTGCTGCTTTCAATCCCAGGAGTTCATTTTGTCTGCTGTGTCTTTCCAAGTTGGGAAAAGACTCAGAAAACAATATGAAAAACATCCTTCTGTGTCACGGCACCTCTCGTGCTAAAGCCTAGGCACACACTCAAGATCTGTGACATATTTGGCATACTGTGGACCAGGGAACTGTATCTTTCAAGGGATCTCCAAAGATTAAGCCTCAAAACATTCTGCATGACCTTGGGAAAAGCACTTCATTTTTCTCTGGCTAGGTCTATTGTATAAATTAAACCCTGCCAGGGGGATGTTCCAGGGCACTGGAATTCAATCCTGTATAAACTGTTGACATAATCCTTGGCATCAGTTTCGCCAAAGCCAACTGGCAGCATCCCAGACAATTCCCCACACAGCTCCAGAGCCGGCACAACCCAAGGCCATCCCTGGCAGATGTGAAGAAGGCCAGCCCCTCCACTTTGGGGGGAAACTCAGGGAACACAGCCTGCTCCACGCCAGCCTCTGCGCTCAACAGCGAGCCTGGGCACGTTTTGTTGATGAGTACAGACACATCTGATCCACCTAAAACGGGGATAATGTATCATTTCCTTTACAAAGACCTGTGTGATTTAAGCATGCTGCTAAATTATAGCTATTGCATATATATAGCTGGAGTCCCCATAGGATTATTTGAAAGCAACTGGAAATGAACTGTCCTTCCCTTCTCTGAGTACCAGGGAACAGCTGCCAGAAAATACATCCTATAGGAAATTCATGCTCACATCTACAGTCAATGCTTGCCAGAAAAAAAACCAAACAAAACAAATAAAACCAAGGGAGTAGCACGGTGGCCTGTGGGACAAGATTTCAAATTTCCTGCTTTGTAGGTGCAGGACAGAAGATGTTTATGCATTTCTCTCCTCCCTGTGAGAGAGCAGGGTGGCCTTGTCCATCTCCAGAGGTCCTTTGTTTTAGCTGATGCTCTCTTTCCCACCTGGCAAACTTGCCATTGCTATAGGAGCTATCTGTGCTTATGTGATGGATGCACTTTCAGCACTGCAATAGCTTTGAGCCAACCATCCTCACTTCCAAAAAAGAGCTCAACTGTAGAAAAGTTGGTGATGCTGCAGATCTGCTCTAAAGGCCAATAAGCAATAACCTGCAATTAATGCAGAGGAATGGAAAGGAAGTAGGAACAGAGGAAGCCCCCATCTAGTCCTTCTAGAGCCACTGCTTTCCTTCATCCTTGCCACGAATTCTGGAGCTCTTCACCCTCTTTGAACCTGTCACTTGAAAACATTTTACTTACAGACCCTGCCAGATGCACAAACCATTGATATCTCCTCCAAGTGCTTTGAACTTTAGTGGGTTAGGAGCTGGATTCAAAATTCAGGTCATATTTCATCCACCGTATTCCAGCCTTCAGAGAAGGGCAGTCACTTAGGGGATGGGACACTGGAGCTTTGCAACAGCTCCTACTGGCATTAATTACCGGCCTCCAGTCAAAGGCTACCTTTTTGGCCAAATGGACACACAAATGATTGCCAACACTAAGCCTCTTGTGTTTGCTCATCCTGAAGCAGCAGACTCTGCCACTCTCCCACACTCTCCTGCCAAACAGAATTGAACTGGCTACTCCTGATTTAAATTTGTGAAACTTTATATGTAAGTAGTGCTTCTAATAAAAAACACATACATATATTTGATTATTAATACAGGATAATATGATGTGCAATATGATGATGATGATACTTTCAAATAATCCTATTTTGGAAATGGGCCATTCTGAGACTTTTGTTCCCAGCAGCATACACACAATTTCCTTCAGAGCTGTCAGTCTTCACCTCTATACACATTCTGTGTGCAGATGCACTATAGCCCACAGCTGGAACTGTTTTTATTAAATACTTTCTGTGTAAAAAAAAAACAAAATTGAATTTAACATAATTATTATGGCAGTTCTTTCTCCAAGACTACGGAAGAAATCAATCTCTGATAAAGGAAGACACCCATCTATGTCTTGAGCCAATAAACAGTTGTCTAAGTGCTCACTAGCCCATTTTACAGAGGGGTTGTGTTCGCAAGAGGCTTTCATCTTAAAATCCTGCCCACTGCATAGATGATCCTGGAGGCTTCATCATCTGCTCCTCTCTCATCTCAGTTCTGAATGAAGGAATACAATTATTCTTGCACACTTCCAAGGACCAGCTTACAAAGAAATCTTACAGCTGCGTAGAAGACAGAATGGTTCAGTCAGTGGAGAATTGATGGGCTGGCTGTAACAGAACTTACTCCACCACTACAGCTCTCTCTCTTCTGATGGCAATAGAGAAGTAAATAATGATCCTACAAAAGCTGAGTTTGGCACTAACTTTGCATAAAAAATGAGGATTTTTCATTGCTCTCAGAAATTTTTTAATTTGATGGATTATCAGCTACTAGGCTACATATTTTTTAAGTGTTCTTTTGGCCAAGTGCCCCTGCAGACAGTAATGAACCATCCGAAACCATCTTTTCCCTACTATTCCCAAAGCTGAGATCTTCTACATGCTAAATGCTTTCAGCATTTGCAAACAGCTGCACTTTTCAGAAAAGCAGCAATACTCTCAAATTTAGCTGCATGTTTGGCAACCTCTATTCCAGACAGTCACAGGACTCCAGCCATCGCTTCTCCCACCTCAAAAAAAGAATTGCTTTTGACTGACAAAGCTTCAATTTTGACTCGGCCAAACCACAGCAAAGGTACATAAAATCCGTGGCCAGTTGGCACTAGCTCAGTCCTGGAGTTGATGGTACCTGCCCTTCAGATTTTCCACAGGAGAGTAACCCTTGCGTCACACCACTCAATGCCTCTTTTGTTCTGGTTTTAATCCTGCGTCCAGCCAGAGGTTTATGTGATTCCTGAATTGCTGTCTGCAGGAAAGATGCCACTCGGTGCCATTTTCAAGACATTCAGCACCTGCAGGCTCAAGCTAGGAGTCAAAACCCACAAGTATGGGAAAGTAAGTTACGCACAGAGCAGCAAAAGCAAGCACATCGGAGCAATGCCTACTACGCAGAGTAAAACCAGCAAGATAAAAGGCAATCCGTGCTGTTAAGATACATGAGAAAGAGATAACGTCGGTATATTCCGGGGTGGCTGAATCGGCGCCGGCCGAGCGCTCGGGATCTCCCGTCCACCCAGGCGCAGCCATTTCCTCTTCCTTGCCGGGGCTCAAGCTCCCGGGATCGCTCCCGGCGCCCCGCGGAGCTCCGTGAGGCGGAGCGAGCCTCCCGCGCTCGGCGCCATCCATGGCCGCCGCGGGCCCGTGCTCGGCGCAACGCCGCCATCTCGCGGCCGCGGCCCC
>VWZN01002337.1:147852-176247 GCA_013396955.1 Regulus satrapa | reverse complement strand
AACAAAACAAAACCCAAAACCACCAAAACAAAACCAAAAAAACCCCCACCCCCCAAAAAAACCAGGAGGGGGGGAGAGGCTGTGAATTTCAAAACCAGAAAGGCAGATCTACATCTGATAGGAAGAAGGGACTTTCTCGCTCTCTGCTGGCTCTGTAACAGCCAGATACACTCTAGTGTTTTTTCACAGAATCACACAGTTGATTAGACTGGGAAAGGCCTCTGAGATCATCGAGTCCAAGCTATGACCAAACCCCCACCATGTCAACTAGACCACATGCTGAGTACCGTGTCCAGTCTTCCCTTAAACATCTTCAGGGACAGTGACCCCACCACCTCCCTGGGCAGCCCCTTTCACTGCCTGATCACCTTTTCTCTGAAGAAATTCCTCCTAATGTCCGACCTGAACCTCTCCAGGCAGTTTCAGATGATGTCTCCTCTTGTCATGTCGCTGGTTGCCTGGGAGAAGAGGCCAATCCCCATCTGGCTACAACCTCCAGGAGTTCTAGAGCATGATGAGGCACCCTGAGCCTCTTCAGAGCTTGCAGGTATCATGTAGAGAGAGGGCTGCTCCACACCATTTCCCTGCCAAGCTGCATTGCTTTGAAATTTCTCATACCATTTCCCTGCCTCTGGTTGAATTTCAGCTTGAAATCTTCAGCTTGAAAAAATAGTTGTGCCAGGACTAGAACCAGTTAGGGGTGAAAGAAACACTTCCTCTTGCCCATATTAATATCACATACAGTCATTTTGTACCGTCAAGCCCCACAAATTGTGCAAACTTGACTGAGTCCCTACTTCGAGGCATGAATTTGGTAAGGAGCCAAAGGAATGTAAATTTAGCCCAAACTATTAAAATGTTAAAAGGTGTAGAAAATCTTCTTCTCAGTAGGAAATTTTTAGACTTTGGCAGTTAATATCCTTGGAGATGTATTAAATTCTAGCATGTAGCAGGACCACCATCTATATAGGTGACTTTCCCTTCCAGTGCTGCCTTTGGGTATGGCTGGGTGCCTTGAATGCCTCCATTCGGTGGTTTGTGTGCTTAACTACCCCCAACGATGGTTCACAGAAAGTGGCAGCTCAGTGCCATCAGCTCAGGGACTGTCACACCCTCCGCTCAAGCAGAGGTGGGTGTCATACCAGAGATGTTTCAGCTGTGACCCGTGTCACCCTTGTACCGTGACCCATACAGGTGTGGATAGGAGGTCCTGTGGTGGATTTGTTTTCCAATTTGGTCTTTAAAAACCTGAGCGGTTAAACATTCACAGGAGTTAACATTAAGGTCACAAAGCCACATAAACCACTCCAAAACACAGAGGTTGGCTTTGCAGCCATCATTCCAGCCCTTGTGCATCAGCATTACAGGGCATCTGAACCTCAGACTCCTGGCTTTTGCTGGACAGGGTTCAGTCTGTGGTCCCCTCTGGATCACAGTCATGGAAGCCCTGGGCATGTAAAGAGCAGTGCTGGAGCAAGTCCATGTGAACGTGACGAGACCAAGCCAGGGTGCCTTGCAGCTCAGTATTGTTCAGTGTCTGAGCAGCTCAGGTGCAGCCCGACCGCAGTCCTGGACTCCTGGCTTTTGCTGGACAATGCTTCCTCAGGGGCTTGGCAGGCTCGTGTTCTTCACCGGCATGAGCGGGACAAGGACTTTCCTGGTCACCCAGAGAGCAGATATTTGTGGACATTAAGAAACCAGCATTTCTGCTATCAAAAAAAAAAAGTGCATCTCCAAAATAAGAGAGATCGCTAATTCATACAAGCATTCCTGAGCTCCGTGACTTTTGAGGAGGACAAGGACATTCACCTTCTATGGGGGGAAACCAGCTTTCACCCAGCCACTGCTTTTTCTGCACACAGCCGTATCCTGCTGTCTCCAGAAAAAAACCCAAAAAACCCAAAACCAAACAATTAGGGAAAGACTCAAGCCATTAATTTTGAGGACTTGTGAAAAAAACATGTATCAGAAGAATCCTTCTCTTCTACATTTTGTTATATGCAGATAATGATGAATTTGGTTGGTTTGTTAGGAGGGGTTTTAATATATATTTTTGCTATAGTTTTGGAGTTCACTCAAGATGTGTGACTATCGTGCATCATTGCTACAGTTCCAGTAGGGAAGCATTTTATCTGGAAGGTCACTGGAAATCTCAACCTCTGGTTGCCCTGGTTTCTTTCAGAGAGGCGGGAATGCTGAGGCAATGAAAAATACCAGCTCTTTGTCACTGGAAACCTCACAGGTTTGGGAAGTGACTAAGCTGTGGTTTTGGGGAGACTGCTTTTTAAAGATGAACAAGAAGAAAAGAATGCCCTGTTTGTGTGATGTTAGAGGTCAAAAATCTGAAAATGGTAGCAGAGCTCAGGAATACCTCTGGAGTGGGCTATCTGAAAGGGTCAGTGGGGTAGAGAGAAGGAATAGCAGATAGCAGAAATATTACTTGTGTAGGTTTGATTTCTTGGATTGACTTTTTTCCTCTGAACACAGAAACAATTTCAAACCCTGAAACCCGAGAGTTTAGTAAACTGCAGGTCTTCCTTTATGTATCCAGTTGTGATACATATGGAAATATTGGTTGTATTCCACCAGATTAAGTTGACTGTGGGAAGGCAGTCCAAATATGCTTCACAGGGCATGTAGTGAAGGTCTTGATAGTCCTATATCAAGAACAATCCAGAAAAAGCTGTCAAATGACCAGTTTCCTTTCAGGCAAATTCATAAAATCATGTTACCACGCAGTTCTCATGACAAACAGGCTGCAGAGAGACCTCCTGTGAGTTTCCATCTTTCCTGTTCAATAACACAAGAAATTCCTCTGGAATCATCTGGTGGGAAGACAATTTCCACGGTAGCCTGAGATTACCTGGACTACAAGGCTTCCACAAGAAATTCCTGCTCCAGGAGGTCCCACAGATCAGCTGTCTTAGCGGAGTGAGTCTTTCTGCTTTACTTCTATTTGCATTGATTTTCAAGAGTGCTCATGTTTCTGCCAAGGCTCACTGGAAGGAAGGCCTGCAGGGCTTTAATCACCAGTTTGAACTGAATTTGTGCTGACTCTTGGATCCACAGGATATAATTTCTGGTCAGCTGTAGCCTTTCCTGCATGCCGGCACATTAAGTAGTGACTCTCTGCATTTCTGAGAACTGTAGGTATAATTTCTAGTAAAATCAACAATTTCTTTCTGCTTTTCTATTATTCTGCTGTTTTACTGAATGCATCCATGCTTGGAGCTCCAATATCAAGCATTGCTGTACCTTGCCTAGAAGCCTGAACTGGCAGCAGTGAAGAACTTCCACCCACAGGACTCGCCTTACCTTGTAATTCTGTTCTCACCTTTGGCTTGACCAAATTTAGTACCCCTGGGGCTGAATTCTGCCTTGAATATGTCCCACACCCAAATGATCCTGCTCCTTTAAAAACAGGGTTTCCGATTCTTTAACACGTTTTCTTAATTCTTTTGGAACCTTCAAGTCCCACTGGGGTAGGAGGTGCCACATTTCCTCTAGGCTGTGTGGTGGCTAATTTCTTGGCACAAAATTACAGGGTGACCCAGGCTGATCTGAGCCATAGCCTGCTCCTGCATATCCATCCAGGAGATATTGGGTGTTCTTTCCAAATTTTTCGATTTCTTGGTTTCGCAGAATTCAGGTTTTTGATAAAGTTACAAACTCATTTGACAGGCTAAACCAAACTAAGGTCAGTATATAAAAGTATAAAGGTCAGTATATAAAGTATACTGAAAATATAACTGAAAACAAAGGTTGGCAACTCTGAAATAAATATCAATTTTGGCCTCTGATTTTTTAATAAAAACAAGACATTGAATTCTACCTCAGTTCCCACCAGGACAACTAGCAAGAACCAGAACAGCACATAACTCTGACTAGTTGTACATAAGTAGGAGCCAGATACTAAGGAATTCATAGCCCAGTGGGTTGGCAGCAGCCTTCAGCTGGGCTTCAGGGCACTGCTACCATGTGAATTAGCAGCAGCTCCCTTCTGTCTCCACCAAAAGTGACAAACAAGGCATGAAAGTGGTATGGTTGAATTATGTCATTCTTGAGCACAGCGTGCTCATTTTAGTGGGCTGAAATTTGTTCTAGTAGCTTTGGACGTCAGCCTGCAGGTATTTCACACTTTTGGCCAGCTATGCATTTGTTGACTTCTCAGATGTCATGTGAAGGGCCTGCTCTCTGTCTTCTCTGTGTCTGTGACAGCCATATAGACTGTGCCAAAAATACAGCCAAGACAAGCACTTTGCTCCAGATGTAACTCCAATTGTAACTCCTGCACACTGTTAACAGGCTTCAGTAATTTTGAAAACCAGAATAAAACACAGATTTCTGTGAACTTAAAACTTTGCTGCTTTTACAGTGTGTTATGTTTCTGGGCAGGAAATCTTGATTAGATGTCAACTTGGTAGG
Source organism: Regulus satrapa (assembly GCA_013396955.1). Taxonomy (NCBI): domain Eukaryota; kingdom Metazoa; phylum Chordata; class Aves; order Passeriformes; family Regulidae; genus Regulus; species Regulus satrapa. The sequence goes on along the minus strand of VWZN01002337.1, from coordinate 171,822 downwards.
ATATTCAATACCCCCCTATAAAATGTTTATAGTTGGGCGTGTTGATCTAAGTGCACCTTTCTGTTGCTAAGTGAAAATTATTGAAAGAATCCCCTGTCTGAGAATCAATCAGGCAGCTGCAGAGTGCAGAGAAATTCCTTCCAATAAACAGTGCAAGCACGAGAGAGCCATTCCTGTCGGGGCCTCAGTTCTAGAGTTTCTCCCAGTATCTTCAGCATTTCCTGGTGTATAGATTTGAGCTTTAATTGAGTTCATTTTTTTAATGATAGAGCTGTGATTAATGCTATGCACATCATTTGCTTCCACGGTATAAACCAGAAGCTTGATCCTACCCTCACAAAGGCAGATCCTTAGTGGTTCTAGCATCACAACCGCAGCAGACACTAAATGGCAGACATCAGATTATTTTTCATAAATATGTGCTTTTACAATTTTTCAGAAGTATAAAATTTGCATGTACATTTGTGAATTATGTATGTGGCTCAGTTGCACAAAACAATCTATCTTTTACTAGGTAATATATTTACATGACACTATTACAACTTTGTAGAAGGTTTACAAATACCCTGTTCTCATTCATATCTTATAAGGACATGTTAAAACATCTCCATTATGTAGTTTGCAAACATGCCAAGCTAGTATATAAAATATACTCCCCGGTTAAATGATCTTACTATTCCATGAGCAGGAGCGATGTGATCATCCTCACATTGAAATCAGCCTCTTTAACCCACTTGTACATTCAAAAATAATGTGCTCATTTATAAAAGCTGAAATAAGTTTTAGAGAGCCTTTTCCAAAGTATCCTTGGTTTCCATTTGCTACCTATTATTCCAAAAAGCCTTTCCATAAGCTGAGTATCTCAGTAAGGAGACTTGACAGAGCAGGCACACAAGGGAGCTCCTCCCAAAGCTGCGCTGTCCCGCGGGACAGGCCGAACCTCCACAACCATCGTAGGCTCCCAGCTCTGGGTGTTCTTCAGCCCGGGTGCCTTCGGGAGCCCCAGCTGTCATTCAGTGCCTCGGGCCTTGCAGAAACACATTTGAGGAGCAGCTCCACCATGGCTGTAAGGCCTGGCTGCGTGGTTGGTGTTAGGGAAACTGCTCACAAGAGGCCACCGAGGACGGTGCATTTGGTCCTGTCTCTTTTTACGTGTCTCAAACTCCCTGCAGAGCGTGGCACGTGAAGCAATCAGCTGAGCAAAGTGGAGCCAGGAGTGCAGAGAAAGGCAGCAAGCTGCTGGGAAGGCTGCATGTGTGACCTTACACAGTCCTTTTACAACTGCCTGAGGCCAGCGATGCTCTCAGGAGGACATACCCAGCTCACTTCTGGGGCACTGGTGCCAAGCCACTGGAATTCTGCCACTGTAACTAATAAACTCCCTTAGGAACCTCTGAATTTGGTTTAACATTTCGCTAAATGCTTTTATTCCCAACTGCACCAGTAGGGATGTGCAGCTGGTCTGGATGCACAAGACTTCACAGGACACACACTACCCAGCCAAAGGTTAATAAAGGTAAGATACAAACTTAGAACCATCTTTGTTCTTTGAATCGTTCACCAGATAATGTGATTTTCCACCAAATGAGCAGCAGATGAATTATCAGGCTTCTGCTGCCTTCTCTGACATGAAACCTGCTTGAGGAAAGGAAGAACTTTCACACAGGGATGCTAGAGAACACGCAGTTGGGGAGCACTGCTACCTTGCTGTTAGTCAGACAGAAGAACGTCCCTCTTCAGCACAAGCTCCAGTTCTGCTAGAACACTCACCCTAACAGTCTTTGCCACGTTCCCTAAATATTGTCTGTAAGGATAATCAGTAAGTGGAGAACTGGGTGCATTTAGTCTGCTGTGTGCTTTTAGAAAGCTCTCATGCTACAATTAGTACCTGGACAAGCTAAGTTGTGACAATCCATTTTCTTGGCACCCAAAAGACACCAATGCCCATGCAAAAGAGCAGGTAGGTAGTTCTGTTCAGCTCCAAGCAAACAAAAAACACTCAGCAAGCATGAGATGATGATAAAACCAAGGGGAGTTTTGATGTTGATCTTGACCACCACAAAAGAAGACCCTTTTCATTAGAGACTTCACAATGAAATTAAATTGTTCTCCTGGTGCTCCTGCTGCCCCTTGTGGGTAAAATGATGTGTGTTTTAGCCTCTGCCTAAGCCTAAGGCTTTAACTACAGGGTTTTTTTTTAATTCTCTGATATAACTCCTGCCCTTAGGTACTTTGCCAGTGGCTTCCTTATAGTTTAATGTACCATCTTCAGCCTCACATTGGCAGGACTCAGTTCACTCTCAAAGCTCATCACCAGAGAGGTTTACATATTTGTAAAATATGACAGTGCTTTAGTAAGTGAAAAAGTTAACAGCAGAAGGCAGCTTTGTATGTAATGCTATCTCTGCATGATCATTGTTTATCTTTTCAGAGGGAACCTGCAGTACCAGTTGTAAATTCACTCAACAAAGGAATTCTTCCTCTCCTGCTCTGGCTACACCAGAAAATGAAGGGTGGCTGGCTAAAAAATAAAGGGAGATACAGGAATAACCATAAGTGAAGTGGTCAAGAAGCCAACACCATTTAGTGTACACAGACTGAGAGAAGAAACAAATTTATCCGCATCAAGGGTTTGGAAAAATTGATGCATAAAATACAGATTTTAAAATTAAGGAGTGCTCTAACCTGACAGCAGAACAGTGAGCACCATACCCATGCTTACATGAAACACAGAGATTATCTTGGCAGAGAATTAGCAGTCTTTCTACAATAATGAGCAAGCTTTGGAACTAATTTTGAAGGAAAAAAATAATTAAGACCTAAAAGTAACTAAAAATTATGTCAATAAAATGATTAGGGCAAACTCAGTTGATATCTCTCTTTGATTTCTCAGGCATAACTATTTTATCTGGATGCTAAACTGTCAAGTTAACTAACTAAGCCAGGTTTATTTGATCACTTGCAATGGTTATTGTATTGTACTGGACAAATACCCTTAGAACTAGGTATCAAACTGAATAAGGAGCCAGCATAAGACAACTTGTGTTGTTTGGTCAAGTTTCTGGGTGGGAAGGAAACTAAAATTGTCATTCCTCAAGGTATTACCCCTGGTAGTCGCAAAGATTTTCATTTATTACCATGGCACAGGTGAGAAAGTTCTGAACTCCTGTCAGCATGAAAAGGGATGGAATATTAAAAGCACTGCTGGTGCCTAAAGCAGTACAAATAAGGTGTCATTTTTTGGGCAGCATACAAGGCATATATTAAAGTAGGAGCTATTGGAGATTAGATGTCAAAGGCAAGCAGTTAATGAAGCTTCTTTGTTAGTGATACAGAAGGAAAGGGACTTGAGAAAATTTATCTGGCATGAGTCTCCTGTGGGAGGTGTCTCATGCCCTCCAAAGGTAGATGTGAAACCTACTGTTCAGTCAGCTAAAGCTGTGTCAGATTAGTCTGACCTGCAGAAGAGGATCTGATCCAGAAAGGCCACCCGTAGCTCTGAGAGGGCTGCAGCAAGGAAGGAATGAGGGTAGTGATTGATCATGTCATGACAGTGAGGGGATGGTTGTGAAAGGGGCAAACAGATACTTTATGTATCCCAAGAGGTTTTCCTAAAGCAGAGTACTGCCTTATTCCCAGGCATATATGACCAGAACTCATCGGTGTGAGTTCAAGAGACTTGGACTCAAGGAGGAACAACTCAAGACTGCACCATGGGCAGAGAAAGCTGCAACCATCAATGGGAGAATGAAAAATATATTTATTAACAGTGCCTAAAAGAACTGGGCTTGTTTCTCCACACGGAGTGAAAGTTGAGGGGGCCTCAGTCACCTTTTAAAATGTGTTATAGCAAAGGAAGAGCTTTTCAAAAGGATCATAGTCTGGTTAAGAATGAATTTGAACTCAAAATTCAAAATTCTGAAACTATCAGAGCTTTTGGTATTGTCCAACAACTATTTTCAAAATGTTGCTTGATATCAGGGGGGTTTTGGTTTGGGTTTTTCTCTGAGATAAATATCGTAGTGAAGGGTCTGAGAGAAAAAAGAATGTATCACTGTTATTAAGACCCTTACAATGAGATCTTGCTATCTCCTCTTTATTTCTGGTTCAGGCTTCAATATTGTACTCAAGCATCTTCTCAGTATCAGCCTATTAAAGAACTTTTAGTTGTAAAGGTTCTTTTCTGATAATGGATGAGTCTTGCTGAGCTGCTAGTCTTGCCTGCAAAATACTTACCAGCAGCTTACTCCCAGAAACTCCTGTGCCCAAGAGGCAGGATGTCAGGGGAGTTCTGATGCTGACATAAATAGCAGGGTGACATTGGACATTAGGAATCCTTGGTAGGCAGTAAACTGGTACTTGTCTGTGACAAGTGTTGCCTTCCTGCGTTGGAAGCCGAGTAAGTGAACGATGCTTCTGGACTGTTTGCAAATATGCTGACTTGTGGCCATCATTAAGAATCAATCCCACTAGTCTGGGTTCAGTGTCTAAGAAGTACACACCGTGCATTTTTGTGCTCGGCAATTCTACAGCTTCCTCAGGTTGAAATTTGCAAGTGCAAATAAAGTGGAGGGAAGAACAGGAGCCTATTAAAATTTGAATTTGAAGAATTGCAACCCAAGTTCTTTTCATGAGCTTTTAAAGACCTTCATTTCAGTGATACAGGTGTTACCTAATGTTTGATTAAAATCTAACATACAAACAGAGTTGTGAACCCAAAGTGGTTGCCACAGCTCAGAAATACAGTCTGGTAATACAGTCCAATTGGTCCTCTCTCCTAATACAGGGAAGGCCAAGGATTTGCCAAGATAAAAAAGATGAAGGCAGACTCTTCTTGAGAACCCTTTCTCTGAAAGGAAGGGTGAACTGGATGTGATGCAACAGAACAAATCACTCAGTTCACCGTTGTTCCCGTCACTCTGTTCCAAAGGATCACAGAGACACGGGCGAGTGTGTCTTGCCACTGGTAGGATGAATGTCTGCCAGTTGGGTCCTGTGAGAAGGATGCCAAAATGTTACTTCCATTGCAATTTTTGGTTTGACTCTATGAAAAGGAGAGGATGTAATAGAGTTCTGGACCATAAGGCCATATAGTGGCTGGGTCTCAAGTTTTCCAGTGGTATTCGTGATGGCTCTGTTGTTGACACAAACATCTTCGGGTAGGTGTTGGAGGACAGTGACAGATCTTGTCCTCTGATCAGTAATGAAGGCCTAAAGTGGAGTTTGCAGAATACTTCTTTTTCCTCTCTTCACCATCATTTTCTGTACAGAAATGTAAAACCTTCTTTCTGGTACGTGCTTGTGAGAGTCACAGAAACTCTCAGATACGCTCCTTCTCCACCTCATGCAAGTCAGGCTGAGCTCTTACTCATGCAAGGAGGAGTGAAGTGTTGTCTGTCATTTTTCGATTTCTCTTTGTATGCCTTAAGGAGTGCTGTGGCAGTGCAGGTTGCTCAGAATTGCTGTTGGGGGCATTGTGAGAATGCAATGAACTTTTTGCCGTTTTCCTAGAAAGTAGGACAGGAGCAAAGAGGCAGCAAGAAGCAGCTCTGCAAGGCAGTACAGAGGTGTGAGACTCCTCTGCGGGGGCTCTTCCTCACTGACTCATCTGAGAGCTGTACTCCCACTTTTCATTTGAAAATGAGCCCCTCCCTCGACTCTAGTTGTCCCTAACAGTGTTGGCGTCACCTTTACACCTCTTTCTCTCGCAAGCGTGTGTGGGCGGTGCTAGCTTTGCACATGAGAACACTGGCTAGTGCCCAGCCTCGCTCTTTTGTTCTGGTAGGTCACCATTGGATACACTTTCTTTTATATTGTCAAAAACGTTTCCATGGTGGGGATGGAGACTGCTGCGAGGTGAGGTGCTCCTCCTAGCACACAGTGGAGGGATGTGCTAACACCATGGATATCCCCTCCTAACACCAGCCAGCAGAGACACCGGGGGAAGGTCTCTGCTCTGGAGTTCTAGCACCTGCCTCGCTTTCTAAACACCCGTGAGACAGTCTTGCATTACGTGTGAAATGAATCCATCAGAAATGATGAGAGGGGAGCATGGATCAAACCGCCAGATGGAGGAAAGATACTTACGAGACTCCTTGCTAATCACGCCGAATGTTTCAGATGGGGGCACAGTGACTCACAGAAGGGAGCTGCTCTTCTTCTGTCCTCCATGCAGGTGTGCTGATGGTGACAGCACACTGCCATCCCACGTGGGTGGTGGCTCTCTGAAACATGAAAGGAAGGAGTAAAATGACTTGGAAATTTGAATTCTAGAATGACTTAGCCTTAGGTTAATTCAGTCCTTCAAGCTTTCCATTGTCTTCCTCAGGAGTGAAACAAACATTCTGTTTCTACAGTTGAATGTGATGGCCACAACTTGGCAAGTCTGACACTACCCAGAGTCAATGGCCTGAATCCTGAACACTGACTCTAGGCACATTCCTTACAGGGAATGGCCTTTCAGGGGTATGACAGATCTGGCTTTTCAGTCACCTTCCAGCCATGGGCTTCTGCTGCCCATGAGATCAGTGTAAAGCATCAACTTGTAAGGAAAATCCCACTATGAAAAGCCAGTGTCCATAAAGGGGACAGAGGAGTCCTGCAACTTTCTTTGAATAAAGGGAAAGAGTCTGCTGGAGCCTGTGCCCACAGGGTTTTCTCTGTTGAGGTTTTGGAGGGTGCAGCCTCCCTTTATCCTAAACTCCCAGCTGCATGTTTCCCTCTTCNTTCTACAGTTGAATGTGATGGCCACAACTTGGCAAGTCTGACACTACCCAGAGTCAATGGCCTGAATCCTGAACACTGACTCTAGGCACATTCCTTACAGGGAATGGCCTTTCAGGGATATGACAGATCTGGCTTTACAGTCACCTTCCAGCCATGGGCTTCTGCTGCCCATGAGATCAGTGTAAAGCATCAACTTGTAAGGAAAATCCCACTATGAAAAGCCAGTGTCCATAAAGGGGACAGAGGAGTCCTGCAACTTTCTTTGAATAAAGGGAAAGAGTCTGCTGGAGCCTGTGCCCACAGGGTTTTCTCTGTTGAGGTTTCGGAGGGTGCAGCCTCCCTTTATCCTAAACTCCCAGCTGCATGTTTCCCTCTTCCTTCAGGTATTGGGAACCTCAGCCAATGGGGAAAGGGAGCAGCCTTCCCAAACTGCCTACCACATATTCCCCCCTTGACCCTGTCATTTCCCCCCTAAATTCAGAAACTCAGGCTTGTGCAGACCCATTTGTCTATTTCAGGAGTCAAACTGTCCAAGTTCTGTAACAAACCCGTGGCTTGGAGCTGGTAGAGATATTAAGACCCATTTCAAAAATGTTAACACCCGCACCCTCACCAAACATGGAATTGTTTCTAAAGACATTAGCACACATCTTTCCTATCAAATTCATATAAACCTGGAATCTCTTGGAAAGTTCCTAAATGCTGCTTAGTCTTCGTGGATTGAATTTTTTACAATTAGAAGCAGTGAGTCGAGTCATCTCTAGAATCCCAAAATCCTGCTTCTTAACCCAAGGCCATTTGCTGTTAGAATGGGCACACAGGGAGCAGGAAACAAAACCTGGCCCATCACTCCTGCACAAACAGGATGCAGCAGCAACATACCCAGAAAGGTTTAACAACATCTCACCTGAAAAATGAGTCAACAGATCAGCATTTTGAGGAGAGAGCAGAAATTTTCTGTTCCCAGGACAACAGCACTAAGCAAAGCTGAGAAGTGGTGTTTTCTATTCTTGTGGAAATGCAGTTTAGTCTGCAACATCCAGGATGGAGTCAGGCTGATTTCAGCATTACACTCAGAGCTGACTTAACCAATGATAGTTTAATATCCTTCTCAGTTGCTGTTGTCACAGCAGCTGCTTCATCTTAGCAAACACATCCCAGCCCAGCCCATCTTAGGCCAGTATGGTTTCCTCAAGGATGAGTCCCTTTCAGACGTACCCACAAAAAGTGATATTCCATGTAAAGACCAAGATCAGGGCTGCAATATCCAGCATGAAAAATACACAGGAACTCAGCGGTAATCGGAGAGCTATTTTTGTCCACAAATGTTTCAGGAGTGGTTTTTTTTTTGGTTTTTTTTTTTTTTTTTTTTTTGGTTTTTCCTAAACTGTAAAAATAGAAGACATGATGCTGAAGAAAGACATGCTTCTTTTAGGCACTGGAGAAATTGTGAAGCAAAAAATTAGCTTTTATGTGAAGATTAATCCTTAAGTAGGGAGGTATGGGTCTCTTTTAACACTTCTTGACTTTTCCACAGGAGGTTTTGTATTTATAAGTGATTGTTCCTGCTCACACAGAAAACTTCTGTCTCTTCATCTTCTTCCCTGGAGACTTCTGAACTTGTCATCAACCTGATATCCCAGTCAGAGGAACACTTCCCTACTGTGCAATGAAAATTTATCAGCTTGTCCTTCAGCATGTCTCAACAACTCAAAGATTATTAACTCATCTTTCAAGTGATTAATACTTCAGGGTGTTTGAGAGGCATAACTCTGGTACTTGAGAGGTGCTGAGAGGCCACAGAAAAGAAGACAGAAAGGGAATGCAAAGCACGACAGTTTGGACTGAGGGGCAGAGTAACCCTGCTCTAGTTCAAGTCCTGTACCCACTCCATGTGGGTCCCGTTTGAACTGGCTCCTGTAGCCCCTGCAGCACAAACAGCAAACAACCCCTTTTAATCCTTTGTATGACAATCCAGATCTTTGGATTCTCAAGGGAGTACATCTTAGAAGAAGTCATTTCACTTAGAGCTGCCTAATTATAGCCACGTTGACAGCCACAGTTGTAACTCCTCTGCTAAGAGATTTTTAGTATTCGTCGGTAGGCACCTCATTGGTCGCTGCAGAGTACCTGTCAGTCATGATAATTACTAATTTGTTTTAACTTGCCTCAGAAGCATTCCTAGAGTTTATGGCTGTGCTGTGAGTTGATACAGGCTTTGTTATTCCAGCTTTCCCTTCTACTATGACAGAGGTATGGCAGAAATGCAACATATATAGTCATCGTGGCCTGTCTATAAGTGATGCATTAAGAAAATGCCCAACCCCAATGTATACACCATGCATACACGTTTCAACCACATACAACACTCAGCAGCACCTTACTTTGAAATCAATCCTAGGATTGCTTTTGTGGCTCTGCCTGCATTTTGAACGAACACACTGATAGGTGTGTGTATATATAATTTTCAAAAAAAGCTGGGCTCTCTGTCCTGGCAAGTATGACTGAGGCAGCTAACAGGGCTGCTGAATTCAAATTGTGTCAGGTCAAGCAAAGAAGAACAAGGCATGACAAAGGATACAGACTATTTCATAGCCAGGCAGGCATGGGTTCACTGCTTTTGTCCAAAAGCTCTCATAATCTTGCTCCTAAACTGACCCTGACAGCCTTGTAGAAAGCAAAGTTGCTTCAGAAAGTTGTCATGCCCCCTGTTGCAGCAGGGGATGTCCACAACACTGCTTTTACTGGGATGCAGTGGTACCAGTAAAAAACACCCAGGTCATGTAAAACACAGGGCAAGAGTAGCATAAATACAGAAATCTGTGCTGTAATAAAAGGCTAATGTTCTAACCATAACATTGGAAAGTAGGCAAAATTTCTCTTCCTCTACTACCACATACTGCATGGCAAGCCTAGACCATGCTTCACCCCAGCACTTCTCCACAGCATGGCCCTGCCACTGGCCAACAAGCCACCCCAGCAACTCTGATGCCTGTGAACTGCTCCCCCACAAGCCTCCCCCTCTACTTCCCACCCACTCTACTTCCCACCCTTTCTGCCTCCCACAGATATGCGTGGCTTTCTGAGCCTGATGAGCTCAGAAAGAACCTTTCCAGTTTGGCCCAGTAGAGCTCCTTCCCCATTTTGTCCCTAATTTCTGCACCCCTGTAGTGCTGAGCCATGGCTGTCAGCCTGGAAAATGTGATCTCTGTGGACTTCCTTGAATCCCCCATGCATGGCAGAAGATGGGGATTTACATGCAACACCACAGCTTTGCTGTGTTACTGGCATCAGGAGAGTTCCTCAACCGTGTATCATAAATTGCTCTAAGTGTGCTGGAGTTGTGTTTTTTTTCAGCTCAGGTGCCTATTACCCCTGTGTCCATCCTGACCAGAGGCAGTTTCCTTGCACACCCAGCTTCAAGTCCTGAGCTTTTGGAAGTGGCCTGGGCATCTCTGTTTAGTTGTAGGAATTCTAACAAGAGTATGGTGACATTTTTCTCAAAGCTGGGCAGGGAGGGGTCCCTGGCAGGGAAAGCAGGCTTACTGAGCATGTGAGCTACCCCAGTACAGTCATTCAGCCCAGATCAAGATTTCCCTGTGGCAGCACCAGCCCTTTGCAGGAACACCTGGGCCAGAATCCCCACGGAGACCAGTCCCAAAGTCTGAAGCCCGGTAGCTGTTAAGAATTTCAGAATTTAGAGGAGGTTCACTCACTGTGTCATATTACAGATATGCTATTAATTATTTTGAGTGGGTATTGAAGCAGTAAGACTCTGTGTGTTCCCTGCAGGAGAAGGCTGTTCCAGCAGCACCGCTCTGGCTTTTTGATGCTATTGTTTTAACTCAAAGACCCATCATACAATCAGTTCTGCTACTGGTCCTTGAATCCAAAGAATTTCCCTTCCATCAAACAGAAACTTTAATTTTATGAACAGACAGATGTTTCAAAATGTGACCTTTCCCAAGGTGAAGTACTCAGTGGATGTTTTATTTATTGGTTTCCAATTTTTACACAGGCAGACATGTCTATTCTGTCAGGAAGGTTAAACAAGAAGATGTTTAAAAATTCATTTAAGTGCAAATGCAGTCCTTACTAGCGTAGTAATTCTTTCTCTTAACTGCACATTTAAGAGCAAGATGTGCTTATACAGGAGGATAAATGATAGCTTGTCTAAGGCAGGACTGACAGCTTGTAGATATCCACTGCTGGCTGCAGGTGCAGCTTAAATTGTCTCCAGCCCTTTCCTTGGGCTCGCTTGCCACCCATCTGCTCTCCGAAATTGGACCGTCCTTGAAGTGTGGATGGAGTACCTCTCTTTGTCTCAGCATCTAAGCTCAGGTTCTGTGAGGAGGGGACAGCACTGAGGGGCTCAGAGCAGCTCCAGCCACACCAGCTGATCTTGTAGGGCTCTCATTAGGTGGGCCAGGGCCTTGTGCAGGGGTGCAAGTGAGGAAAGGATCTTCATTTTGGAAACATCGCTCTTCTCTCCCTCTGGGGTAGGAGCAGAGGGCACCTTGGAGGTCAGGTGCAGGCTTGTCTCTTCTGGCTGCTAAGCATCTTGATAATTGAGTGTGATTAATTCAGGAGATTCTCTTTTCTTCCAGACCAGTGTAGCTTAAACTTTTCCAGATTGGTTAAATAATATTTCCAACAGATGCAAGCAAAAACCCCACTAGCGGATTATGGCAAAGTAGAATAATTTGCTGAGAAATTAGTTCATTTGATTGGAAGCAGCACATTATATGCAGTAGTGAACCCTTTAGAACTAGAAAAATGTGCATGAATAATGTAAATAAGAGCAGCATTTTGCACTCATCTTTCTGGGAAAATAAGTCCTGACAGTTTGTTGGATTTGCCTCTTCTGGCTATTTATGATGGTGACTTAGAAACTCTTCCTGATTGAGTGTTCAGTCAAGTGAAAAGGAAGAATAAAACTAGTATAGGCTCTTACACTTTTCTGTTATAAAAACTGACAGTGCCTGGCCCTAACACAATGTGTTATTCTCCCCTGCCAAACCGGGGCTGGGCCCCTACACAGACTTTGCTCCCGAGCTCTGGCTGCTGACACCATCCACCAATTTATACTGTGTAACACAGAATCATTAACATGTGTTGAGCAAGTTTAAATTCCTTCATAATCAGGAGTAATCAGTAACACAGGATAAAAATAGTAAGTAAAAACTGCAGCTCAAGTGATAAAAATAGCCTGACTGAAGCAGTGAGGATGGAAAACAGCAGAGCTTGTGGCTGCAAGGCCAGGACCTCAGAGTCCTCCTCTCTCTCTGCCTCCCATGTGTGCATTTATAGTCTCAGTGCAAGGTGCCATTAATACCCCATGGACCATGAAATGGGGGCTTCTGCACCAAGGAAAGGATTTTTCTGTAAGCTCTCTAGACCCTAGAAGAAAGGGCAGGTTTGATAATGCTTGCATAGCAGGCATCACAGCCCAGCTCCCTGTTGCACTTTTGGCCCCCAGCATAGTCCCTGCACGAGCAGCCAGACTCTGAGTCTGACCAGTCCATCTTTTTTACATCCACATCACCTCCTTATCCCTTGGCAAGAGCCACCCTGGTGCATGTTGGCATGTGGGCGATCCCGGGTGCTGCACTGGGGAGCAGTGAGCCCCTCCAGGTGGCTGCAGCACAGCACCCAGCATGACAGGGTCAGCACTTGCAGTCCTGGTGCAGCACTCCGCTCCTTTGAAACCCTCTCAGATGAATCAGAAGCACTCTGAGCACGAAGCACTGTCCCCTGGCACTCCCAGAGTCCACTGCAAAGTCCTCATCTTGCCCTGGAGAAATCTGGTGGCAATGTCACATCCTGCTCTTTGGGCACATCAGTCTTCGGGAGCTGCACAGGCTGCAGAGGGCAGATCCCCCAGGGCTCAGGAAGGAGTGCCTGGCTCTGTGTCTGCACTGCTATAGAAACATGGTTAGCAGGGCGTGGAAGATGTAGGGACTTCCAGTCCTTTCCAGTTCTTTCCCACATTCTTAGCATGGGTGTGTAGAAAATGAAGAATTTAAGCAGCTTGCTTTGCTATTTTTCCTCTCCTGTGACCCAGGCGACAGTGAGTAAGTGTAGTGCCCATGATATACTCTTATTACCATAGTAACTCAGCCAGGAGCTGATGATTGCACAAGTAGATGCCAAAAGGGAAAGACTGTCTAAGGAATAAATCAGCTCTCTGCTAAATGGGTGCATCGTCCCTATCTGCACTTGATATGCCTTAGAAGGCGGTAGGATTCCTCCAGCACACAGTGAGAACAAATTACACCTTGGGTCTAAGTCTGTGCTTGCAAAACAATCTTCCTGAAGGATCTAACATTTTATATCTAAATGAAAAATTACCCATCCTTTATTAGAATGTTTTTTTAGCAAGGGTCTCCACTGCCCTCTGCATTTCTCCTATTTCCTTTGAAGAAAGGACATGGGGTGCAGCTCCAGCTGTGCCACCTGTAAGAGCACAGGCCTGTCTGCAGTTCTCCACAACAGCAGCCTCTCCACACAAAGAGGGGGCCAGCATTAATCTTTCAGCTTAGTGAGAGTGGCTGGAGCCTCCAGGCACAGGATGCCCTTGGCAGCACACTGTCCAATCTTTGGAATCTCTGCTCTATTTCTGGTGCTCTGGGATGAAAAGGCCTTAGAAGGACTGTGGTGATGAGACAGCCCCTTGCTCCAGGCCATACCATCTACCTGAAAACCTCACAACAGCAGCTGGTGTTTCATGTTCTTGCCATCACAGTGCTCTATGAGGTCTGAAATTACTGTCACACCCAGGCGAGTAAGGACTGAAACACAAAGAAGTCAGCCAGGTACCAAGGCCATCAAAGGAACATGTAGCAGGGCAAGGATTTGAAAGCTCAGGTGAATATTGTATGAGTCCATAGGTGATCTCAGGGTCATGCATCCTTTTCTAAAGCAATTAAGATCAAAGAGGGCTACTTCGAGTACATGGAGTTTTCTTCATATTCTCAGTTTTGCCTTTTGGGTAGTAATCCTTATATCAGCATTAAAACTGCTGGTCTAACATTCACCACTGTTATTCAGGGCCATAACATTTCTGCTTGGTATCCCAGGAGTTAGAGGGACACAGAGGAGCAGATTAGATCATTTTGGCAGTCATGGACAGCATGACTCCATGAAGGCAGCATCAGATAGTGACCACCCTTCAAACTCCATCTTTCCCAACAGCCCAGAACACCTCCTTTGATAAGACAGGAAAAAACATGTCCATCACCGACATTACGTTATGGTGGGAAGTAACAAAGCCCCTCCACACAATCCTGCCTATACAGATAAAAATGTTTCATGAATATTTTCATAACCTTTCCACCAAGTGTTATTAACAGGTACAAGGGCAAGGCTCAATTATGCAAGGTTTCACTTAAAGTTTCTGGTCAGCAATAGCTCAAGTTCCTCTCTACCCCTACCTAGAAACCTGCAAAAGGAAAACTTGCTCTTGAGTCTGGAAGCTGCACCAAAACCAAATATATCTATATTGTGGAGGAGAACTGGTGCATTCATTTGGGAACACATGGAACATAACTCATGTAGATGAGCTATATATATATATATATTATATATATATGTGTGTGTGTGTGTGTATCTGCCTATTTGTGTGTATAAATCCTGAGAGATCTCTCCCCTACTGCTGTGGGTAATAAACTTCTGTCCTCTCAGAGCATGAGAGAGCAAGGCTACCTGGGCTCCTGTCCCTGTCTCACACTTTTCTCTGCCTTTGGTCCATAAAGGACCTGCTGACATTAACAACACATTTGAGCAGAATATCCAAAATGCTTCACTAGGAGGCCAGAAGCAAGTATAAAAGAATCCCGTCACTGGGTCTTCCTGAGCTTTACCAGCAGAGAGCAAGAGGTGATCATGCTGCTGGCCCGTTGTTTAGGGCTGACACTGGAGCCAGGGACATGGCACAGGGCCAAGCTGGGGCTCAGCCACCCATGAAAATCAGAGCCCAGAGAAGGCATTGCAATCAGGGGGGCTCTGAGGAGCTCTGCCAAGAGGCTTGTTTCAGCAGGGCTGCTTGAGGGAACCCACAAAACATCCCCCAAATCATGGACAATGACTGCAGAAGGCACATGACTGATAGTCACACTTACAAGGAAGATGTGCTTGGCCAGAGCAAACACTGCCATTCCAGGGCTGCCACTGCACTCAGACAGTGTAGGACATATGCTGAAAAATAAGAGTAATCTGGAATACGGGCCTTTCATCTCCCTGCACCTGAGCTGCAAGAAAGACATTTCTATTTGATAGGGACGTGAATAAATGAATGACCTGCTGCTTCTGTTACAGGAAAAATTAATAAGGCTGTCATAACTGTCTTCACAAATCTCAGTGACAGCTGCAGGGGACTGTTAGCAGTTGATCTTCCTTGTCTCACACCTGTGTTTTGGGGTAGCACACATCATTGGTATGCCAAAACCTGACAGAGTGCCCACAACCCAAAACATACCAAGCAGAGTATGTAAGTTCTGAGTTCACTGAACTCAGATGAATAAAGACGCAAAACTTTTGACTGAGTGCACACACATCATGGAAATATAGAGAAATAGTGGTCAGATGAGCTCCTAAGGAAGATCTCTCTTTCATTTACCTCCATCTTTAACAGATATAACCATCTTGCCTTTCTCTTGGAGTTAAGTTTTTTGGGTTTTTTTTAACATTTCCTGAATCTTGAAGGAATTTATCTTCACTACACAGCAAAGAGTGTTTGTTTCATACAGATCACCAACAAAATTTGAGCCTGCACAACTTACACAGTTCCTGGATGAAAAACACTCTCTGGGTCCTCACTGCTCATGCACAAAACTCAGTGGTAAGCCATTGAGCAGTCAGGAGGTGTTGGCAGGGGAGAGCAGACACTTCTAGTAGCCACTGCTGCTTTCATAGCAAAATCTGAGGGGAAAATAGGCAAGTAGGTAAAAGATAGTAAATGTGGCAGTGAAGAGGACCCTGTTCCTCTGACAATACAGCTCCCATGATGGATATCCAGTCAAAAACAGACTTGGACAACTTACTTTGAAAACAAATGCATTGTTTTACCTACTCTTCTCCTGAGATACTCATGCAAAAGTACTCTTTTATTAAAGGGTTATTATTTAATTAAAGGGAATGCCTTTAATTACAAGACTTATGTATAAAAGTCTTGTTGCAAGGAAGAGCCTTGTTGCAAGGCTGACTGGCCAGCTCATACCTCCATTCCCTGGAGTCAGACACCAATAGGCATTGAGTCTGTCCAACCCCCCAGAGCACCCGCCCCTTTCTCTTTGCTAAAATCTCTTTACAACAGGACAAACCAAAAGGTGATGCATTCCAGTCCCAAGCTTATTTCTAAAATACTAATAGAAACAGAAAACGGGGTCAGAGACAATGTTGGAGCTTTGAATGTGACAGCCTGCACTTAAGGAATACTGGAAAGGGTTCAGGTCAGAGAAAAGATGAAAATAAGAAGAAAGTGGAGATTAAAGTCTGTGGAGTGGCTGGAGTGTGTGCTACATCTGGGGGAGACTCTGCAGCTAATGGTGAGATGACAGTGTGCGAAAAGATTTGAAAGGGGAAGCCAAACTGGGAAGTCAAATGAAAAGCTGGAAAAGGCAGGTGCTGAAGTGTGTGTGATCATGGAAAATGATGTGGAGAGAGAATGAAAGTGGGAAACAGCAGAACAGAAAGTTTTTCTGAAAGGAGAAGGGACATCTGTTGTCTGCTCTACTAGGCTCAAAGGAAAGCAAAAGGAGTCAGTGGCATCTCAGCCCTCTCTACAGCAGGTGGTTTACAGGCTCCCTTCCCACCAAAGCTCTGGGGAGTCACAATTAAATGCAATGAAGTGGAATAAGATAGGCTGGAGCATTGTAGCATGGCAGTGTGTGAAGTCTGGAAGGTAGTTTCTAAATCCACCTGGAATTTGTTCCTCTGATCTGCAAGGAAAGTTGTGCTCACAGACCTGCTAAGAGCCAAAAAAATTTTTTAAAGTTCCAGTTTACTATATAGTGGCAAAACATTGACTTTTGTAGCAGCAGGGGAAGGAGCTGTGGGTGACCAAAGCCCTGAGACAGATCAAGTATAAGCCTCCAGCCCTGGACCTTGCACCCTTGGGGCTCTAGAGATCCCAGGGACAAGTTCTGTCAGGCTGGTGTTCTTAGAAATCCTCTTCCTTCTCAGGTGTGAGGACTGTGTGATCTCTCCACAGCTGTCTGCAGGCTGTTTTCTGAGGAACAGAAGACACTGAGGCATTGTGTGTACTTTGTTTTCAGCGAGGCCATCTTGGTCTCAGGTGTAGAACAGGCTATTTAAGCACCCACACCCAGTCCTTGCACTGTCAGCCCAGCTGGTTTGCTCTGCTCGCCGCTCCAGCCCCACAGGAGAGGGAAACCCAGCCCTTGACATCTCTCCTTGCAGAGGGGTAACAAAGATGCCTGCCTCCAGCCCATGCACTGGGATCTGCAAAGGGCCTGTTTCCATAAAAACCAACAACAGCCTTTGGGACAGACTCTGAGCTTCCCATCTGGGAAGACTTACTCCCATCTCCCAATGGAAGACCATTTGGGGCAGATTTATTCCCATCTCAAACGATGATGGGAGCAGGAGAGATGTGAGCCATGGGGGGAGCCAAATGCCTGCATCCCCATCTCTTCTTTCAGGCTCTGTAGCTCTGCAAGTTTGGGTCACTGTGGTGGGTTAACCCTGGCTGGACACTGGGTGTCCACCAAAGCCACTCTATCACTCCTGTCTTCAGAGGGACAGAGGAGAGAAAATAAAATTAAAAGTTTTTTGGTTGAGGTAAGGATAGGGAGAGATCATTCAGCAATTATTGTAATGGACAAACGGACTCAACTTGGAGAAATTAATTGAATTTATTACCAATCATATCAGAATAGTGTGAGAATTAAACCCAAATCTTAAAAACACATCCCCCCCTCCCCTCCCATTTTCCTGGCCTTAATTTCATTCCTGACTCTACCTTCTGCCAGCAGCACAGGGGGACAGTGGAACATGGAATGGGGATTGTGGTCAACTCTTCCCACGCTGTTTCTATCACTGACCCCTCCTCAGGGAGAGGATTTATTTCTCTGCTCCAGCATGGAGTCCTTCCCATGAACTTCTCCAATGTGAGTCCTTCCCATGGGCTGCAGTTCTTCACAAAGTGCTCCAGTGTGGCTCCCTCCCATGAGGTGCTGTTCTTCAGGCACAGCCTGCTCCAGAGCAAGTCCCCCATGGGGTCACAAGTTCTGCCAGCAAACCTCCTCTAGCATGGGCTCCTTTGCCCGCAGGTTCACAGGTCCTGCCAGGACCACCCTGCTTTAGCACGGGCTTAACACAGGGGCTGAGCCTCCTCCAGCATCCCCCTGCTGTGGTGTGGGATCCTCCACAGGCTGCAGGTGGATGTCTGCTCCACCGTGGGCTGCCTCACCATGGTCTTCAGCATGGGCTGCAGGGAAATCTCTGCTCCAGTTCCTGGAGCCACCCCATCCCCCCCACTCCTTCACTGACCTTGGTATCTGCAGAATTATCACTGTCACATAATCTCATTCTGGTCTTCTCTGGCCACAACTGTTTCTGTGCAATAACATTTTTCTCTTATTAAATACCTCATCCCAAGGGGGCTGAGATGGGCTCAGCTTTCCCGGGGGTGCTGCCATCATCACTGATGAGTTCAGCCTTGGTCAGCCACTGGTCTGCCTAGAAGCCACCTGGCACTGACTGTGGAACACAGAGGAAGCTTCTAGCAGCTTCTCACAGAAGCCAGCCCCTATATCCCCCACCCCCATGCATCCCCCCAAAACCCTGCCACGTAAACCAAATACATTCACTTCCCAGATCAGGAGGCCATGACCTTCAGTGGGGGCTTTGCCACCATCAGGGAGTATAAAGAAGTGTGAATGGAGGTTCATCCCTTAAGGCTGAATGTCTCATAGTAGCCAAAACCACTGAGAGGTTGAATTTGAACATGTTCCATCACAGCCCACGAGTTAGCCTCTAGTGTGGCGTTGCATGCTGGTGGCCATGAGGAATCCCAAGCCCTTACCAGTTCAGGTCTTCCCATCTCAGCTCGTGATGCTGTCTGTGAAACATCAAGGACTCAAAGATTCCTGCCTTATCTGCATACTGTCACCATTCACTCATGCTCCAAAACTTTCCAAATACAAATACATATATATATATATATATATATATAAGCGGCCCTCCTGAGTGGATCATACACATGCAACTGCTCTGAAAGATCCAGTAGCTAAGTTCCCAACATGAATATGCTTCATTAGTTCCATTTGCTTTTGTTTTTGTTGGACAAACATTTCTATTTGTCTCATCCACAAAGCAGATAAATAGCTTTTTCCAGCTTCTGTTATGTTGTTTCACACCAGTAAGGACTAGTTATGCTGGTCTCAGGAAGTCGACCTACATCCTTTTGCTTGTTATTATCTCATCAAACAGGCCAACCTTATGCTAGCTAGTTCTTGCCCTGTCTTGTTTCAGTCAGTTGGCATAGTGGCTCTTTTTCCAAGGATTCACATTTCATTTGCATAAGAACATTAATGGAGTAATTTCAGAAATAAATGCCCAGCTTAACCCTGCTGTACCCTTAGGAAAAGTTCTCTTCACTGGGAAGGCTTTTTGGCATTTCCTTTCTCCTCCACTGACTAACAATGGCACAGATGAAAGACGTCAAACTCCTCTTTGTGCCACTTTCAAAAACAGTGGCTTTCACAATAACAAAACACATCCAACATTTCCTGTCTGGCTTAGGCTAAAGTCATCATTTGTTTTCTCCAGATGGACCAAACACATATAAGACCAGAGTAGGCAGGCCAGAGAATCTTACTGCTGGCAAACTTCTGAACTTTACATTCAAGGAGGGTATGATCAGCACAAATGGCTGGGGCAGTACCACATTCAGAGTCCTGTTTTGCACATTTTACCAGAGGCAATAATGGGTATTTAGAAAAAAACCACAATAGTCCCAAGAGTGGAAAATCCCAAATCTCTCTGCACAGGGCACTGAGCCCAACTGTTGGGGTTTAGAACCAAACACCTTCTGTTTCTTGCTTTGCTCCCCAGGATTACTGCATCCATGGTCACACTGCAGCGTTCCCAGTTTCAGCAAGGAAAGATTAGAAAATCTTTTTTTATTCCTGAAATAGCCTACACCTCTCTGGTTTCTGGGAGGAGGTGGTGGATGTGTGCTCAGGCCCCTCCAGCTGAGCAGGTATTCCAAGCTCCAGATGCCACTTCCAGCAGGGAGGGAAGCTGGTGCCTGTTTCATCCCATCCTTCACACTCACTTTCTCTTCTGCTATGAGCTGTAAAGAAAGATTGTGCTTTGTCAAGGTTAATGAGATATTTATTCTAAATTTGATCTTTCCACTTAAAGCTTAATTACTGCCCTAGAAGGCTCCAGTCCTTGCAAATCAGCATCTGTGAGTAACAAAAAGATGGAGCCCTCAGCTATTTCACACTACATGAAAGGAGCACCATGTCAGATCATGTTATGAGGTACCTCAATTATCTATGAGTCAATCAGTCATAGGTTTTCCTCAAGCATGTGTTACCCCCCCACTGTCATCATCTTCCTTCCCTGGTTCTCCCATTCAAGACTCTCTCCTCCACCCCTCTTTGATGCCCATTTGAGGACACCCAGCTGGCGTGCATGATCTCCAAGACCGGGAGATCCTTCAGCCCCTAAGGGAAAGATTTCCTTGCCATGAAGGCACTCCCCTATTTGCTTGACAATCCCCCTGCAGAGATACCCTTAAGCTATCTGCAAGATGTGCTACCTGTCTGTCCTCTGGAGGGGTGCATGCCTCCCTGGGGATGCCTTCCCTGGGATATAGCTATGGGCCTTGAACAACAAGGGGAGCAGGCACAGAAACCCACGAGAGGCAAAAAGGGGTGATCCAAATGCAGGGCTAGCTCCATGCACTGCCTTTGCACTCTTCTGCAGAGGCTTCTGGCTACACCAGCCTGGTGCAAGGAGTGGTCTTGCACCTCAGACATCTCCTTGCAGGTTCCTGCTGCTGCTCCCACTGTTGCCAGTGTCCCACACCAAGGCCTTGTAATGAGAGGTCAATGTCACCTCTGACATCTTCATCCAACCTGGGAAACACGGCAGAGCCAAGTCCCATGGTGTTGCAGTGGGGCAAGGGGGCATTTGAGCAAGAAAAGCCATGGAGGGCTCTGCCTGCAACACCCCAGCACCACCCCAGATCCCACAGACCAGCGATGCCCACCCAGAACTTGCAGAGGAGCCAGCCCACCCTGTTAGGCCCAATCCTGAACCCAAGCATTCCTTTGCTCACCTTCATTTTCAGAAGGCTAACATGACAGCAGTCCATCAGCATCTGGGGGCAGCTCAGCTCCTGGGCTGAGAAGTTTTGGGTGTCTCTGGTGTCCATCACAGTGCGGGTGCTGCTACAGCTTCTCTTCATTGTCACAAAGGAGCTGGGTGTGAGCTGTCTGATGTGGCACCCCGAGAACAAGGAGCACCAGGGCGGGCACAGCTCCGCAGGAGGCACAGGCATGGATTTGACATCGGCATCAAGCCCCAGCAGGACCAGTACTGGATCACAGTGAATGTGCAGATGGCACTGTGGACTGAGAGCTGCTGACACCTTCATTGTATGGCCAAGGCCCTCAGGGGCAGATGTCACCCTTCACCATGTGCAAATTACTGGCCCCATGGAACCCAGAACCAGGACACTGGTGCAGTTACTGGTAGGGACCTCCAGAGGCTGAGGACCTCCAGGGATTGGAGGACTTCATGTGGGGAAAAGATGTGGGGACCTGGGTGGAGATGTCTGCGGGGGTTGGGGATACCTATGGGAACAGGGACCTCTAGGGCTGGTTAAGGACTGTGGGAGATTAGGGAGATCAATGGGTTGGGAATGTCCAGAGACACAGAGGACATGCAGGGAGGGTGTCAGGGGTGGGTGACACCCCTGCACCATAGTGAGCCTATAGCAAACACCACGTACCTCTGCTCCCCCCTGCATATGGCTGCAGGTATTGAAAGCCCCTCTGTGGGGGTATGTTGGGGGAACTAAAAGCAAAAAACCACATCAGGTCAGAAGCTTCTGCCAGGCAGGATGCAAAGCAGCACAGGCCAAACCTCCAGACTGCGTCAGCACATCACGTTACGCTGAGCTGCACTAATTAGTAGCCTAAAGAGAAACGGCACCAGCATGGATGAATTCTCTCTGAATCAAGTCTCCCAGCAGAGACCTGCTTGGGCATCAGCCCTTTCTGCAATCATTGCAGCAGTTTCCAGCTCTGGCTCCAGGTGATTGTGTTGGTCTCCCATGCTGAGACCAGGTGCACCTGGCAGGCACCTTCATGGGTGTCCAGGAGAGCTGTGGGGTCACTCAGGCTCTTAGAACTGAGATGTGCTGGGCAGGAAGCTGAATGCTGTTTTGGAAACACTTCTGTTCTAGGCCCCACAGCTTCCCAAGGAGGCAGGGGAATGGGTAAATTGGTCAGTGGGGGGTGCGAGCAGTGACTCCTCAAGTGTCAGTGTGGAGCTTGTTTCTTCTAAAGCCAGGATTATGTGTATTCTCTGAGCTTTATATAGTTGCTCTGTAAAGAGAGGAACAGTCATATGTCAAATATCTTAAAAGATTTTAACAAGCTCTTCACCAGAAAGACAGTTATTCTGAACAATTTTGTTTTCAGTATGGCCCACGAATACATAAACATAAATGGTTATATTATAATCAGAATACTGGGGCTCACTCAACAAGTCTGATTCATGGCTCTTCGCAAAACACTCTGAAGATAAGGGAGCAGTTACAACTCATCAAGGATACATAAATTTAACTATGGGCACGAAGAAACATTTTTAAATGTAGCTACGTGTCTCTTTAAGACTTGCTATGTTTAGGAGGTCAGTGTCCTTCCAATGCCACTGCTACAACTGTAGTTAATCACAAGGAAAAAGCATTCAGCCTCTGTATTTCAGTTTGAGACAGCTTGGTGAAATCAAATCAACAGAATGTGTCCAACTTGACTTTTCAAAGACTAATTTTTAACATTTGTTTTGATATAACGTAGTTGTTCTATTGGTAGTTTAGCCCAAATTGATTTCAAATGTCCTGGTTACCTACAGAACAAATAAAGAGAACAGCAATCAGCCCTCTCCCAGCCCTGCAGGAAGGGAGGAGCTCTTGGGCTCTCTCTATCAACCTGTTGTCCCCCCAGTGCAGGACTATGCAGTGCTGCACAGTTGTGTTCAGTCTCGCCAGGGAAACATCAGTTTATGACACTCCACAGTCTCCAGCTGAAAACTGCTCCACTCTT
Source organism: Regulus satrapa (assembly GCA_013396955.1). Taxonomy (NCBI): domain Eukaryota; kingdom Metazoa; phylum Chordata; class Aves; order Passeriformes; family Regulidae; genus Regulus; species Regulus satrapa. The sequence goes on along the minus strand of VWZN01002337.1, from coordinate 148,789 downwards.
GGAAGAACCCTCTTGCTTAATGCTTGCCTTAAACTATCTTTTGTTGCATTATACTATCAGCAACATTTATCTGAGCCATTCTGAGTATCCCAGAACAAGACACTATTGCTCTTTCTTCAGGCCTCATGTTTAAAAATAATTAATCAAATTTTAAAACAAACAAACAAACAAACAAACAAACACTCGAAAAACAGCAAAAAATCATCCAGTAATAACAGAGGTGAGTCTCTCATCTTCTGTTGCAATAACAAAGTTAAACAATTTAAGATGTCATCACCGCTGAGAGGTATTCCTGCTTACGACAGCTCTGACGCAGGGAGGGGGAAACTCCTTTCGGAAGTGTCAAGACATGCCCAGCAGTGGCAGTGAGTAATGTTTCCTGTTATCATGGGATCTCTCATTAAATATGAAAGGAAAACAAGGTATGTTATGCTGGAAAAGCCGTGTTCCTTGTACTGTAGCCACAGCCCGCGAGGTGGCAGAAGGAAGCGGGTGTCACCGCAGGCTCAGCCAGCTCAGCCTGCACTTCTCTTGATCACTGCTGTTTTCAATTTTGAAAAGCAAGGCAAAAGAAAAAAACAACTGGAGAACAGAAGCATGCTTAACTCTCATCTACAAACTTTCCTGAAGAGGAGGATAAGCTACTAAGAGGATTGTTTGTAAACACTGAACACAGAGAGAAGTGCAGAAAACAAAGGGCACGCTTTTCACTCTTTAGCACTATGTATTTCAAAATGGTACGAGAAATAATAGCAACGTCTAGGAATTATTTTATGGCTCTTAGTGAAGTGATGACTGCCAAGATGCTTTCAGACAGCTCTGTTGCAATATAAATTTGCAACAAAATTATCAAACCAGCTCTCTACTAAGCCCACCTGTCCTGTAGGTTTATTGACCTGTTTATTGACCAGGTCTATATCCAGCAGTAATTAATAAA
>VWZN01002337.1:135617-147808 GCA_013396955.1 Regulus satrapa | reverse complement strand
AAAAAAAAAAAAAAAAAGAAAAAAAAGCTCAGCTCTTCAGTCTAACAGGTTTTGAAATCCTGAAGGAATGCAATGCATGAATTTATTCAGAAATCAGCAATTAACGTCTCAAGCTCCAAGAAACCTGGCCCCAATTAAGCTTCTGAGGGAATCCCACCAAAAACCTTACTCACACAAGACTGCAGCTCTCTCCTCCATACAGAAGACATGGTGGTAGCATTACTGAGTAGCATTCCAAATAGCCATGTACTTGGAGGATTTGCTTCCTGGCAGAACTGGGCTCTAGGTAGGAGGGTCCTATATATATATATTTAATTTTTTTTAAAATTTTTTTTAAACTCCCTTTGCAGGATTCCCAGCATGTCCTGCATCTGTTGGAATTACCTGCTGAAGGAAGCTCAAGCAAACACCTGGTTTCATCCTATATTGCAAAGTAGGTTTAAATGGCAGCTGCAAGATACTGCTCTCCCCAGCGATATAGTTCAGCAATATGGCTTTACTATTAGTTTCTTGGGGAAATACCATAGAAAACAGAACAATAATCTGTTTCACTCCCCTAGTTAGCAAGAGCAGGGAGGCCAGCATAAGCTTATCACATCTCAGAGAGCAGAGAACCCACAAAAAAACTTCTGTGTGGCTGCGTCCCATGCAACCCTCTGTATGCCCCAAAGGGAAGGTTATGATGAGAGCTTGAGCTGTTGCATCCAACCACAAAGCAAAAAGCCTCAGAAAACCAGTTTTACTCAGCCTGTCCCTCACTCCTCATGCATTGCTGCTGGTCTGAGGTCATGTGTTGTATTTCCTAGATAAAAGTGAGTGAGATCACCTTAGACAGTCTTTATAGTAGATCTTAATTAGATTGCCCATGGACTATGTCCTTTCTTTGCCACGTCTGCTCTGACAAAGTAGGCTTGCTGGCCATTACCTGAGGAGTTTTGCTGTCTGGCTGAGCTGTTTGTGCTCTGGACTCTCTGGAAGCAGGTCCCACAGCAGTCGGTGCTCACTGGCTCATCCTGCAATGCCACTCCTGCCTGCACAACCTGCAGAAAGCACTTTAGGAAGGGATCCCCTTTTCTATGACAGTATTTCTGTTCCATGTTCCTTTCATTAACTTAATTCTCCATAAAGCTCCCTCACCAGCAGGCTGACACCACCTCCTCAGGATCCCGTGGTGCTTCTTGCAGATCCAGCACAAGTCTAAAGCACCCACCACTGAGAAATGTTCCTGCTCTGTTGCCCTTTGCGTACCAACTTAGGTTCTTCTGCCTTAGGAAACTCTTAGTCCCTTTAAGTGAGGCCAGCTTTGTGCTTTTCTGTCACTACAAAGTTCAGTACACTTATAGCACCATTGTGTAATTAACACTGCCATCACATTCTGACAATCTTCATTTTTTTTCTCTTATGCTGCAGTTTTTAAATGCAGATACCACCAGCAAGACGATAACTGTAAAATCATTTGCACCTGAGAGTTTCTTTGTATGTAGAGCCAGTGCTCTTTGTTATAATAAAACTCTTACCTTAAAAGTTAAAAAGCAGTTGAGCAGCACAGTTAAGAAATCTGTTTTTCCATGGATTTTTAGCTGGATTCTCTGGTGTCCAGCAAGACACAAACTCCCTGCAAAAAAATGGCACTGGTGGGAAGCAATGTCTCTTCCATGTATATTTTGTGGTGTCTGAGAGGAAAACTCACAGCGCAGCTCTCAGGATCTGGGGAGGATGCTCTGTGCTTGGATGGCTGCCTCTGCTGATTAACTGCTCCCTCAGATTCTGACTGAAATCAGCCAGTGGGTCCAAAATTCCTAATGGGCCAGACTGAATGCTTGTATAAACCTCCTCTCCATGGGAAAATGCTCCAGAAGAATACATGGTCAGACCAATTGTGCATGTCAGTAGCTCTGCTCTGAGTAAGCCAATTTACCTCAACCAGTCTGGTCCTGTTAACAAAATGTAACTACTAATATAGGAGACATGCCAGCAAAGCCTGGGTAGCTCTGATAACATTGTGTATGGAACAGAAAGTTTAAGATAAAGTCAATGGAAAGAATTTAAGGTTGGGTGAGATCTAAAGCTGAAGCAGAATCCTGGCATGGTTGGAAGCCCTGCACTCAGCTGAGCTTTTCCATTTCTGTGGCAGAAGAACCCCCTGTGCTTGCAAAGTCTCTCCCTTAGAGGAGAGACTGCTGGGGACTGATTGCAGGATGTTAGACTCCCCCTGAAGAGAAATCCCTTAAAAATGCTGTCATCATCTTAATTGCTGATTATATCTTCTGGCAACAGAAAAGAAATGAGAGCTACTTCTGAGTTAGGGAGCTTGCATGGACTGGGTCATCATACTGCAGAAGCAATGGATGTTGTGCTAGAAATAAATTGGACTCTATAGCTTGAATAGATGCCAAGGAGCAAGTCTGATCTCCAAAACTGCAGCTAGCAGACCATGAAGAGAAATTGGCAGAAAAACACAGTGATCAGCCGTTGAGAACTGCAACAGGTCCTGCAGAGGAGGAGCTCAGGACTGGGTACCACATTCCCATACAATGTGAGAACTGCAAATGAACAACTCCACCTCTTTGAAATTCACTTGTGGGCCTTCTGGAAAGAATTAAACACAGGCAACAGCGCTCAAACCAAAAGTAGAGGTGGGCTGGATTTCTGCCAGTATTCATCATACATAATACCTCATCTAAGAGAGAGGAGAACCAGAGAGGAGGTCAAGTACATCTGTTGACTGTGCATCTGCCACGCTCTTAATGCTAATGGACCTGTGCACATCAATGCCCACGAGCAGTGCAGCCCACAGTATGATGCAGGATTATCTTTTAGAATGCCTTGCTAGCAAACCAAAGTCCAGAAATTCTTAGCCTCATCTTCCTTATATGTTAGGGAATAATGTTACTCCTACCCAACATTATCTGTCATCAACATTATCCTTCACTTCTGTCCTTATCCAGACTAGGGCTGGCTAAGGCTCTGCTGGGACATAAGCCACTGAGTTGCTGTGAGCCCCCTTCAAAGTCAGTGCCTGGAGGGCAGCACTGGAGGCATGATTAGAGAGCAGCTACCCTAAAGGGGTTGGGGTTTAACTCCCCTAGGCTCTGTGTCTGTAGCAGAGACTTAGCAGGCTGGAACACATTTGCTAACACCAGACTTATCAAGTCTGGACTCAGCCCTTTCTTTGAAGGGTGGATATTGGATACTTTTTGAGGATTACTGGTATTGTGCTGGATATCAGTGCTGCGGTCCTTCTGTCACAGCACAGTGGAACAGCTGTTTCCCCCTTAGCCTAAGGAGCAGGATCTTGACACCCTTCCTAGAGGCCCTGTGACACTTGGTCAGAAGTGCCATCACTAGACTGTGCCAGAACAAGTAACCTTAATGCTATAAACTGCTGTCTCTCCTCTCACAAGCAGCATAAGAGCTGCAGGCACTCTGGAGCAACCATGTGATCAAGTTGATTCATCAATTCTGCTCCAGTAAATCCCACCTAAAACTCTTCAGGATGTACTAAGGTTAGATGAGAGACAACATGCAAGTATGCTTGATGGTTTAATTTCTCCCTGCCATCATGCTTTGTCCTAACTGTTAAAAAACAAGTATTTTGCACTGAGAAGGTTGCTGGCTGAAGTGGTCACAGGTTTCCACAGCTGTAATGCCTTCGCCCAGGGCTGGATGCTGATGTGTCTGGGACTCTGTGTGTTGTGCAACACATCCCAGAGAATCTGCAGCCACATCTAACATCATCACTGAGATTTAAGAATGTAGCTGTCCCATCATGAGACAGCTGAGAGCAGGGGATCCAGCGTGTGAGGTCAGTGTATTCCACAGGATCATAAAAAACACAGAGGTGCACAGTGATGAGCCTGTAATGAGCCTGCCAACTGTGTCCTTCACTGGTTTTCAGCATTGTCGTGGAATTCTCCCCAGTGGCCCTGAAGAAATTCACAGAGGTTTGACTGGAGCCTTTTCTCTTGCCTGGGCTGTTCTAAGCTCAAGGGTGGTACCTCTCATCTCCTGCTCTTTCCCAAGACAAACATTTCTGCCTTCTCTGAAGGTGGGTGTGGTAAAAAGCCACCTCCAGTGCTGAGTCAGCAAAGCCATAGGTTCTTTCCCATATCATCACTGCCTAAGCACCTCGCCCTCCACAGCACCTCTCAGCAATGAGAGCCACAGGCTCTCCAGCCGTGTAGAGCACCAAGGTCGTTTCCTGACCCAGGGCAAGGTCTAATGGGTGGAGTTATGACCTGCAGTGACTGTGAAGGGCATTAGCAAGGCTCTGCGCTGGCAAGAGGATGCAGGGTTAGGGTGATGAGGAAAAAGGGATTCAAGCTTCAGAGTAGCTGTGTCAGCCTTAGTCCTTCTGCTGGTGTGTTTGACACGCACAGCTGCACCTGGGTACTACTGGAGGCTTCCAAATCAACGGTGGCATCCACAGGGCATCCACACGGACTAGTGAACGTCAGGCCTAGCAGTGTTGGTTGTGGAAACTTTGCCTAGCATATGGGAAGGGACATCTAGAGAAAGATGTGGGAAAGATGCTCAGGACTTCAGGGCACCCAGTAGAGCAGTCAGGACAGTAAGAGCTGGACCTGGTCAGCCTCGGGGGCAGGCTGTCCGCAGTACAGTCTCGAGAAGTCAAAAGAGAAATACAGGTGTCTTGTTTATAGGCTGATGGAAACCATGGGAACAGACTGGGAGCTGACTGTACAAAATCTCAGAAAATAATTGCTCATGGGAAGCCATCCTTGCTGCCAGTCTTTTTTAGCAGTGCTAGTCCCACGAGGACCTGTTCTTACAAAGTACTATTCAATACTAGTTTAAGCTCTTTTGTTTATCAAACAGAAAAGTAAAACAAAAAGCATCACATCCCGATTTTAAATATCTGTGGAAAAGATTTCTCTCACCAAAGAACTTTTTACAGTAACAGAGAAAAATATAAAAGCAATAAGCCTGGGAGGTACTTTCCAGGTGAAATTTATTTTGCTTAAAGGTACACATTTAAAAATAGGGAACAGGTAAAGTGTCCAAAGGCTCATGTTGTGCAGGCCTTTGGCTTTGAACAGATGGAGTTATTACCATGAATACTGGGATGTAGGGGACAGGACCAGGAAAAGCCTGGAACCACTGGTTTGGAAAAGGGTACTCTGGAGATGTGGCAGTAGGAAGGCTCAGGTGCAGGATGTTAAGGGGTTGCAGTCTCGGTTCGGGGATGGAGAGAATGGAGCTTGCAGGTGTTTAAGCTGCTCCTGCCTATGCTTAGACAGGATCAGGTCTTTGTATTCTAACCTGGTCTTCTTGCCTATGGAAGCATTGTAAAATATACTTTCCCACGGGGACAAACGGGCATGTCTCCAGCACCAGGCATTTCTACTCCACTTCTTTATAACCCTTTAGCCAGGTTGCAAGAGCAGAGTTTATCAAATTAACTTTGCAGACCAGTAGTCAGATAAATTCCTTCCTTCCTTCCTTCCTTCCTTCCTTCCTTCCTTCCGTTTAAATTAGAGCTTTACATTTTTCTAGCCTAGGAAATACTAATGTGCAAAGTTTGTACAAAGAGCAGGTAATGTTACCTCACAACCAGCTCTTGGGACTCTTCTTTAAGTGCCATTCTGTCTTGCCTGATTAGAGATGTGCACTGAGTTTTCACAGAAGCATTAATTCATCCTCTTTGGTTTTCACCCACAGTTTCCAAGCAAAAGCCAGGCTAAAGGACAGAGGGAAAAAAACCAGCCCTCTGCCTGTGCTGCTCAGACATCAGCCACATAGCAGGAAAAGGGTTTTCCATTCCTCCATCCCATGGCAGTCTGTCCTAAGAGTACACTTAGAAGCATCTACTGACACATGACTTCGTATATCCGCAGTAACTCGGCCGCAGAAGTTATAGCAATTAGCACAGACATTCTGTCTTGCTGCCCCATAAGTAAAGTTTTTTTACCTCTACATAGCTGCCATCTTTTGGCATTGCTGGCTCCTTCCAGGAATGTGTTTTCTGTTCTGCTCCACATTCCATAGCACATTCCTCCGGTGCAGCAGTCTGCTATCTTATGCACAAAGAAATGGGATCCAGTGGCCTGGTGCAAACCAAATCATTCCCCTGATTTCTCTTGCCAGGTCCTGCTTATCCACCAGTGTTTGTTAGCTAGACCTTACTATGTTCCAAGCACCGTCAGCAGCTGGCAGGAAACACTGGCAATCACAGCAATCCCCACAGCTCACTTTGTAGCAGGCTCTTTGGATTCCTGCCTTTAAGTCAAGCAGTGATTCCAGAGCGAGCGTAATGGGGCATCTGAAAAGGAGAAAGTTGAAATCCAGCAGATGTTTCTCACTGATCTCTTCCTGAAGAAACAGACTGCTGGGACTGAGCCAGCACTGCTAACCTGGGAAAACCAGCAGTGCGTGTGCGGCACTTTCAGATGGCCAAGGCCACTTCCCTTCCATGGAGAATATCCTACAGCTGCAGAGCCCCTTCCTGTACTCTCTGTGCTTATTCTCTCATGTGTAATTCTGACACGCACCTTTTGGCCTTTTGCTTCCTTATCCTGCAAGATTTTACGTGCTGTTTGGAAAACATGAAAAGCTTCCCACCCTGCCCTTAGCAGTTCTAGAATGGCAATGAAATCTGCACATGGAGAACTGAAAAACAGATGGAGAGGCTGGCTCTGGATGAGAAGTAATTGCCCCTTCCTCGAGGTACAATAAGCAGCTACCCAAATATTTCCAGTTTGAGGCTAGAATGTTGCAGATGGGCTGAAGAAGGAAGCAGAGATAGAGAACACTTTGAGCCACCTCCACACACAGGCATCTCTGGGATGTGCAGCCATTCAGAAGCACGGGCTGAGAGATGCATTCCTCTTCTTGAGGCTAGAGGCCAGTTGTCAACAAGGCTGGCATGTTTGTGAGAGGTGTTAATCACAATTGCTGCAGGTTTTAACATGCATGTGACACGGTGTGTGGATTTTCTTTGTGTCTCATACATGTATTGGTGGAGAGAAGGAAACCTTGGTCTTCTGAAATAATTGAAAGTGTACATAAATATTTGTTTTCATGATAAGGCAAGGACTTGCACACGTACGGGATTCAAAAGCATGAATGGAGGGCACAGGCAAAAAAAGGGAATGATTAATTGGAGTGCATTTAAAAATAGTAACTGTACGCAATGCTGAGCAAAGCTAAAATCTATTTTAAGCTGTTTATACAGAACGGAAGCGTATGTTCTCAAGGTCTTCAGTTTGTCTCTGTGGGTTGGTCAAAAAAGTTGTGACATGCTGAGAAAGGCATTTGTGCATTGTGTTTTTAGCAAAACTCACTTCCAACAAAATGGATTTAAAAGAGGAGAGACTGCAAAATACTTAAAGGTCACAAGGCAATCTTGGCCCATGCTCTCCAGGAGGTACATATGTCTTGAAACCTTTAAGGAACTGCATCTCCATGCTTCTGACTGCCTCCATCTGTCATTCCTCATGAGCCTTTTCCTCAAGCCCTCTCACTTTTGTCTCTCAGGGAATGTGGGCAGCTGCTTATTGCATCCTCCCTTACACATTTTTTTGCCCTTCCAATGGAGAGGGATGCTCACTGAAGCAACCCTGTCCGTTCTTACTGGAAAATGTTAGGGGAAAAAAAAATATCAACCACCAAATCCAGAAAAAGGACAATTAGCTGTAGTCCCTGTGCTACCAAAATCTACCATTGACTTCGGAATGCTTCCTTGGGCAACCTAATTTAAGGTTTGGTGGCAAAAGTATTTCTGCAAGCTGCCTTGCTGCACAAGAGCCTAAGCCCACGGTAGAGGCGACGTTGAAGCGAGAGTTATATCAACTTTTGGAAAAGGTTTACAAATGTGTGGCCACCTGGTGCACTGCCAGCTCACTGGGGGTGGGGAACAAGGGGACACTGTCCTGCTAGGAAGGATAAGTCCCTCTTATTTGTGTGCTTCTGGAGTCTACTGATGGGACCAGGAGTACAGTGAGGAGCACAGCGAGGCTGGCAACGTGGCGGACATCACCTGAGGTGGTCCTTGTTCTGGAGGATGCCATCCATCAGGTGTCCCTGGAACAAAAAAGCTGTTCAGAAAGGCAGCCAGCAAACCAGGAAAAGATGCTGTATTGCTGCTAAGGTTGCTGGTTCTTTAAAGCTAGTGTGGAACTGGAAGGGTACCACAAGCCTGAGGTGCCCTGCCAAGAGACTTGCATTGTTGTGCTGGCTTCTTTCCAAAACAGAGCTTAATCTTCAGTTTCCTTCTCAATTTGTTCATTCTCCTTTTTTCCTACCTATGTTTTCCATTTTTAGACCTTGTGGATCAGCATACTGTGCACAACAGAACACCCAGTTCTAAGCAGCATACAAAAGGAGGCATACCATCACGTGCCTTAAAATATTTATTTTTGCAGTATATATGTATTGTGACTTCGTTTCATCTCATGCCAGTGCAGTGCTAAGAATCCACCGATTCTGTGAGCCAAATAGGTGATTTAAAACCTCACACTTTTTTTTTTTTTTTTTTTTTTTAATTTGCCACAACAGCAATACTGTTTCAAGCCCACGAGGTGCCCACGCCCCAGCTCTGGAGAAGTGGCACACAGCAATCGGGGTCAGTGGAGGGACAGGAGTTAATGCTGTGTCAGGGAGGCGTGAACTGCATGTATGAAAGCTGGAGCTGTGGCTGTGAAAAATGCCTTTACAGGGGAAAGAAGGGTATGCTAACGCGTGGGGGAGGGAGGAGGTGAAAGTCCACACAGCAGAGAAAAGGTAAATGAGCAAAACGCTACCTTGGGAGGCCCCCAAACTGGATAGGCACTGCCACATGATGCTTTCTATCAAACAGCACTAACCACCAGGATTACAGCCTGGCTGGGCTGCTGCCTGCATCCATGTCATCCTGTCCCTAATACTCAGCGATGCTGACTCTGATCCACCATTGCATCAGCCTTGACTATTCCTTCAAAGGCTATCGGGTTCAAAGCCAATCTCTGCTATTCTTTCTTTGTGTCAACACTGCTCTGCATCCACAAAATCTGCTGAGAAGATCGCTGTCACTTGCAGGCCCAGGGCATCTCCTTCCCTTTCCTTCACTACTTTAGACGTGGCAAGGGGGTCATGGTGGGGCACCAAATAAAACCCCTCAAGAGGCAGGCACACGGTACCAGCATGTTCCTCCCTGCAAGCCGGGGTCAAGGGCAGCCCCGGGGCACAAGCCAACATTTAGCCAGCTGAGATGATGCTTGATGGGTCAATGGTGAACACGGGAGCAAATGAACAGGAAAAATACACCACGGTAAGTGCAGCAGGGAACGGCAGTGGGAGGACCTGGCAGATGCACAGGGGCTGATTCAGAAGGGAGATGCAGCCCCACCTGTGGCTGCTGTGAGCAATCCTGCCCTGCATCTCACAACAACTGCTTTCAAAATGGGTTTAATAATACATGTCAAAGTGCCACCTGGCTCCCAGCAGGGAGCTCTGGTGAGGACACCAGCCACACCAGCGTGAGACAGCTCAAACTGACCTGCAACAAAACCCAAGGGTCAAAAAGCTGCTGTTGAGCGGAACAGGTATTTTCACCTAGTGGCAGAAATTGTACCTCTCTGCGGGCACAGAAAATTATGGGGGGGGGCAGAATCCAAGGGGATGAGAAATAAGCATGAGAATAACAAACAAGCATGACCGTTTTAAAAAAATAAAACAAAAACAACAAACTAAGAAACAATTGTGCCTCACAGCACTGCTCCTTCCAGTTTCCTTTGCTGCTTCCCTCCTCAGCAAACCATCATTTTGGGGTTTATTTGATCACATTGTTCACCACATTCAAGCTTGGTCTTAAATCAAATTCTCGTTTCTCATCAATTGCCTTATTGTGAGAAGATAAAGTCTATTTTTTTTATTTGTTTGTTTTACATTTGGACTATTTTTAGGGGTAGATAATAGCTAAAATTCTATATCCCGAAGGAGCTGTGTTTTCTATGTATTTGATGCTTCTACAGATTTCAGTGAACTCTAATTTTGTTAGGCTTGGCTTGGGGTAATAAATGCCTTGCATTTCATCTACCTTTAACTACTGAGACACGTTCTTGGTTTTCAATCTATTTTAATGCAGAGTACTTGGTAATACCTGTGACATTTGTGAGATTTTTTAAATTAGAAAACAATGATTAAACAAGAAGCACACAGAAAAGTGCTGCAGTATATTTCTAGCAATTTTAAGACGCAACATTTCAGCCTAAAGCTTACATTTATTTTACATTTTAACTTCTATTTATACTTTTGTTCACAGAGTCTGGCTTGTTTCACCTCATGTGGGAGCAACACAAAGGAGAGGAAGTCCACAAGCCAGATAAACTGCAATTACCGAGTTCATTTTGTCAGAGCTATGCAAAGCATCCAGTGCACAGGCCTGCCTCGCCTCTCTAGCAGCTCACCACATCTACCCCGTGTCTCTTTCCTAACCTGCACCCGTGCATGGAAATATCCCCTTTGGTCTGACAAATAAGTTTCATGCAGTAAATCAATTTTGGAAAATTATCTACAGTGAATGGGAAGTTTTCCTTATTATCTCAGTAGTAGAAATCACAGCCACGGGCACTTATATTGTCCTTTCACTGTGGTGTTTTGGGTTTTATTCCTTTTGACAGTCTCTTTGGAACAATCTCAATTGCAAAGCCATGATTTGGACAATACAGGGGCTGATGCTGTGACCAGAATCTACAGCACAAAGGGATTGAAGACAGAGCAGACAGAGAAACAGCCACAGTCCCCTGTCTTGCAAGATCTATCCCTTGTTCTCCTAAAAGCAGAAAAAGTTTCCAAGACCAGCCAGAGCTCAGCATGTGCTTGGGTGATCTGCTTTATTTTAAATTCTTGTCTAGCCAAATGTACAGCAATGCCATAGTATGGAAACAGAACCCTTGAAAAACCCTCTGCAGTTCCACACAGGAGGCCAGCAGTCCTTAAAAATAGCATCAGCCAGGACAGAAGCTGCTTTTTCACTCATCAATCTCTCCCCTGATGAAAGCAAAACTTCATTCTGAAAGCCACCTGCTTGCAAGGACATGACACTAAATACCCCCTTCTCCATGCCACCCCACATGCACATATGCACTTTGAGTGTTGTTTTTTTAATAGTTGCCTATTTCCATAAAGTTCAGAACCTAGTGAGAAGATCATTTTAATGCAGCGAGGATCGCATTGTCCTGTATAAGCACTCTCAGTGTTAGCAGTTTAGTGTGGAAGACATAGTTGCAAACAGGAATGTTAGGAAGATTTTTTTTTTTTTTTTAAAGAGAATGATAGGAAATTAATTTTTTATCACAGGCCTATATTTAACTATTGTGGATGTTGCGACATCAGGACCAACTTCCAGTGACTTAAGTGTCAGAAATCTATTATAGAGCCTCCTCCTAACTGCTATCATGCTCTAGGCAAGACTACATAGGCTCATTATAATGGCCTAAAATCTTCATTGCACTTCTTTAGGGATTTGTTGTTGCATTTTCCTCTTTTGAATCAGAGCATTACAATAATTTATCCTAAGTTCTGCAAAACAAGCTAGCACCATATAGCTCCTCTGGCAGGCATATTATGTTTGCTGTTTTGCCCCAGAGAGAGAACTGTTCAAGATGCCAGCTTTTGAAGGTACTACAATTACTCAATGAATGGCAGAATATCATCCCTAAGTAGAGATAAGCATCTCTGCTTAGAGACGATTTCCGCCATTCGGGGCCTGCCTCCATCGCTATTTACACATATGTTCATCTGTATATCAGTAACTCTCAAATCACACGTGGATACAGCCTGTAAACTTCCTCTAAGATCCTTGCAAAACGCGTCCAAACCAGACCTCACGCACTTTATAAACCTGAATGAGATTCTTCCCACCGCAGGCTCTTTCCTCCTGCTTTATTTAACCCTTCGAGCCGACAGGGGGGCCCTCAGCGCGAAGGGAATCCCCTTCTCTGGGCCATCCCCGCCCGGCCTCCTCTGGGGCGCCTCTCCCGAGCCGTGTGTGCGGAGCCCGCCGAGCAGCCAGGCCGGGCCCGTCCGCTAAAGGCAGAGGAATGGGCTGGGAGCGGGCCCCAGGCCCGCACTGCCGCATCCCGCATCCCACCGAGGGCTGCGCTCCCGGGACCCGAGCGGGGCACGGCCGCCCCAGGACCGGACCCCGCCCGGCGCGGGACTGCGGCGGGGCCCGGGCAGTGCCAGAGCCGGCT
>VWZN01002337.1:58386-134791 GCA_013396955.1 Regulus satrapa | reverse complement strand
TTTTTTCCGAGTGTTCTGTTTCCTACGTGCTCGCGCTTCCTTTATTTGGAGACAGCAGGCTGGTCTGCTGGACTCCGAGGGTGTGCCTGATAGGGAAAACAACACTTACCCGCGTTGTGCAATTAAAATTACTGATTTGGTCTTGTAGGTGAACTCATCGTTCTTTCAAACGAGCTTTGGCGGCTTTTTTTTTTTGTTTTGTTTTTTTGGGGTTTTTTTTGGGTCACTTTCTTATTATAGTAACAGTCTAAACCTCAGTCTTCTCTGTTTCAGCTGTATTAATGTAACTTGCAACATTTAAACTCTCGGGTCTTTGGTCTCGGGCGTTGTGTGGTAGTTGATACTTTTGAGCAAATGTTTCTGATCATGTTTTCTTGTCTGTGACTTAACTAAAACCAGCAGTTGCCAAATGTATAAAAGCTCATTGTGGTTGGATGTAGTAATGTAGTACTTATCAAGACACCTAAATACAAAGTAATACGCAAACACTTTGCGAAAAGAGTTCTTTTTTTTGTTACATCTGAGTAATTTTTGTCAGGAACCCTTTGACTTCTGGACGATTGCTATAACGCTGATTAAAATAGAAGTGAAATAAAACCTACTGCTCCTTCTTGTGTATTCAAAGCTACTGGCAATATATGCGTTTTTAAAAAGTGTAATTTGAGGTGGGAATCCCATGTGCTGGCTGATCCATGCTGTCTATAAGCAGCATGAGGCCCTGGCTGGGGTGTTCTGGAGTAGTTGTAGCATCCAGTGAAACACAGAGTGGCACTTTTGCTAACATTGAGCATCGTGTGGAGACTGCTGGACACCGCTTGTGGGTAGAACCTGTTCGATTTTATTGTTAGCTTTATGGACTTCTGAGCTCTCTTCTAGAGAAACTGGTGGGGGAAGAGGAGGGAGCACCAATACTTCTGCAGAGGGTTGCATGCTGGTGTTTGATGCTGTGAGAGAACCAGGCTGTGGCCTGAGAGGTGTCTCAGTCAATGTGCAGGAGCTGCTCTGGGCTCTCAGGGCCATTGTTTTGTTCACACGTCAGGTACATGTCCAAAAATTCCCACAATACCAGTGAATTTTCTTGTGTTGTCAGTGTTTCATAGAAACTTAATTTTCCTGCTGGTTTTTAAGGGATTTCCTAGAGGTCAGTCAGTGTTTGGGTGGGTTTTCCTGCCGGGCCTGTCCTGATGGCAGGGATTGTGTGAGGGGCGTGCTGTAGCCGTGCACTGTGTCTGTCCCACAGGTACCAAACCTGGGCCGAGTGTCCAGGTTACCCGGGGGGGAACAGTGACCAAGCAGCTGCCTCCTGGGAATTCCAGACTTCAGTGGTTCTCCTGAGAAGAAAGGATTTTGCTGGCTGTCCTGTGCTCGGGCAGAGAGAGCCGCACAAACGAGCCATGTGTGGGCTGTGAGGGACTGGGAGAGAGACAACAGCAGGAACTGGGCTGCTGGCTTCTAGAACCACCTGCTGAATGCTGTTCTGTTGGTGTGCCCAGATCCTGTCCGGTGTCTGCTCTGGGGTGGGGTGGAGGCCGAGCCGGGTGTCCTGGTGGGCTGCGTGCAGGTGGAGTGGCCTGCTGTGATGTGACATGTCTAGGTGCTCTCTGAATTGTGACACCCGTGTCTCACTTTGTCTTCTGCTGGGCCTTGGCAATAGCATTTGCTTCCTTTGTGCTCCTGGGTTAGGTGGAGCAATGGCTTCTGATGGGGACAGTCTTTTTTTTCAAGAAATCATATGCACTTAAATGTGGCTGAAAATACAAATACAACAGCCACTTGTAAAAATCACCTTCAATAAAGAGGAGTGACCTATTGTTCTTGATGTTCCCAACTTCAAAGCAGCTCACAAGCACCTACGACAGAAGGCAGTAATACACCTTGGGTAATACTTTGATTTGCCTTTCTTCAAACTTGTTTCAAGTTCCAGAGATAACGGTTCAGTCTTAATCTTTAATTAAAAAAAAAAAAAAGCCACAAGCAACGAACCCCCTGAATTTTTCAGTACTTCTGAAAAAGAAAATAAGTTTCTATTAATTGTAAAGGAAACTTTAAATTTTTCTGACTACTGAAAACACTTTTCGAAAGTAGAACTTGAATCTTAGTAGAGGAAGACACCTTAGAATGGCCTAATAATTGTGGTGTTTATTTTAAGAGTGGTACTGAACCCAGAGGCTTTACATAGCAAGGAGCTGGAACAGATGTCTGCCGTGTTTGAGTTATGGGACTTGTAGGCCTTGTGGACAGAGAGCATGACTGCATTGTGCTCATGGTTACGGCTCCTCAGGCAGGCAGCACCAGTGGTTTCTCCTGTTTGTAGACTAAATGTCTTCTTTTTATTTGTAGATATGGCTCGTGGACAGCAGAAGATTCAGTCGCAGCAGAAAAATGCCAAAAAGCAAGCTGAGCAAAAAAAGAAACAAGGACATGATCAGAAGGCTGCAGCCAAGGCTGCCTTGATATATACCTGCACTGTCTGTAGGGTAAGAGGAACTGAAGTCACAATAGTCTTGTAGGGAGAGGTCTGTCTTCCTGCCTAGAACAGGATTTTTACAAGATTTTATAGTGGCAACTAAAATACTTAAATTGTCTGGGTTGTTGCTATAAGAAGCGTTTGCATCTGTTATGTGACTTGTTACAGATTACTCAGCTGTAGTGGTAATCGAGATAGAAAATCTGAGAGGTAGTTCTGGTAGTTATTTTGGTCGTGGTTTGGGTAGTTACTTGGCCTTTTGTGTTAGAGTGCTCTGCATGTGCTGTTAGTAGGAGATAGAAGATGTAAAAAGTGCGTGGTCAGTTCTTGTTTAGTTTCCACATGGAAATGTATTTTCTTTGTGATGGAATTGCCTATGGATGTTGCTGTAGAAAGGAGAAGCCTTGGTGTAAGCTTGACACACAGTAACTTTTGTTAGAACAGCTTACTTGACACGGAAACAGAAATTTGAGTGCTAATCAAATTGTACTTTTCCTTCTGGCTGGTTTTCCGAAATGCTTCTTTTGGAGCTGAAGGATAAACTCGCCATTTTCACTTCAGTGGCCAGTCCCAGAATAGATCTGCCACTTCAAATGTCTTAAATAAGATTCCAAATTGAGGGTTGCTTGCTTAAGTGCTTGTAAGCAACTCCTCATGTTGTGAAATCAGGTGTAGTTTCAGTCACTTTGGGCAGCTGATGCCTGCAACTGTGTCGTAGCAAAGATCTGAGATAACTTGTTCAGGACACTCCGTTGATGCCATATAACTTCTCGGGCTGTTGGTAAATGAAAGAAACAGCATTTGTAAAGATTAGATTCCAAGAAGGGAAAATGTTTAGGTGTTGAAAAAGAAAATTGGTGAGGAGGTAGGTTTTGCACCAAACCAGCCTGTGAAGTGTAACGTGTGCAGGGAGATTCCTCTAGCCAGAATAACACCATTGCTGGACACCCCAAAGTGTGGTAGCAGTGCTTAAAAGCACCTCTGAAAATGGGCAGCTCAATACTCCATCTCAAAATTAGTGGTGCTTCTGTCACTAGGGCAGTGGTAGTTGGCTTCTGGGCAAAGAAAATAAAGGTTTTGTAGTACTATTTAACTCTTGTACTGTGCATAAAGTTTAATGTCTCTCTTTGATCAGACTCAAATGCCGGATCCCAAGACCTTCAAACAGCACTTTGAAAGCAAGCATCCTAAGACTCCACTTCCTCCAGAACTGGCTGATGTTCAGGCATAAAGTTACCTACAGGTCGTTACCTTAATTTTTAATTGATTGTCTGAGAAAGGTGTATTATAAATTGGTTTTCTTACCACCAACAGCTGGGACTTAAAACTTGCTTCACTTGCTTCTAATGTGAAAACTACTGTAGATTGAAGTTACACCCCTGAACTGTTAAAAGGAGAAGGAAGAAGCAAGCTACTTCTTACATGGGTGAAATGGCTGTGGCATGTTGATGTGCCTGGAGGTTGTTTTAAAAGGGATTAATGTTATTTCAAATGGTCATTCTTAGTGTTGTAGGAATACTTCATTATTTAGTTCTTGCCTGGAAATGTTAGTTTTGCCTTGAACAAAATACATAAGTACAATCTGTCTGTTACTACAAAGCATGTAATGTAAACAGTCATTTGGTATATTTCCAACAACAGAGCCTTTTTGTTCCTGAAGCTATGCAAGTGAATGCAGAAAAATCTGAATTTCTGTGTTAACTGTAAAAGAGATTTCCCAGTAGCCAATTGTTAGGCTGTAACTGAAAGTGGTTATAATAAAAGGCTGAAATAAGGTAAAAAGCAGTACTATGGTATTTCATTCATGCAGAGGTAAGCAGCATTGTGTAATGGTTCAGCTTAACCGAGTTGTTCTTGTTTTTTATAGGTGAAGTCATGACACCTATTGACTCTTCTACTGTCAGACCTTACATAACAAACCTGCAGCTGCTTTTCTAAAACTGTTGATCAGCAAAAATGAAGGGGCTACAGAAACATTCATATTTTTATGCTGTTCCCTCTTGGGCTTCATGCAAAGACAATTCTGTGTAAATGTACAGTTGTGCCCTATTTGGAAATCCTAAAAAAAAATCAGTCCATACTTGTTATAAAAAATTTTTTACAATTGTAATTATATTGATGTTCATATTGTGTAAAATAACTCACTTAATAAAGTAGTACTTTGATTTTACAATATCACAGATTAACTCCTTGTAGAAATTCTGTTTCACCTTTCTGCATTACCTGCCTTATAAAATAATTAAAAAAAAAGACAAAAGTGGAATTTTCCCCATCCTGCCAAATCATGAGCAGTATCATTCCACCACAAGTAATGTACATTACAATAAATTAATCTTAAAGTGGAGAGGGGAGCTGCTGGGATTTACTGTCCAGTGTGCTGCCTGCTTGAGCCCAGCCACTTGAGCTGATGGCTCAAGGTGCAGCACAGCCCTGAGCAGCTGCAAGAGAATCACGAGACTTCCTCCTCCGTTTTTGTCCTGTGTACTGGAGTCTGAAGTACTGCAAGCCATTTAGAATGGCATTCCTTTACTGTGAGGGATCATGTTCCTTGAAGTCATGCACTGGAGGAGCTCTGGTTATGCTTGCTATCCTTTCTCTTTGGGTAGATGGCTGAGGAGGCTTGAGAGGCTGCAGGATTGAAACGCTGGCTTGAGAAATGCTTGCCAAAATACTAGGTTAAGGCAACTCTGCTCTTAGTTGAAAACTGGATTTGAAAATATTTGTAATGATATTTTGAGCAGGCAGCCACACATGTTCCCCCTCAAATGTGTCTGGTTATTTCTCTCTCGAAGGAATACGTAAAATAGCCAGCCATTAATAACCTTCCTTCACAACCAGCTTAAAATAAGCCTGTTGGAAAAGAGCCAAAATAACTAAAATAATATGGCTACTTAAAGAAATCGGATGTGATTAAAGTTGCAATGACAAGAAAAAGCTGGATAATAACTGTGGCCAAGACCATTTCAGCAGATAAACATAATTACCCCTAGAGTGTTCAGGGCTCTGTTCTAATCCCAGATGTACAGCACAAAAGTACTGGAGAAATATCTGAATTGTGCTGGAAGGTCTATTATACAAAATTCCATCTTGGGCATTTTGGAAGGGGGCTTAAGAGCTTTAGTTTTGACCCTGCAGTAAGAAGCAGTACTAGAATTGCTGTGATGTGCAGAGTTCACAACGGATGTAAAAATTCTGGCAGTCCAAGTAACCCTTGCTATGCAGCAGGACTATACATCTGACCTTCAAATGGCTTCCTAAAATCTAGGACCATAGTCTCAAAGACTCATTCACTTAAAAGAATGCACTTGGTATTTTATTATATAAAGTCAAAACCTTTGTCTTTGTCCACTCATTTGCTCTTTATTGAACTATTTCTGTGGGACTAGCTTCCTGTCCTCTTTGCTGTGACAGTATCTCTGTAAATACTTACTTTGGCATAAAGTTTCTCTGTATTATAGTCACTCTGGGATAACCTGTATACCACTTAACTTTTATAGATAATGTTATTCTCCTCAGCGTAACCCACTACTGCACTTGTACACCTGACATCAGAATGTAACAATTCATTTATTTTTCTTTAATGTTATCCATACATACATCCTGACAAACTGGCTCCACAAGGCAAGAAATCTGCTTTCAATCTTTGTGCTGTATGGGGGAGAGGTACTTCAATGTTCTAATGCTGTAGTTTGTCTAAAAATACGCTGAGTAGAAATGAAAAAGATGTTTCTTGCGCTGACTGGTATTTGATAATCGGGTTTTACTCTGGAAAATGTTTGGGGACCCATCCCTAAAGCTTGGGCCTGAGGTGAAGTAAATGTTCTATTCCTTCAATTCAGATTGTGTAGCATTAAATAAAAGACTTGTTTCATAAACAATCTCTGTTAATGAGCGCTGAAGAGCTGGAAAGCTCCATCATTAGAGGGATGGTTACCTTCAGTTAGAACTGTATTTTCAAAATACGATGCTCAAGTTGAAAATACCCTAAGAAATGATGGGGTTTACATGTCAGAAGAAGGCAAGGATGATCCTCAGTTCAGTAAGATTCCCCAGCTACAGTAACTGCCATCTTAATTACAGAAGTAAATGAAAGCTGTGACTGAATTGTTATAAAGGCTGTACTAAATGTGGCAATAGTCCTCAGTCAGAATACCTGCAATACTTGTACCTAAAAGATCAGCGGAAGGACTAGTGCTCCATCATCTCTTCCTGATCTGAAAGCACACCTTAGTACCTGGCTAAAGACACAGTTGTGCATTGTAATGTGTCTGATTAAAGAGAATGAAAAATAGAAACCAGAAAATGTCATATTTCCTGCCTGCTTTTAAAATCAAGTATTGCTGCACCTAGAAAATTTATTTCCTGGCTGTGGACAGCTATGTAATTTGAAGCTGTCTAACTGTGCAAGAAAGAAAAATAGACCTGGAAAGTTTCCTTTATTCCCTTGAGAAAGAATAATTTCTGTGCAGGGTCAGCATTCAGGTGAAGGGCTCTTCACTGTGTCACTATGGACATCACCTGTCATGGATACTTGTGGAGCAACTTTAAAAGTGGTTTTGCATTTTCAGAAGCATTCATCTTCTGGGAATCTCTTTAAGCAGCATCTGGAACTGCATTTGTAATGAGGCTTAAAATATTCTGAAAAAAGTCCCACCTTAGAGAGTAAAAAGTTAGCAGGTGTGGTTATGACGAGGCCATCATCATGGGGACTACTGAGTAATCAAGAATAGTTTTGCAAATTTTGTTACTCAGATGTAGGCTTATTTCTGTACCTCTGCTTTACCTCTCTAAGGGCTTCTAGTTTCTTGCTGTCAAACAGCTATGTGAAAAGTCCAAGACAGAAGTTGAAGACAGTTACTTTGTAGCCTTAGGGAAATAATTTGTGCAGTGCTCTTGAAACATCTCTGGAGACCATCCCCTATGGTTATTTGCTGAAAACACTTCAGCTCAAGTAGGTAATGCTAATGACCACGGGCTGTTTGCAAAACACATAGTAATGAAGGAATTTGTGGCTTTTCTGTAAACTATGCTGATTTATTTTCCCATCTTGATAAGAAGAGCTCATAGGTGGAACATCTTTTATTATCAGGTACTGATAGGCTTTCCCATTTTTACAGAAACAAGTTGGGAATTACTGGGCTTTACTTAAAAGCATCATCTTCCAGGGTCTGACAAGTGAATTTGATTAGTCCTATAGAATCCACAAGCTAAGTAAAGGTCTACCCAGCCACCTTCTGCTGTGTGTAATTTGGGGGTCTTTGATTTGCCTGTTTAGATAAACCTTATGGGTTTTGGAGTGGACTTTGAATTCAGCTCCAAATCTCACTTAGTGCTGGAATTTTACATGTTCTGTAGCATCATTGGCAATTTTGCTCTAGTCCAGACAGCCTGAGTGTGTCAAACGCTGTCTGTAATTTTTCTGTATCTTTCAAAAATTATTTTGAAACATCTTAATACATTGCTGCGTTACAGGTTTTGTTTAGATAATGTACAACAGAGTCTCAGTGAGGGGGTTGCATTATCTTGGGAGCTTTCAAAAAAAAGTAGATTAGGTTGAATGTATGTTTTATAATTCCCTGATGTAGCTTTTCATGCTGGGGTTCCTGGGAAAGGAGGAATCTATAGTTGTCCCAACGTAGTTATCTAACTGTTCAAGCTGTGTCTCAGCTTTTTCAGGAAGTATGGTACAGCTTTCCTCTGAAGTACTGTCCATTAAATATAAAAATACATATTTAATTTATATTAAACCAAGGTCCATGCAGCGCTTTGATGGCATGGCAAACATATTTCTGTGTTCCTTCTTTGTAGCTGTGACAAAATCAGTGTGCAAAGCACAACTGAAAGCTGGAGCTCTTTCAGAGGATTAAGGGAAGTCTCAGGAATTTATCTATCCATCTCCCTACTCTGAGATTGGATAAAATCTGCCAAGACGAACTACCAAGTGTTCCTCTATCTCTTGAAAGCTTCCAGTGAAAGAGATCCCAGGATCCCAGACCTTGGAAGCAGCATGTATCACAACCATACAAGTGGACAGTGAGCACGAGTTTATCCCTGGCAGTTAAGTCAAATGCCTACTGTTCTTATTGGCAGTAGATGTGATGAATGGTGCCTTTATTTCAACATTGCTGCTGTGTTCTCCTAGTCTTCAGAGTAAAACCAGTTAATTGAATCTCTTCATAGGTCACATTTTCTAAGTCTGGCAATTGTTGGTGCTCTGGATCCTCTACAGTTTTGTGCTCTTAAATCATATGGTCATTGCAGGGCCTCACTTGAGTATCTTGCTAGACTCCAGTAAGCCTTTGATAATTGGTTCTTGGGAGCACTTTGTACTGCTGTGATTCTCTTTGTGGTCAGTATGGATTGGAGCCCCGAACGTGTGACAGCTTTGCAGACTGACAATATCAAAGGCGTTTACAACAACAGGGAGATGTGGGATCTTGTGTGCCTGTGGCCACCAGGCCTGTTTTCACAAAGAAATGAAGGGTAGGGAGGTATGGTACAGTTTTTCCTGACAAATCTATATTGTCTGGCTGTTGCTTGCTTCCTTATTCATATGCATTTGCAAAGGGATTTTTATCAAAATTATCCTAGCCCTTTCCAGGTTTAGGTTGACTTACAAGAGTCCCTTTATTTTTAAATTCCTTGTGCTTGTCCTGATATTCTCTTGGGCTCTTTCCTGTGCTCTGTGAGTTCTTAGAGAGCAGCAGTCATGGTCCCATGTGACACAGCTGATTGCTGGAGCATCCTAGGATAAGAGTTATTAGCTGTTGCCAACGTGAATTCTGTCAGAGTCCTCTGACTACTTTACCTTACTCTTTGAACTTCTTAACATGGTTTGTTAACTTGTGAGTGAAGTCAAAAATGTTGTTTACTACTTATTTGTAAATATTTTCTGTAATTTTTTTTCCTTCTTCATCAGGTAACAGGCCTGTACTTTACTTAATCTTTCCTTAGGTATTAGTAGTCTTTGTCTCTTAGAACCTCAGCTGTGTTTTTGGACTCTGCTAATGAAGGTGATACTGTGTTGAGTCACCTAAAACTCAGTCTTTTGTCTGTCTCTCAGATTCCACACTCGTATACTTGCAACCACTGTGATGAACTCCTCTAAATAATTTTTTTTGCATGGTTTTCCCACTGTCGAGCTATCAAAAGCTTTATATACTCCATCCTGATCTGTTCCAGACCCCAAACATGCAAGAGTGTTCTCATTAAAGTTGGAGCTTTGCTGAGTATTTACTTACCTAGAGGCTAGCGATGAGAAGGACCAGGCTGGCCTGATAAATCTGAATGTGCAGTAGCTGTTAACAGATATAAAACTGTGGGGCACTAATTAGGCTAAATGCTTGAGTGACTTTTCATCAGACATCATTCTAGCCATTTCTTCCTCTGGTTTTCAAGACTGTCCCTGTACTTTATTCATTGCTGCCTGTCTTTTCCATATGGATGCCACTGTAATCCAACCCCTCACAAGAGCACATCATGTCTGTGTCTTTACCCTTAGTTTACCAATAGAAGAGCAAGACACAAGCTGCCTCTGAGGCTTTTATTTTCAGCCCTTTGCAAAATTAAAGTATGCTTGGACAAGAAATCCATGTTAATTGTCCAGCATACTTGTAGACCATCAGGATAGGCCTTAATTTTTAATTTCTTATTCCTGAAATGCCTTCAAATTTCAGTGGCCATTACACTGATAGTTTTTACTTTCTTTTAGTATACATTTTCTTTAGCTGTTGATTATCATTGCATATTTTTCTATAAAATGGTTGCTTTATTTATTTATTTCCTGTGAACATTTGTGGATCCTTTGGAGATCCACAACTTGAAGATCCAGTATTTGCAACCAGAAGAATAATAAAAGAATTATGTCTTCTTTAAAAAACCCACAAAAAGTCTAAAATGTTTGATTGTGTCCTCATGGTATTCAGAATTATTCTTATGGTCATTACTCACTTTTGTTACAGTAATGGTTAATGCAGTTGTACTTTCTGTTGTTGGAGACACAACTCAAATTTTATATCACAGTGGGCTGTGTGCAGTAAGGGAACTGACCAGGATGTCAGTGAAGCTCCTTTTTCTTTCCACACAAACTGAGGGGAAATGAATTTTTATTTGTGACTGGTTTTCTCTTGCTGCATTTTTATTTAGAAAGTAAATTTTGATTTGTTACGATTTTCAAAAACTTGCTTAACCCTAAGAGATTTTCTAAGGGACATCTGTTGCTATTAGCTCTTATCAGTGCCAGAAGAGAATATTATTCTTATTGAGTTCTAGAAATAGTGTTTATTAAAGGCCATGTTAAGTAAGGTTAGGCAACAGTAAACAGCTGCTCTTTACTGCTGCAGTAAATCATTCGAAGAATTTGCTGTCACACAGCTGAAAACAAGAGCTGTTACCCAGCTGAAAGAATGTGACACTGTTTGCACCATAACCACCAATAGCAAAGGAGGATAACTTCTCAACTTCTGGGCTGACTTCTAAATGGACAAAGCCTGCCTGTATTTTTCTCGAACAATAATTGAATTATACATCACTGAAGTCAGTAGGAACTTAATTTTGTCATGTGCTAAATACTCCCATGCACGTGCAGAAAGCTGCTAACTTGAACACCTTTGCAGGATCTATGTCACATATATTCCTAAAATCAGTGTAACTGATGTCTGTGTATCAGAATACAATTTATGTGTGGCTGGAAGATGCAGTAGTTTGTCTAGAAAACATTTACAGTGCCGTACCAAGACAGACTTTACAAATTCTAATTGATAAAGTCAAAAGATATTTCTGGGCTGTAGTCACCATCAGTCCTCAAAATTTCTCCTATTCTTTTATCATAAACTTATTGATTGGAAACTGTGTGGCCAGTGTGACTCTGTGGACCTCAGAGAGGTTGGTGCCCTATGGACAGAGATTTGGATACCACTCTTTCAGACCCTTGTTAATTAATTGCCTCTCTTGCTTGCTCCATGACTCCAGCCATTTTTTCAGGACACCGCTCTCTATGTTGTGCCCCACTTCCCCACTTGAGGTGGGGGAATGGGTAGGAGCACAATAATATAACAGTAAAATTGTCCAGTGCTAATACTGCCTTGACTGTGCTGTTTTTAGTGGTGGCCAGACTTCACCTTTCACTCCCTACGAAGGACAGAAGCAACCTGGCACCTGCAGAGGTGTTTGCTGAGCCTGCACTCCTGACCTGCCACTGATCTGCCACAAGCAATGTAACTGGTCCTGTCTAACTGGCCCTTGCTGTTAAAACCCTTGGCTAAGGACAGCCAGATTTGTAGAAAGGGAGGTATCTTAAAGGCAATCCTGT
The DNA here is from genome assembly GCA_013396955.1 of Regulus satrapa. Classification (NCBI taxonomy): domain Eukaryota; kingdom Metazoa; phylum Chordata; class Aves; order Passeriformes; family Regulidae; genus Regulus; species Regulus satrapa. The sequence continues at coordinate 123,014 of VWZN01002337.1, read as the reverse complement.
TGTTTTCATTTGTGAAAATGGCTGGGTAGAGGAAGGGCTTTCTGTCATTATGAAGGACAGTGGGGGATTAGGGCTGCAAAATAAACTCTCGCAGTGCTGGATGTAGAGTAACACTTGAGAAACGCCCAAGAAACCACAAGACAAATTTTCTTTGGTGCTTACAATTTTTTAGTCAGGGAGGTGAATTCTCACTGAAGCGCCTGGTATGGAATCCCTTTCCTGAGTTTGAGCAAGTGAGCAGTCAGCCCCTGGAAGAAGCTGAGGTGCCTGTGTGGAAGCTTGTGTTTGGGAGCAGGGAAGCAGTAAGGAATCTGTATTTCTGGAGGAGCTTGGCAAAGACAAACACCTTTCCTCAACAGCTGCCCTGCATGAGGAAAGAAAGAAGGAGAGGCAGAGGCAGGATCCCAATTAAACTGTAAGGAAGTTCACTCTGCATTTGCTTACATGAAAGGTTTGCTTTTGAGCACTTGAGGCTGGCTCAGGATTGATTGATTGTAATGATGGGTAGGGTCCATTTAAAGGCAATAAACTAACGAGGTCTTGATGAATATGTGCTTTATATGGCACCCATGACAGATACTTTGCAAATACTGACACACCATCCCTCTAACTAATGTGGTAATGAATGTGCTAAGTGCTTGAGTGTTAGGGGACTTTTTCTCCTCCATCCCTCCTTGTTGTGGGAATGTCTCTACCAGACCTCCTTGTGCTGCACTCATCCTTACGCAGATATTAATTTCTTCAAGTACAGTTGAACAGGCTTGTATATAATTGGTGTCTCAGGAAGAGAAAAACTCAATGGGAACTTAAAACTGATGCTAAGACTTCATTGTCAGCAGTGAAGTTTATGAGCTGCTTTTGCCCGCAATTTGACTCCCACAGATATCACACTGTAGAGCTGGCAGGGAGAGAACAGAAGTCCTTCCATTTCCAGGCAGCTCTGTGGGAGAAAATGAACAGCAAAGCCCGAAGAAAGCAATCCGAATTCAAGAGAAGACCAGAACAGAGAAATGGGAACATTGAAAAGTCCCACCAAAAAACCAGTATTGTCAACTATGAACTTGACAGCCAAAAAGTGCTGCTCTCCAGAGTTTTCTTTCCAGAGTTATAAGCTCTACCAAGAACTCGTTGCTATTGTTGCTAAAACCAATTATGAGAGAAAATGTTGAAATTTTATTCCTCCCAAAGGTTAGTAGTCCAGTTTCTTAAAACAAGTAAAACTGTTATTGTTCCTTTGAAGAGTGAATGGAAGCAGATTATAATGAAACAGGTGATGCAGAATTTAACTTAAAATTGAGAATCTTATTGATAGTGGTCTGTCTCAAGCCACTCTTCAGGCAAATTGGTATGCAGAGACATTAAATAATTCTAGTGGTCACCCTTGGGTCAGTTTCTTAGTTAAAGATTTCAGAGTGCAGGATTCAGTGCTTATTTTTTTGAGGAAAGCATCTCTTGTTTTTCTTAAGCTATAGTAAATACCACCTGTTTTAAAAGGCGAATCTGAATCTGTGGATTCAAATTGTGTAGAAACAGTCCTCCTTTTAATTTAGCAAGACCTATCAAAACCAATGTTATTTATAAACCTTTTTTGTCTTCTGACCATTGCCATTTTTTAGTTTCTCCATTCTTACCACAGTCTTTCCTTTACCCACATTTCCAGCCCACTTTCTAGAAGAGCTATATTAAGTATTTTCTCTCCAAAACCATGAGCAAGCTACCATTTTTACTCCAAGGAACTCCTCAGTCTTCTTCTTTACTGTGAAATAAATCCCGGCCACTCTCTCTGACATTTCTAAATGAGTGTTTAACCAAAAGCTGTAGCTCTATCACTCCTGAAAGAAAACTCTTAACCTCTTGCCCACAACTCTTATACCCCTTAATCTTTTTTGCATTGCTACAACTGTCATGTCCCTTTGGATTGCCCATGAGCCTTTGGTTTGGGTCTCCATCTAGATCCCTCTGTATGAATTAGAAGTCTTGCCTGTTCTTCTGCCTTCCTTAGGCAGTGCTTTTTTCCGGGTCCTTGACATCTCCTCTGTTCAGCACCTCTCCCTCTAATCCTGCCTTCACATACACTGCCTGGCCCTGCTCATTTCCACACTCTTGGAGAGTGTCGGCGCAAAGAGCTGCCCAAAAGATCATTGGCCTCATCTGTTGTTCCCTGTATTCTCCTCTCCTCACTCTCAACCTCACTTCCTTCTTTCAAAACCCTGCTTTGCCAGGAAGCATCTCAGAAGCTGGTAGCAGCTGTCAGGCTGTTCCTGTTATCCTCCCAGTGTCTCTCTCCTGTTTCCCAGCATCCTCCCAGCTATTTTTGCAGCATCCACCAGTGGGGTCTCGGCACCCAGCATAGTTGTCTCCAGCTCTGTGGCCAGACTTCCCAAATGCACACCATCCTGTTTCTCAGGTCACATTGACAGGTCTTTCCCCTGCAGAACAGGTACAGAAATTGTTGCAGCTGATAGATGCTAAAACAACTCTTTCTCCTCTCTGTGTTCCTCACTGGACAGTTTATGAGCAGCAGAGGGGCTCCCTTTCTCCTTCTACACAAAGTTAATTTACTCCACAAGGGCTTTGATTTCCAGACGATACATTTTTAAATTCTGATTTATTGCCTTGGCCCTTAGCATTCAAATTCATCTATCTTTTCTAAAACCACATTTCTGTCTGCCACGCCACCCTCTCCTTTTCAGCCCTTCATCACACATGTGACCTTATTTAGTGACAGAGAACTGGCAAGTCAGAGACACAGGGGCCAGACTTGGGACCAGAGAGCAGGATTGCAGATCCACAGCCACCCCCCACGATGCCCTCTGTTCACTGCTGGCTGTGCAGTCAGTACAGCAGTCGACAGGTAGGTTTCTTACTGCCATATGCAGATGGTAAAGGGTTAACCCAGCGAGGAGGGTTTGGAAGCAGCCCAAACCCTGCTCTCCCTACATTTAAAACCACTGTGAACCTAAGCAGCCTTGTTCTGAAGTGAGCAACCAGACAGCTCCTTAAAAGCCTTGGGTGTGTTTCACACTATGCATTTAACGTAATTAGTTCCCGGGTCAAGGCTTACCACTCTGGTTTTACCCCCAGTGAACTCTGAACTGACAACACCTTGCAGATGGGCTTTGCTGAATTTCCAGCATCTCCTGCTCAACCTGCTTACTTCTTCCTCTTTCTTGTGCTTCATCATCTCGTTTATTTTGCATTTAGTGTCCTTCTGTCTGGAGGCACCTGTCTCGTGTGAGAGGAGATGAATCCCCAGCCCACCTGCCCTCCTCCTCAGCACAGTGCACAGGTGAGAGTGGGCGGTATAAAATCCATGTGAGGGATCCCACCTATGCAGCTCAAGTGCTGAAAAAAATCTTCAGAACGGGACTTGCTGAGTCCAGCCCTTACATTTTGGACATCGAGGCTGGAGCAGTTCTCTGTTTTGCAGCCATTACTTTTACCTATAGCATCCTCTCAGGATCATTAACATGCCTTAGTCTTCTCTAACTTATCCAGAGTGCAGTTTGCATGTGTGTTCTGCTGTATCCTGTATTTCCCAAAGCATCATTACTATCTGGGCACAAGCAGCCAGGTCCTGGATTTGCTCAACTTGACTGTGGCTCTGCATAAATATCATTCACGTCTTGATATGGGCCTGTCAATTGACAAAAACATGCTTTGGATGCTGATTCCACTTCAGCTGTAGGATTAGCTCAAAATTTGTAATTGTCTTCATAGGTGCTATCTCTTCCTGCACATACATTTTCCCTTTAAAAAAATCCCAACTGTTTATAATCACAATTTATAAAGCCATATTTTCAGTCGTAATCTTTTGCCATTTCAGACAGATCTGCAGGAGCAATTCTTGAAGCAGCTACCAGAGTATTCCCTTCCATGGTGATTTAAATTAGCTGAACAATAATCCCTTCATTGATTGAAACACCCAAAAAAAATCAGAACAAAAGTCTTCCCATTTAAGTTTGTGTTAAACCAATTCATTGGAGTGACACGATTAAAATCTTGGGGCCAAATCCTGCTTGTCCTCTTCATGTAAGTGCTGCTTTTGAGAGCAAAGGGATGAGTGAGAACAGCATTTAGTCCATACATTAATAATGTATATCCTTTGACTGACAGGGAATGGGCTGGCAGAACAAATGACAGCACCCTGGGGTAAGAGGAAGAAAGCCTCAGTTTGTTGCTGCAAACTGCACAGGAATAAAAGTACATTTTGTTCCACTGTTAAATAAGGAGATTGGGGATATAATAATGTCTCTTCTGCAGCACTTCCATTTTCTGCTCTTGGCAAAGAGGATAAAACTGTCCACAGCTGTAATTGTTCCATCCAGCACTCACATGCCTGGGAGAATTAATCATGATCTGCAAAATCTACTCCTCTTAGCTGCCGAGCAGCACCCGTGTACAGCCAACATCTACTGGCCTGTGAGTCTGAGTCACCAGGGACTGCGAGCCCCGTGTCCCTGCCCTGCACCCTGCCAAGCTGCTGGCTTCACGCCTGGGCTAGCTCGTGCTGGACATCCAGAGCCTCCTTTTTTCACCCAGCTTTGTCCCGGTCAGAAAGGCACTGCTGCCTTTCTTTTAATTCAGCTGGTTGGAAACGGAGGCAAGAGCTGCGGTCCTACATGAGCACCATGTGGTTGCAGCAAGGGCAGGATGCACTGGGTGGGTGCCTCCAGTTGGTGGCACAGAGCTCCTGCTGCCCACCAGCAGCCAGAGCCAGCCTTTCTGGCTTCATCTGTCTCAGGAGGGTTAATGTTAATTTGAGTTGGATTTACTGATTGCCTTTGTTTGCAGGTTGTTTTGGTTTTTTTTGGCAAGAGGAATTCTAGGCAGACATTAATACAAAGAGAAACAAAGCAAATTCCTGGAACAAATTGCCTCAAATTTTGCACAGTGTAATAACACTACGCTTCTACCATCTTTCCAGACATTCAATAGTGATGGTTATAGTTTGAATTATTTCATAATGTTCTTGTCTAGCTTTTGCCAAAGCAACGCTTCCCTATTTGTTACTGGGCTTTGTATTCACATTGTACCTGATATTTTTCATTCCTCCAGAGCAAAGCCAGAAAACTCCTGCATCAGTGCTGAAGGTAGCCAGGGAGGGTGAGTCAGCTTTTCACTTCCAGTCATAAAATAAAGATTCAGTAACCAATGAAGACCTGCTAATCGGGGTAAGCACCTTGCCGTTTCCTTAGTTTTGAGCACATAATTTCTACTGAGGTACAGTTATTACAAAAAACAAACTAAAAGAAGCATGTTTGGATGCTTTACCACCCAAAGGCAGGATGATGACCTTGCACCTGGGCACCCCTTCAGCAGAGCAGCTGAGCAGACCCCTGTGCAGCTGCATTTCTTCACCAGCTTGCCCCCATGCGTGGTCATTGCTGGGACACCTGCCCAAGGCCAGCTCACGGGAATGTCTGCAGCTGTCGAGCCTTGTGGGTGGATTGGGGTTTCCACAACCAGGCAAGCCTGGTGGTGTTGAGACCCAAGAGCACGAGGGAGGACAGCAAATGTTCAAGACAGGGGTGTTGACTGCCCCACGTGACACAGGATGTCCTTGGAGTGAGGTGGGCACTGTGAGGGTTGTGATGCTGCTGGTTAGGCATGAAGTCTTTATAACACAGAAAAAGAACTACTAGGAAACAGAAAAATGTGTAATCATGTGCACTAGTTTCCAACCTACCATTTGAAAGCTTTCTTCTTCAGTGGCTGAAAAGCAAAGTGCTTAGGTTGAGATTTTCCTTTAGTCAATGGGAGAAGAAACATCTCTGAAAGGCACATCTTCATACCCAAAGTAGGACTCAGGATGGGGAAAGATGTCTTCTCAAGGGACTTCACTCCTCTGTGGATTTTGACTACTAGTTTAGAAGAGATTTGACTTCTAGAAAGTCAGTGAACCTGAGAGCAATCCTTCTGAAGTCTAAATGGCTTTAGAACAAGACCCAAGCTCCTGGGTTTTATGGAAAGCAGATACACTTTATTTTTAAAATACATGTAATTTTTTAAAAGTGTTTTTCTTGCTAAAGTTTTTTAAAGACTTTTTAAATCCTACTCAGCTGTCTGACTGAAGCTTCTCCAAAGCCAGTCAAGCTCTTGTTGAGCAGAAGCAGGGGATATTGCAATTGGCAGGCTGAAAGCCAGGGCAGTGGCACGAAGCAGCCACTGATGAGCAAAGCATGCTCAGGCCATCCTCAGGCCAGGGCTGCCTGTTGCTGGGTGTGTGAAATGGTGTCAGGCCATGCACCCCTGAGGTTTGGGGAGCCTGAGGCTGGCTGTCAGGAGATGGAAAATGGCAAAGAAAGCAGAGAGGGGACAAACCAGCAGTGAAAACTGGAATGGTAGGTGAGGATAGGGGGTGATTGACCCAGAGGAGAGTGAGGAAAAGCAGAGCTGTTGAATGACTAGAGACTGACATGAAGAAGGAAGTGGGGTGCTGCTGAGCTGGGAGCAGGTCTTGGCATCCCCTGGGGATGTCCTCTCCCAAGCACAACATGAAGCCCCAAGAGTCCCCTCTGCTGTGAGGAAGCCCTAGTGAAACTGGGTGCCCATGGCAGGGCAGGGTACCAGGATCACAGACTCTGTGCAGTGGCCCCAGCCTAGCACTGGAGGGCTTGCTGAGTTTGCTGTTTGGTGGCAGAGGGGTTAATTCCACATATGAAACCCTGTGGGAAGGTAGCAATGCCAGACGCCCACAGCTGGGAAATACCACCTACACAAACCTAAATTCAGTCTCTGGAAACCAGTTACTGTGATACTGTCTCTAACGGCAGCCCCGCAGGCATCCGTCCCTGCAACGCAGGGCCAGGCATACTCCCTGTGGCCCCATGGCAAAAGGAGATGCTATCCCCCCCAAACACACATGTTATCTACCTCAAGGAGGGAGACAACCCCGTTGTTCCAGCTTCATTAGAGCCTGATGTAAATTTGAAGGGATGAAACTATCAGGGGTTGACATTCATCCAAGTTGGATTTACTGCTTTCCTTCGTTTTCTCCAGGACACCCTTGGTTGCTGGTCCATCAACAGGGGAAAGCACAAGCCCTTCATAGATGCTGGTGCTCATCCCTGCCCTGGTCCCTGGCTCAGCAGCAAAGCTCCTGCCAGCTTAGGTGATGGATGGTACCTCAGCTAGGTTTATGCCCACTGGGGATTTCAACCAGGGGAGTTCCTGAGCTGAAGACCCTGTTTGTTAGTACCCATGTTATTATATAAAAATCAGGAAGGGCATGACCAGCAGATCACCAGTTTCTTCTGCAGCATGCTTTTAGGTAGCTGACCACTAGCATCTGATCCTCAGAAGCTGTGTGTAAAACATTTTTTTTTTTCCCAGCAAAGGGCAGATGTTTGTTTGTGATGAGCTCCTTGCATTTCACTCCAAGGCAGAAAAGGCAGACTCGGCCATAAGGTATGACAAACTGCTGAAGTGTTTAAAAAATCAAACAAGAAGCTCCCACAGAGTTATCATTTTCATGCATGAAAATGAGACTTTAGGTTGTATTTGGATATCCGAAGTTATGGCTCGGTTCACAATTTCCATGTGGCAGCCCCACTGCTTTGGGCTCACAGAGGTAACGTGTTCTGTCTGTTAGAGGCAGCAAATAAGTGAGCTTGTGTCCTGGTCACTAGCAAGCCAATGCCAAAATGCTACTGGTGAGACTGAGGGCTGGTGCCTGCTCCCACAGGATCTACATGGGTGCTGCCAGGTTTTCCAAGCCCAACGGTCAGAGGTGCAAATACAACCGACTGTCCCAGGGGCTGTAAATGAGGTCTGATGTGTGTGACACGGTGGTTTTGGGGTGAGCCAGGGCCGGCACAGCCTGAAATCAGATATTCTGTGACACCATCACTCACCCAGCACCAACCACTGCTCGTGCATAGGAGAGCTTGAACCTGGAGCTGGCGGATGCCTCCAGACATGCTCCTCTCACTGGATACACAAGGCTGGGCAGGAGAATTGGATAGACTAGCTGGTCCTTCCAAACCAAAAGGAGAGTTTTGGTATCTTCTGGGAGATAATAACAGTACAAAAATTTTGCCTTGACACCCCTTTCATTATAACTCTGCTCTTTTACCTAGCCTAAGGTACAGGGGAGGCAACACTGTCTCCAAGGGCTCCTGTGGGCTGCACTGCTCCCCATCCACCTGAGATCTCCTGTGGGAGCTGGCTGCTTGCTGTGCTTTAGAAGGGGAAGAGGTTGTGCTCAGTAAACAGTGAACAGGAGCAGAGGGATGCTGTGCTCGTGGCTGATTCACGAGCTGGCTCGGCTGAGTTAGTTTGTTCCTTGTTTAATGTTAGATTTTAGGAAGGCTGGATGTATTAGATTCTCAGAAAATTAATTGTCAGGGTGACACAAGAGCTTTGTGCTTATTACTACCAAGCAAAGCTAAATAAATAGTTTCTTTCCTGAACATTACAGCTTTAAGATTTGCCCAGGTTTCCTGAATGTCGCCATGATGCGGTCAGTGGTACTGCTCTTGCTGGTGTATTGGTGTCCTTTTTTCATCCTTTCTTCTTCCCAGTTCACTCCTCTGCTGAGAAAACCCTCATGGCCCCACTCCCTTGAGAAAACTTGTCTTTATGCCCATAGCCTGCTCAAGCTTTTCTGCTTTTCTCTCTCTCTTTTCCTCACGCAGCTCTTAGGTCAGGGATCCTTTCCAAGCTGCCCCAGACCTCTCCAGTACTCTACTACCTTTCTTCCTTTCCCTCAGTGCCTCAGGTGCCAGGAAATTCCCTTAATTAGGGCATGCCCAAATCCCTCATTTTTTCTGAAAACCATTAAAGACCTCACCTACATAGCTAAAGCACAGAGCCAAATCCACAGGGCAAACCAGCCACGCAGCTATTGTGCTGCCAACCAGAGCCTGCAGTAAGGCAGGACTTTCCCTCCTGTTCTCCCCTCATTTCGCACCCTTTTTTGCCTCAGAGCTTATTTCACGTGGCCCCATCATGGGCTGCACAAGAGCACAGCTCTGTGAAGCAGCACCCGTGGCGCATGCCAGCATCTCAGGAGAACATGCAGCACCCCACTGATATTTGCATGGAGCTGGGGCTCCTGCACTCTGCGCTGTGCTGGAAGGTAGTGGGGTTCAGGGCATCAGCATCAAATAGGGTTATTACAACATTCCTGTTTGATGGCAAAAGCTCTGCTGAATGCTACAATTTGCATCATGATGGACATGATGGACCAGGTGCTGCAAATAAAGCTTAAGCTGTATACATATATCAGACTCAAGGCAGTGAAGCAGAGGAGGCTGAAAATATCCCTTTATCCTTTGGCTTTGTTGGAAAGCTGTCACACGGTGGCATGTTCTGGAGCTTGTGGAGGGCTTCTTCTGGAGCAGATCAGGACCCCAAGATGTCAGTCTTCCTGCCCTGATGAAGAAACCTCACCACAGATGCTTCATGCAGGAGGAACAGAACCCACTGAAATCCACCTTCCTTTGGTATTCCTGGGTCATGGTGAACATGGTGTGGTACTGGCAGAGCAACTAGTAATAGATAGTGCTGTATAAATAGCTACCAAAAACCCCCAAGAAAATGCCAGGTTGGCTAGGTTTGTCCAAAGTGACACAGTCAGTGTCAACCCTGCCTTGCAGCAGCCTGATGAGCAGTAAGGTATTCCAAGACACCCCCAACTCTGTTTTCTGTGGTTTCCATTTGTCAGTCCCTCCTGTAATTGTCTCATCTTCAGTCTGGGGCTCTGCCTGTGGCTGGGGCTCATCTGTCTGCCTGACCAGTTCCTCAGAGAACAGCCCCTCTGGCTTAAAGGTGCCAGGAGGTGCTGGCAGGAGGTCCCACCCTGCTGGCAGCTCCTAAGGATGCTCTCGGGTCTGTTGCAAAGCCAAGTTCTGGGGAGCGTGCAGTGTATCTTTCCTTGGTAAACATATTCCTGGGGAAAGGGGGGCAGCAGCAGTTTAGCACACTCTCCTTTAACCTGGAGGAGGAAAGTCAGCTTTGGGTGGAAGGGCAGCACCGGCTCATCGCTGTCGCAGGCTCTGATTAGCAGGCAAGGAGAGCAGCGCTGAGGCTCAGCCAGGGCATCTCCCACCTCTGCAACAGGGCAATGAGCTGTGATCCAGCCATTCCCTCCAGCTGAGCCCCTGGGGGCAGTGCCCAGAGCACAGTGGCACCAGCCCCAAAGCCGCCCGGATCGCTGCGGAGAGGCAGCGTGAGCCCGCGTTTGCAGCAGGCAGCAACCAGCAGCAAGCTCCAGAAAGGCAGCTCCGTGCTCTTTGCATCCTGCCCTCAGAGAAGCTGAAAACACTTCTGCACCGTGTTTGACAGCTCGGGCATCACTTCTGCCAAGCTGATAACACCAGCAGAACCCAAATAACCCACGTTTGCTGGAGCTGAGCTCCCACCCTAAGTGCTGCAGAGATGCTCGCTGTTCTGACTCATGTGGTTTATCACAGGGTCTCTCCTCCGTCGCTGTGTTTCTGCAGAGCAAGTACCTTCTCCCTTCACTCTCCCAGCTCTTTTACCTACAATCTCTTTACCTACCATATCTAATACATATTATTCTAATAAAATTATTTTCACATTGCCAGAGGTCTCTGGTTTAAAAAGGCCTGTATGTCTAGCCTTGGTCTACAGTAGCAGTTCTTCCTCAGTCACTGGAACTGTTTGTATAGTATAGCCAGGGTTCAGCAATATCAAGACCCATAAAAATTCATTTTGCCATTGAGTTTTCATAGCAATAATTCATTTAAAGAAACCAAGGAGTTATGAAGTGTTCCCTTGAGAGCAGAGGTAACTTGGCTTAGGCTGTTGCCATGACCTCTTGTAAAGCACTTCCCAGAATATCTCTGCCAGCAAGCACAAGGCTAGGAAACAGGGACTCCTCCAGACTGGCTTGCCTGTCAGGTGTCATCACCCTCTTGCTGGCCATGACAACATCTCTGATCAGAGGATGCTTCTTCCCCACAGGACGGCTGAGTAATATGCAGGCTATGGTGCTGGGACAGCCGTGTCTCTTGGAAACCAATCAGCTGAGTTTTATATCCAGTAAGTGCCTTTACGTAAGAAGGTGAGGTTGGTCACCCAGGGTTAGGCTAGCTGGGCGTGGGAGCTGCCTGCAGCAGAGCCCATGTGCTGACAGGAGCAGGGCACACCCAGGAGGCACTTGTCCAACACTCCTCCAATTTCCAACCATTTCCAGTCATTTTCATTCTCAGCCAGGTGAATAAAACAAGCCACAGTTGGCTGACATAGTCTTTTTTTTTTTTTTTTTACCTCGTGCAAATTTCCCCTGAGCTGCGCTGTTGTTATTGTGCAAAAAATAGAGCAAGATATGTATTAACTCTCAAAGGAGGGAACTAGAAAAGCAGGCAGGAGCAGGGCACCCTCATTAACTCCTTTGGCTGAAAGTGGGACACTCACCTGCAGCAGCAGCAGCCTCTGCCTGGGCTGGGGGGGAACATGTGGGGGCCACTCACCTGTTGCCCATGGGCAGTGGGTGGGTGAGAGGGGTCGAGGGTCATACTGGGATATCAATGCATAGCCCTGCTGCAATCCCAAAACATGAGGGACCCTAAAGGGCCACGTCCTGGCTGACAATCCCACCGGGTGCCACAGAGGGCAGTTCCTGGGTCTTAGGTAGGGATAGGTAGGGATGGGTGTATAAAACCATGCTAGCACCCTAATTCTGGAGCACATGGTGTCTCCATCAAGTGCTCAAATAACCTTTTCTTACCACTGAGCAGTTTTGAGGGGGTTTCAGTGTGATGTGGCCTCTGTTCTGAGACACCTCCAGCACCCCATGGCCGCCTGCCTGTTCCTTTATCCCTCCATAAAGCACAAGCCCAGGCTGAAACAAGGCCACAGACTCAGCTGACTCGGTCTGACTTCCCTATCTCAAATAGTTAGGTGTTAGCAATGTCCTCAGGGCCTCTTCTATCTCTGTTTCACATTGAGATTCAAGGGCATGGTACTGCTGGAGAGCTGCAGCCAGCACCTAAGCCAGCTCAGCTCAGAATCTGGAAATCAATATGGGTCTAATTTTGTTCAGGTCCATTAGCAATTGCTGTGTTGGATGCCATGATAAAAATAAGGATGTGCACTCAGCTGGTGAATCCCTGCTTTGTTTTGTGCTGGTCTTCTTGGATCAAAGTTACTGGTGGCTGCATTTACTCTTTAGCCTAATAATGGCAAAATGTTTAGCATATTTTATATATTCCAGTCTCAGCTTTAGACTTGGGTGACAGACAGTACTTCCCAGAGAAGCAGCAGCCTTTAAGCAGCCCAGCATTGTGCATTGCTGCCATCCAAGAGGGGATGTAGAGGAGTTGGAGCAGGCCTTAACAGGAAAAATAATGAAGCTGTAGCACAGTTTCTGGTTATTACACAAGCAATATTTGGCTGGGGTACTCAGGCTCTCATGTCTACCTCTGTGAAAAAAATTCACAGACATTTTACTCATACATAAACTGCCCATTGTGTATAATGCGGGCAAACTCCGCTGGGGCATCACAAAGGAGTGGGAAAATTACTGTAAACCCAGCAGAAGGTAACTGAGCATCATCTTCTTGTGTTCTGGTTTGCTCAGCCATCTCAGGGAAGAAGTGGTTCAAAGACTCACTGGAGGGGCTTTAATTCCCCACAGACTTGGGGACTGGAGCCCAGGGATGCTCAGCACTGTCAAATGGGATGCAGGTCTCCAGCCATGGGGAGATACAGAGTCTGGAGACTCCCTGGGAAGAGGCATGAAACCTCTTTTGAAACTTCTTTTGAGTAGGATTTTGTGGCTCTCCTTGGCTATATATACACAAACATTTAATGGGAGTTTCGTTTGCTCTGCCAGGAGAGCATGAGACCATGCTGGGACCCCTCAAAATTCATCTCCTAGCTTATTGTGCTGGGAATTATTGCTCCTACTTGCCAATCCTCCAAGGTGGAAAGATGGTACTGCTGGCAGCAGGGCCATGGGCTGGCAAGGGGCAGAGGCTGGGTGGGGTTCACAGGTATTAGCCCCTGCCAAAAAATACAGCCCAGGAGCTTGCAGGGCTGGGGCTGCAGTGCCTGCACACGCTGGGGGAGCCATGCATTTGTTTACTGCAAATGTCTCCATAGAAACTCCTTCTCCAGGGCTGAAGATGTGGATCCTGGAGCTGTGGTGGAGCGAGCTTTCTGCCCCCAGCACACCTTGAGCAGCCTTGGCAGTCTTCACAGCAGAATTGTTTGCCAGGAAATAATTCAGACTAATGTATCCCCCTGTGCTCCTAAAATTGTTTGAAATTTTAAGTGAACTAAATGAACTAAATAATTCTAAGTGTGCAAGCAGTGTAATTGTGAAGAGAGGCAAAGTATGCCTGCCTGTTCCAATGCTTTCCAGCTCTAATTCTTGAAACCATCTAGCTCCAAAACAGAGCGAGCTGAGAAGCAGAGAAACTGTACCAACAAAGAACTGCTCCAGGCTCTAAAAAGGGACCGTGGACTTAAGACTTTCAAAGGACAGAAACAGCTGGAATGGTTGAATTCCTATCCCTTCCTCATGCAAAGAGAGTGTCCCATGCTACCAGGAAGGTCCCAGTTGCTGACATGGGCATGATAAAAGTGCCTTGCCACTTCTTGGCCTGTGATTGACCCAACCAGCAAACAAGATGAAAGCAAAAGAAAACAGATGAAAATGAACAAGATGTCTAGATATGCAAAGGTGGTAACTGAACTGAGAAGTAACTTTTCAAGAGACTGCACTGGGAAAGGGAAGATGAAATGTATGAGAGCAGGAAATTTGGTGAGTAAGGCGCAGCCTTGGGTGTCAGAGGGTGCTGGAGGCTGCAATGCCACGGTGGGATCATGAGAAAGAAGAATGAAAATGCTGAGGCCAGGGGAGGGAGGCAGCTGGCATCCCAGAAAATTAACAAGAGAAGGCATAGGCCAGTTCTTCTTTGGACTAACTCCTTTTAAAAGAAAAGAAAACAATTATGGCCATGTTCTGTGGCTTCTTCCTCCCAGGAGAAGCCCCCAGGGACAGGCAGGGTCCCTGAGGCAAAGAGCAAAGTCAAGGAAGCACAAAACCCTCCTCCCTGGCTTACATGGCCAGGTGGCTGCTGCAGCACTGTGCCTTCACCCTCACCCTTCACAGGGCCTTGCATTTGGAAAACTGCTTTCCTGTTTTAGACCCTTATATTTCACTGTCTGGAGAAAGAAAAGGAGGGATCTTGTAATGCAGTAACCCATAATAGGACTGTGCTCTTACACCAGGCTGCACTGCATGATAGCTTTAAAGATGCTACCACATGGCAGCTCCAAAGTGACCTTTTCATTCTGCCTCCCTCTGTTTAATTACTTTATACAAATATATAGATCTGGATTGTATCTGCTCTGAAGGCTCAGTTGCCATCCTCTCCCCCTCCAGTCCTCCTGAGCCTACCCACTGCCCAGTGCTGTCTTGCCCAGAGCTGGGATTTCACTGTGCCATGCTTACTTGTAGACCTCTCTGAGGAGCCAGAGCTGCCCAGCAGGAGAGATTACACAAACAGAAGTGCTCGGCTAAAAACAAAGGAATAACAAATAATCATGATAACAACAAGTTTTGGCCTCACACATGTACCCGCTGTAGATCACAAGCTTGTCTTTGCCACAGTCAGGAGCAGGAGCTGACCCTGCAGGCAGGTCTTTCCCACTGCCTGACAGTCATCTCATTGCAGTTGGCAGTGCCAAGCCCTGTCCTTCCACCTCCAAGGGACAAATCCTGCCTACAAGTCCCTGGGCCGTCTGCTGGCAAGCTGTGAGCAGGAGGGAAAGGAGGAGGGTGAGAGCCAGGGAGAAGCTTTCCTCTCCTTGCAGAGAGGAGCTCTCCATGCTCCCAGAGTAGCTCCACCACCCTTGCTGCCACACCTCCCTCCACTCCCCAGAGTGGCACCTGGGCCTCAAATACCCCTTGCCCAAGGGGACAGCAGACCCCCACCACTGTGTCCACACATGGAGATGCCAGGCACAGGGAGCTGAGGGGGAAGACAGCCAGCTAAAGTGACACATCCTCTGCCAATGTCAAGCCCCTCCTTGCCCCCTCCTGGGGCTGGAAGCCTCACTGGTGCAGCAGATGCTGGACCTGGCCACCCCTTGGGCACCAGAGGCAAAGGTGGACCTGTTAGGGCCGTGGCAGGAGCCACTGTGAGCAGCTCAGTGTGTGTAGTACAGTCAGTGGTGTTCAGTTTTAGCCCCATGGCCCTGGCAGCTGCCAACCTGGGGCAAGGGAGATGAACGTGGCTGCTTTTATTTTGGTTCCTCATGGTTCCACTGCTTTTGGCCTGACCAAAATGGCCTACAGGACAAAAATGGAGCCTCTCTGGGTGTTGTCTTCCCCTGCTGTAGGTTGGGCACCACCAGGCTTTCCCAGGCTGGTCCCTGGCGATGTCCAAGTGTCAATCCCTGCACCCCCAGGCGGTGCCATGCCCGCCCCGTGGTTCTCCTGCAGGTCTTGCAGAGCTGCTGCCGGCGACAAGTTTTCCCTTTTCCATGAGCCACATGGATGTTGACAGCATCACACGCACTCTGTATTGCAA
Organism: Regulus satrapa; assembly: GCA_013396955.1. Taxonomy (NCBI): domain Eukaryota; kingdom Metazoa; phylum Chordata; class Aves; order Passeriformes; family Regulidae; genus Regulus; species Regulus satrapa. The sequence continues at coordinate 107,502 of VWZN01002337.1, read as the reverse complement.
ATAGATTATTTGTGGGCCCAGCTTCCCTCTCATCAGGTACTAATGAGGTTTTTGTATACAGCCGCAGTGCCTCGTGTGGCAGATGGTGCTGTGTTAGATTTGGATTATTCCTGTTCTGCTGGTTTGTCTCTCCAATATGCTAACTCATGGAGAGCTTGGCTGTGCTTATTGCAGGAGCTTCATCAAGGAACCTTTTCAAAACACACCTGTCTAGGTGTTTGCTGGGAGCTGCAGCTTTGTCTAAAATGGATTGCAAGGCCTTTTGGTAGTGCTGAAAATAACTATTCAGCTCAACTGCCTGGCTGTTGAGGCGCTTGGAAAATATTGATTTCCACTTCTGCTAAAATAAACAGGTTTTATTGTGCCTTGTGATTTCCTTGTGTGGAAATCAGCATCATGGGTGGGCCGCCAGCACTGTGCCCAGCTCTGGGGCTGAGTCAGTCACCACATGTCCATTCCCACTGCTGGCAAACAGTGCACGGGCAGAGCACAGAACTGTAGGTCCCACGGAAACACACCATGGTCTCTTGCTTTGAAGTTCAACACATCCTCAGGAATTCTTACTCTTAAAAAGAAAAGGAAACATAGTCGTGTAGCAGCCTGCATGAAGCGTGGCTGAACAATCCTTCAACACAACCTTGCTTTGCTGCCCAATAGGAAACACTCAGAGCTGACCTGGTGGAAACACCAGGAAAGCTGGCCTGTGGCTAGTCCTCAGTTGCTTTGTCTTCAAATGCTCTGACACTAAAGCCTGGCACTGGGAAAGCTGGGCAGAAGGCCCTGGGCTGTGGCTGAGCCAAGGGCAGTGGGCAGGAGCCCCCCAGGCACCAGGCTGCAGGCTGCCCTGAGAGGGACAGGCTCCCCGAGCAACTGGCAAGCTGCTGGCAGGTCACACCAACAGGCACTGTGCTGTCCCCTGGCCTTCCCAGTGGCACCAGCCCCATGTCACTGCTCGCTCATTTCTCAGCAGATTGATTAGGCTGCCTGATGGATTTTGCAAATTCTTCTGTCAGAGTCCTTTTTTTTTTTTTTTTTCTGTCTGCTACTGCTACTGACATGGGGAAAGGCTTAATCACTCTCACAGACTTCACCTGTGCCATAGTTCCTGCACCTTACAATTAATGAATACTCAATTTGTGGTAACTCTCATAGGCATCAATCTTGTAAATAGCACATAAGCACTATTTCCCCAATTTTGCAAACAATTAGGATATTTGAACTATACACAGTTTTTTCAGGGCCACTTGAAACTGTGCTGTAAACTGCTGGGTTCCCTCCAGGACCTGGGAACTCCTGTGGATGGCCCATACCTATCCTGCCATGAGGTTATACTTTGCTTTTTAATTTGCTTCCAGGTTGAATACTGATGGTTAATGCACAGGAGGTTTGGCTCCTAAAGGGTGCTATTCAAACAGGGAGTGTGATGTTCAATACACACTGCAGATTCTCAGGAATCCTAAGTCCCTGCAAAAATGCTTTGAACAGGTCATCCACCCCTTGTTGTCCTGTTTCCCTACCTATTCCTCCAATAATGATTGTACAAATACCAGCCTTGCTCTCCAGGCTCCTGCTCTGTGTCCTTCTGCTGAGCTGGCAAAAACAAAGGGCAGGACTTGTGCATGTTGCTGGGAAGCTGGAGCTCCTGTTCCTTGAAATCCACACACCACAAGATTCAGCAGAAATCATCATTATTCAGAGCTGCTGATTGGCTGTGCCAGGTTTGACATAGGGACCCAACCACCCGAGGCCTCAGGATCACTGGTGATCTGCCAAGCCCATCCCCTCTCTTTTCCTCCATCCACCTCTCATCTGAAAGTCCCATTTTGGCTCCTGCCACTGCAGCTCGCAGTCATTTCAGGATAAGCATCTATTCATTATCATTCATTCCAGGTTGCTCACTCTGAGAGGGAGGACAAACAGCTCCTGCATCAAGAGATAGCTTGCTGCTGGGGTCACATGCCTTACAAGGCAACTTTCCTTCTGTAAAAGTAACCAAAAATTCATCTGAGACTGCTTGACCTTGATTGCATAAGTCACCTCCACTTCAAAACCAAACAAATATGCCCATTTAAAAGGAAAAGTTTCCTAAATGCAGTCATAAAGCAGCCTGTGGCTAGAATAAAGCTAGGTACCCATGCTCCCAGGGCCTTCAAAAGTCCCCTTGGTGACTCTATTTGTGTTCTAATCAGTCCACTCAAGTATAAGAAGTTTTGCAGGCTGAGTAGCAAGATAAGAGGTGCTCCTGATTGTGTGTGGAGGTGAACTTGAGATACATGCCAAGCACTATCTCCATGGGAATTCTGCAGACTGCACAGCAACAGCCTCTGCCTCCTGCACGGGAATGCTTTCCCCCAGCACCTTCTGCTCCAGCACAGCCCCAGAGACCAGGCAGGAGAGCACTGAATGGGCCTGAGGCTGCCCATGCTGCCCAATACACCATACCCTGAGAGAGTCCTAACGTGCAGAGCCATAAAGTGCTATTGTGAAAAGAATCTGCTGGCCCCAAACGTGTGCTAGAACTTAATCAAAGCCAAATCAGATTCAAAGGACTGCATTAGCCAGCCTGTTCAGATTAAATATATCCCATCACACTGCAGGCTCCACAGGAAAAAGTCAAGCAGCAATTTTCTGTACTCCTACACAGGCAAAGTCAGAAGGACCTGCAATAAAAGCAGCTGATTTGCTCCAGTATAAGTAAATCTAGCCGGGTACAGTCCCATAGCTTGAGCAGTAGGTGATATTTCAGTGTCCAGAGGTTTCTTCTGTTCATGGGAGAAACCGAGGCACAGAGTTGGGCAGCTCTGTCACAGCAGCTGCTGGCCCTGCTGCTTTCCTGCCCATTGAAGTGGCCCACAGGACAGAGCTGCTTCCCCTGGCAGCACCGAGCAAGAGGCTCTGTGCCCCAGCTCCCTGGGCTCCTGCAGACCACTGCTCCTGCCTGTGTGTTCACCTCCTCTGCCTTGCTTCTCTGGTAGCAGTGTCTCGTGCTCCTCCAATGGCATCCAACACCCTCCCTCATGTATGGGAAGAAATCCTATTACTACATTTCTCCACATTAGTCTGCATTTTGAGAAAGACCTTGATTATCATAGAATGATAAAATAGAATAGTTTGGGTTGGAAAGCCATCTAGTCTGAGCCCTTGCAACGAGCAGGAACATCTTGGTATATGGTATTTTATTTTATTGCTGCCCATCTTAGCTGAAGTCCTGTACAACTGCTGGCTGCAACCCTGCAGGGATGTCTGTGATGCAAACATAGGCCTAAGGCTGAAGTCCTTATCCAGGTAATAGCCAGGGCTTTGATCCCAGCAGAAATTTTGCCCAAGCATCTATCAGAGTTTTCATTGTTCATTCCCAGTGAAGCTCTACTGGTATTTCACATCAGAATAAATCTAAATTGAAACCACATGTAAGACTCAAGAGTTGAGACTGAAGAGCAAATGCGACTCAGGGAAGTGCACAAGAGGGCAGACAGTAATGAGTGCAGGCAGCTGTTGTCACGATGCATCCCACATGCCTGTAATGAGATGGTCTTCAGGTCATTGTCTGCTCATGCTTTAGTACAGCGTTGGAGACAAGACAAGGCTGAGCTTCAGGAGATCTGGAGGAGGTTCATTTTTTAATTTCTTATCTACCTGGGAACACCGACAACATTTCTTCCCATTCAAATTATGACAAATAACTTCACCCCAGTGTGGTTATGGAAAACCCATCCCACCTTATGGCAAGGCCAGACTAGCACAGTGTGCTACACAGCCTCTGGCTACTGAGTCAGACACCCCAGGATCCTGGAAAGCCACACTGTGGGAAGCTCACACCCAGTCTGGAGAGACATCAGACTCTGGGATAGAACTTCCATAGTTTCACTACTGCCAAGACTGTTGCTGGAAGTAGATTACTCATGCTTGTGACTGACCACCATCCAGCAGCTCTGGGGCACTGTGAATGGGGACACAGGGCCATTAAAGTGAGGTTGCTAATTACAGATGGTGGTTAATGCCATGGCCTCTTGAGTTACTTATTTTTAAACAACCACTGAATGCAAAAATTACAACTCTGGCTATGAGAGACCCACAAAGCCATGGATCTCTCCTGTGAGAATCAGGCATGTAACTCAGAAAAGGTGGTTTTAAAGCAGCACAGTCAATCCAGGAGACTTAGAGCTCTCTGTCATTTTTAGGAATGCCTTCTGAGATAGACCAGGCCACTCTGGGTGAGCCTGTGTCCTTTTCAAGACCTTCCACTTTCTCTTGAGGCTCATTTAAACTAACAAAAAAAGTATGGGAAAACACCTTATGGTTGCAAAGATACCTTTTAAAATAGTGTGAACAAACACAGGGGTGCACACATGGAGAATTTTGGCTTGCATACCAGTGATCTGCCCAGTTCCCTTCAGCACTCTGCCCCTGGTTAATTATTTTTCCACCCTATTAGCAGGTAAGGACAAGTGTTCTGACCTTGCTGTAAGTAGTATTTTATTTCTCTCCTACGGCTTGATAGAGCTTGGGTCAATCTGTTTCAAGTGTTGCCATCCAGGTCTGACAGCTGTGCTGGGAAACAGGATGCTGGGTGGCATGAGCAGGAGCTGGTGCCCCAAAACACAGCCCAGTGGCAACCCCAGGACACGCAGAGCTGGGCTGCCCTGTGGCACGACCTGTGTCATGTAAACAGTCAGAGCTTCTGACTCTGGTGGGCAGCTGTGAGGAATAAAATCTCTGAATTTTACACTTTTAACCTGAGCCTCCAAGGTGCTAACCATAGCTTGACAACTCTTTTGAGTTAAATTCCTTCCATGATACCTCCCTTGCCCCGGTGGGTTTTGTTTTATTTTTTAAAATTAATGTTTTTCTTGTTAAACTGGAGATTTTGGATACAGTAACTCTGTGCTGATTTTTTCTCTTTTGCCTGTAACACTTCTGCAGCTTAATGCTTGCAGCTTTCATTCTCCCTTTTTGTTCCCCAGTGACTCATCTAGGCAGGTATTTTCTTACCATCCTATGCAGCCTCTTAAGAGACTATGTTCTTTCCAGGTATCAGCTGAAAAGTACAACTGCTCGGAATAGAGCAGAAATGGGAAGGCAATCTGTCAGTCTGGAATGAGTAATTCAGTTCTTTGGAAAGCAGGGGTTGTTTTTGTTAAAAGCAAAAAAAAAAAAAAAACAAAAACGGTGAAAAAATCTTAAAGGCAAGATACCTTCACAGCAAGTTTTACATTCCTGCATTTAATCCACTCCTCAGGTGGAGTGACAAGCAGCTCTTACTCTTCAGTATTCTGCAGTGGCAAAACAATAAGTATCCATAGCTCCTGTGTCATTCTGCCTGCCTTAGCATCCCAGTAATATGATTTTTAAAGAGATGGGTTCTTCCTGGAAATAAAACAAATTAAAAAAAAAAAAAATCTTAAATTTGAAATGTAATTTCCATGTAGTTAAGACCACATAAAAAGTCATCTCCTTAAGGAACCATGCAGATGAAGACTACAACATTCTGCTTTTACACATATTAAAAGAGCATCTCAAATGCAGTCTTCTGGTGTCCAGGTGTCAGCATGAGTACTGCCTGTCTGTGCCACCCACAGCACTATCCACATAAGGTCTCATGCAGCCTTCATTCTAGTTTTGAAGGATTTTTTTCTGTAGGATGGCATCATCCAAACTCATAGAATCCAAATGATTTCATAGTCTGTGCTAACATAGAACAGGAAAACCAAGCCAGCCTTGACCCCAGATTTTCTTGTCTCTGATCAAACAGAAATAAAAGTTACTACTAAGCAATGAGGTTTTATTGCATGGGTGAGAAGAGAAACTGGACTCTGCACAGTGCAATATGAACAAACAGATGCAGCTCCTTTATTTCACACAACTTATTTTTAAGTTTTTTCAGACCCCATAGGGTCTGACTCCAATAGGTCAATAGTTTTTCCTGCCAATTACTCTATTGGCTAGTAAGAGGTATTTTACTTGTCCATCAAACCTTCCTATTCTTGATTAGTTTACATATTTTTTCTCCACTGACTCCCATGAAACAGATTTCTTGTTTAATGCAGGTGCAGTTGTTTTTCACCCAGGAATAACCTGTTATCAATTAGCCTCCTTCTTAGGATGGTTTGCACATGGGAACTTAAAATGGTTTTACATGGGAACCACTCAGCTATACACAGAAGTGACAAGCTAGCTATTACTTTAGCAGAGCAAGGCCTGATTTTATAAGGCCTTTCTTTTAATATCCATCTTCCTCTAAAAACATTCTCACACATGGGCAAATTCTCATGATGAACAACCACCAGTGCTGAGGTCCCAGCCAAAGACTTGAGCTCCCACATTTGATTTATGGCACATAAATCAAGATGGCTTATGTAGTGAAAGCACTTGTATTATCTGTCCATGCAGAGCTGTCTTGCTTTTTTAGTTCTTTATTATGGAGAAAGATTGTAAAGGCTCCCCAAGTGGAGAAAATTACATCTCTTATTTCCTGATGGCATTCAGAATGAAGATTTTCTCATAGTTTTTAAATTACAGTGTCCAAACCCTAAATTAAGACTATCCATGCATGTTCCCAGTGTGGTGTAGGAAGACTCTGCAAAGGAGGTAATCCTACCTCATCTAATCATCTTGGTGGAGTTCAGCATGTTTTCTCTGGAAGGGCCTGACAGCTGGATCCAACCCATCTAGTTGTGGTCTGTCCTAAATACCTGGCAAGTTTCCTGCCTCATTCACCATCCTAATGAACATCGCACTTTCTGGGAAAAATGACTTCAGCTCTCCGAAGATGCAGGGGAGCTGTGAAAAACGTGAATAAGACTCTTACATTCCTCAGAGCTCTGAAGAGGGGGAAGATTTCCAGCTCCCTGACTAGCAGCTCCCTTGCTGAGATGATATTTGGCACTTTCTCCTCCTCATTCTGAGGAGAGGCAGCCAAGGAGGAACCAGCCTGCTTCTGCTCATGCCCAGGAGATGTGTTCACACGCTCACACACACACAGATATGCACACTTGCACACTCTGCCACAGCTCCCCTTCCCCCAGCTCCTCCTGGCACCTTCCCTGTATGTGGCAAGGGAGCAAAATGAACAACTCTGGCTGCTGCAGCCAAAAGAAGGCAAAACCATGGAGAGGGAAGGAGCAACAAGAACAGAGGAAACAAAGGCACAGCAAATCTATGAAATTGGCCAGGCAAGGGGAAGGAATGGGACTGACATGGTCAGATTAATTCCTTTGGCTCCCAGCAAAACGGCATGGCCTTACTAGAGGCTCAGCAATCAGGCCAGAGGAAGATAAAAACCTGTCTCTGGAATGGCATAGTTCTGAGAGGGATGTCAGGTTTGCCATGCCCACAAGCAACACACATCCCATTTTTGGCCACGTTACCCCACCAGGGATGCTTCCTGTGCAGCTCCTTGTTGTCCAGCCCTGTGGTTACCTCCAGGGCTGAGGCCCTGCTGGGTCAGTGTGCCTTCCAGGTTTCTCATGGCTAGCACCCACCAACCTGTCCTGTAAGTGCCTGTCCCCACTCAGATGGAGAAACAATTGTTTTGCATGGCACCACATGCCCCAGCCAGCCTCAGGCTTTCTGCATGAGTATGCTGCACCTGGCAGCTCCTTTGGGTCAGAAAGCAATCCACCTCTATTTCTTTCACAAGCAGATCTAATCAAAAAACACAAAAGACAAAGTGGAAGGAACCTCAAGAGGTCTTTTGTCCGGTCACCTGTTGAAGCAGAACTGCCACTAAGTGTATGTAGGCCTTTACAGTCCCTTCCAGTCCAAACCCTTCTTTCACTGAGAAGCTCCTTGCTTAGACAAGCAGTTCTTCCCCTGAAACCTGACTACCCAACAGGAAGTTATATTTCTCAGCTCTTGGTGTTTTCTTTAAAAAGTTTTCTTTAAAGGTTGGCACCTTTTCCCCAATGGTTTCCAAGTTTATTCTGCCTAACAATTCCCTAGACAAGCCCAAGTCTGCTCTCCTGAAGTAGAGTCTCCTAAATCTGCAGCTTGCCTGCTGAGTGTTCCTCCAGAGCCTGCACCCAGTCACCTCAGGATGAGGAGATGGTCCCACGGTCTCAGCTGTCAGCTCACACACCATTAGTGATTTTCTTTCCTATTTTCATTACTCGCTGAGTTTAGATGCAGACCTGCACTGCTGTTTGCCATTTCAATGCTAGAAGAGGTGCCTTTCTGGGCACTTCTCAATGCACACTCACAAGGGGCTGTGTCATGCTTTACCTCATCCGTGTAGTAAATAGAGACTGAGCAACCAGAGGTACAACACTAGCAACTCTGACAGAACGTTAAAGAAACTGGCAAGAAAACAAATCCCGATTGCAAATGGTTTGAGAAAAGGTGCTTCAACACTCCTCATCAAGGTGCTTGGTGGGATCAAGGCCTGGGGACAAGAGCAGCTCTGCTCTCCCCATGCTTTGAAAGGGAAATAAAGTCCCAGCATGTTTTCTCACTGGACTTCTCTGTCCCAGGAGGAAGAAGCCTTTACATTACAGTAATCCCACCTTATGGTGTTGCCAGCTTTGCACCTTTCTTTTTGCTACCTGGTTGTCACATCCAGTCCTCAAAGACCTTACTCCTCTGGTTTCTGCTATGAGAGGGCTCCTGCTGCCAGGAGCTGCCAAGGGTTAGCCTGACTCAGAATCCAGGCCCTGCATAGACTCCTCAGGCTTCTCTTTGAATCAGCAAACTTGTCCTTTCTCAGCCTTCTCCTTGCAAAGCAGGACACACAGTGACTGTGTGTACAACTCAGTACCCTCCCTCAGGGCTGCATCCTCTTTGCTGCCTCCTCTTCCAGGGAGCACTCTTGATGTAACTGCTTCCATCTGCTTTTATGCCAGGGTAAATCTGGGCCATAATTAACCTATTTTCTATTATGTAACTAGCTACGCCCATGAACGAGAAGTAAGATGGGTTTTATCCAGACCTCCTGCCTAGGAGCTTGGCCTCAAACTGCTCTCCCAGGTCTTCAGGGAGAGAGCTTTTGATAGTGCTACATTCCAGGAGGCAGTTCCTGTCTCTGGCTCTCAAGGAGCTGCTGTTGGAGACCCAGCCCTCAGCAACCCAACTCTGCAAGCCTGTGTAATCAATTGACCTAAATGTCTACTGGCATTTGGTAAGGCAGGTGACTAAACCCGAGGGGCTGCAGCCGACAACTGTTCACCCTGAAGACTAATAGCTGGGGACAGCGTGTGTGGAAGTCCTTGAGACTTCCCCAGAGACACCCACTGCAGCATAAACAGAAAGGGAGGGGAGGTGATGAGAGGTGTCAGAAAGACAGGCAGCCTTCTGCCTTCTGTGGAAAAGATATCTCCTGGGAGGTTGGCATTGCCCAGGGCAAGGGGAGGCAGCTTCTTCTGAGAAGCCTTCTAAATGGTGGCAGGCAGGATGGCCCCACGAACCTGCCTTGAGTCAGGGAGGTATGTGCTAGAGTACCTGGCACAGCTGTGTCCATTTTTCTTTTCCTGTTTATTAGAGCGGTGGGTGCTTGATTTTACTGTGCAAAATAGGAGTTTGGGAGCACCAACTCTCCCTCCACTGGTAAGAGCTGATAGCCCAGTTGGCAAAGGGTTCTTGTAGCAAATGAAGATGCAAATTCCCTCCAAAAGGGGCTTGCACTCCCTCAGAAAAGGATTGGCAAGGCATCCCTTCCATTCTGAATGGCCTGGTACTCCCCCTTGTCTACGTTTGGAATAAAGGTATTGGGGCGTAACTTCAAGGGGAAGAGGGAGACAAGTGCAGCAAATCCTGAGTGGAGGATTCATATCGCCCTCAAATCATGATAATGGGCAGAAGCCAGCTCCAAGAGCTTTCCCAGGTTTCCTGCAGGCCACCGCTGGGGGATCCCTGCTTGGCCACATTGTTCTGTGGATCCTGCTTGGTGGACCCTTCTTCCCTGCCTCCACACGGTCTGTACAGCGTATGTCAGAATCCTGTAAGGACAGAGTGCCCAGCCTTGGAGCACTGGCACCAAGAGTTTCCAAGTTTCCAAGCCAGAGGCATGAATGGAGTAAAGCTGTTGCTGGTACCTCCACCCAAGTGAGCACAGCAAGGCAAAGTTCTGTTCTACTCAGCCTGCTGGGGTTTGTTCCCTGTGCCCCACACAGCCCCACACAACACATGCCCACTCAGAGTGTTGGTGCTCCATGCTGGGCCCTGCAGAAGCTACCAGCTTGAAAGAAAGTAAAGAGGAAAACCAGAATTGTACAGAAGCACTTTGAGTTCAGGATGTGGGCTTTCAGTTTTTCCATCCATCTCCAGACAGGGAGCAGGGTGCTCATGGCATTAAGTGCCTCATGCACGTTTCCTCTGGGTTTTTTGACAGTGAAATACAAGCATCATGTTTATCATTAATACATACTCACTATGCTGGAGTTATGTGAGCATGTTCAGTGCATAGCTCTTGGGACTCTGTTTTCCATGCAGGACAGCCCTTTGCAGCTGGGCCTGCACTAACACCTTGAGGCCTTGAGCTGGAGTTCCACATTGCTGTTTTCTCCTCCTTCTGAGGCAGCATTTTCAAGCCCACCTGGGGACTGAAATGTCACCATTTTTTCTCACGCTAATCCTGATGTTTGTACTGAATTTCAGCTGGATGATCACCAGCCCTTCTGAAGTCAAGCTGAGCTGTAGTACTGCTGGGATGCAAGAAGGGACATGTGTCCCTTGGCTGCCAGGTAGGTTTCTGGAGATGCAATTTTCATTCCTGTCGTTGCTGCACAATATTAAGCAAATGATCTGCAGTCAGGTTTTTCAAACACCCAGCATTCACCAGCAAAGCTCCATTTTCAAAGCATTCAAGTCTTGCTAATGCATCATGACGAAGGGACAGGTTTTAGTCGGAGATTTTAGACATAGAATTTTAAAATTTTTAATTTTTTTTCTTTTTTTTTGTCAACCACAGTACTGCTTTCTTAGAGCAGTCTGGCTCTCTGCATTCTGCTTTCTCTTTGCTTAATCCTATACATAAAGATGCACACATCACACTCAGAATATGAAATAATACCGAGTCAAAAATACAAGTTCAGGCTTCATTACCATTGAATGGTACTCTCAGGCTTTCCTGAATTTAATTGTTATTTGTAAGTGTTCTCAAACACTTGAGAAAAAAAAATTAAAATACAGTGGGTTGTCTGCAAATGTTCATTTTGACAAGTTGCTGTCTGTTACTGGTATTGGACTAGTCACACATTGTATCTTATGTTCCCTAACTGGATGACAAGCTTGGAAAACAGAAGAATAGCAAGTGACAGATACTAGCATGATTTCTGGTTATTTTTTATAGTTCCTGATTTCATGGACACTACAAATTTCATAAGATATTAGGAGTGAGAAACTTATTGGGAAATATGGCAGCCATGGCAACTTTGTCAAAAAATGAAAGGCTTAATGATGAGTCAGGTAGCTTCTCTTCATACAGTGGCATTCAGTTACTGAAATGTATGAGGAAAGGCTTATAAGATATAATAAGATACAGTAAGGTTTGATATGGGAAAGATTTGTCTAAGTACTCCTGGCACATCAGAAAAAGTGTTTTACAGGTGTTTCATACTTACTTAAACACAGGGGAGGAAAAAAGGTAACTTCTTTAGAGCTCAGAACACCAACCTAGCAGCCCAGACACTAATAATCTTTTTGCCCTCTTAAGATGTTCTTCATGCCACTCTCTTTCCACTCCAATAACTTCAACATAGTTTCAAGCTAGAACAACAACCTTACAGAGGCACCTTGTTCTCAGAAACATCCACCTAATGTGTACACAGTGAGCACCTGGTTTCCCAATCAATTTTTGTAGAGAACTGCAACAATTCACCATCTGATTCTTGGGTTACAGTTCAGTGCAGTTTGCTGGTCTGACAAACATCTGCCATCCATCAATCAAGCAAGCTATTTAAATTAACTGTAAGAATTACAGTTAATAGAATTTTAACTGATTTTTAAAAATGCATTTCAGAATAAAACTCATATTTATAATATTAATGCCTAGCTAAAGGGATTGCAAATTATTCCAAAGAGAAGCTGCGATACGTGACTTTGGTGGGATTCCTTAACTACAAGAAATTTGGCTTGGTTGAATATTCACCCAGACCTTCTGTTGCAGTTATTCCCCAGATTCAGTTCTTCTCTGCTCAAGGCTTCATTTTCTAACCTGTCAGAATCATGGAAAGGGATTTTGAAGCTGAAACATGACCTTCAAGTCAACACAAGAGTGTGTCCAAACGGAGAGGTGGGTAGTAAAGGAAAATGTTCATTTCAGGCCCCTTTTACTTAAAGCTCCTTATAAAGAAAACAGGCCTGCTTCAGAGGCTTTGGACCATGGCATCAGCACAGAGTGATGGGAATCTCTGGTTGGTATCAGTTGGTCCAAAAGGTGTAGTCTTGTACCACAACCTATATGGAAGTAACAGATTTGGTCTGAATAAGGGTGTCAGAATAAGAACTCTGTTGCCACAGTTGAAAAGACCATGTCCATATTATCCATGCTGGATAAGAAGCATTCTTCCTATCATCCATGCTACTGAATTTTCTGGAACTCAGATGTTATGACTTTTGGTGATTCATGGAAAATGAAGGTCAGGTCCACACATCCACAGATGATCCACAGATGTCAAAAAATATATTCAAATTAGTAAATTTGTGATCATAGTGGTGAAAAGCTTTGAAGAACCTAAAATAATCTAGCTGAAGGGCATCTCAAGGCACAGGAAATACAATGCAGAGAAATGAAAGCAAGTATCTGCTAAAAGAAAAAAAATCATCTACATATTGCAGAGTCCTAAATGAACCCATTGACTTTGTAAAGACATGTGGATGTAAGGCTAGGTTTAGGCAGGGGCCATACAAGTAGCACATAAATGAAATGGGAAAGTCTACATAAAACCAGAACATGGTTCCCACCCCACACGGCCCCTGCCAGCCCACTGAATAAGATGGGAACCAGGATGAGGAAACACCATGGGCCCAGCAGCAAGGCCGAGCTGCCTCTGCCTTGCAGAAATCAGCAATTTAGAAAGGACTTTAAAGGTCCCAGTTAAGAACAGGTCTGTCCTATAAATGCTTTCAGCCTGACTGTAACTTCTGTAGGCAGCTATCAAAGATAAACAGCACAGGTTTAGAGAAGTGAAGCGATTCAAATTTGTAAATAAATTGTGAACAGAAGTCAAATAAAAACAAGAGGTTCCCCAAGGAGCTATTTCAGCCTCTGCATTATCGTTCAATTCAAATCTCATTAATCACTATGTCAACCATATAGGTTTAAAGGCAGAACTACCCATTTCTGATGGGGTATAGTAACTGAGGGACTGCAAGTGTCATGGCCCTCTCTGCAAAAGACAGAGAGGCCTGAAAATACAAAATTTACTTAAGCTGACGTGGTTCTGGACCACCTCAACTTCCAGCAGCTCGTGCTACCTTACCACCATACATTTAATAGGGAAGGACAGAGCTGTTATTCTTCGCTTGCCACCACCACAGACAAGGTGAAGTCACCCATCAGCAGAGGCAGAATTCACCTAACTCCAAGCAGGGAGAAGCTGGGGGGCTGCTGTGTGTCTGCTGCCTCCCAACTCCTCTGCAATCAATGGAGAGAGAACAGGCACTGCCGTGGGTGACTCACCACTCCTAGGAGAGGTGTCTGAAGTAGGTGGGGTGACTCATCCTTGGGGTGGTCCTCTTCACAGATGTTCACAGGATCCTAGATCACAGCATAAATTACATGCCTGCCTTTCTGTCCTGTCTTGCATGACAAGACGTTTCTTTCTCTGTTACCTTGAACATAATTAGGACTTCTGGAGGAATGTACAACCTTGTCTGGGACTTGATGCACTCAGGTAAGGCCTTATGTAGGCAGGAGGCTAGAACTACAAAATGGTTTTCACAACTTAAGACAATTTGTGCTTCAATTATGTTATGTCTCAGGCCTTTTATTTCATGTGATGTCAGTATCAGCCAGGGTCAGAGTAAAGCCCAGACTCTGGCAGGCGACCAGTGCAGGCAGCAGGACCCTGGTCATCATGTTCTAGCCAGCAGTGCAGAACATTTTATCACTAAGGTGGTAAAACATGGGACATTGAACACAGAACATTTTGACATCCTATCCTGTGTTTTCCATCTTACCGTGAATCCACAGCATCGTTAGCAGACATGCTGAAGAGTGGATTGTCAGCAAGTCTGTAGTCTTATATTTTTAAGAGCTTGTTATGTAAAGATTAAAACAGAATAAATTAGAAAAGCTTAATAAATAGCCATCTCGCAATATAAGAACCAAGGAAAAAGTTTTTATGTTAGGAGAGATGCAGAGAGAAAACCAATAATTATCTGGAAACTGCACCAACTCAGTAGGCCTGGGCACCTATGGCCAGAGGTCTCCTCTGTGCTTTGAGGCTGGCAGAACTGCCTGCACAGGATCCAGGAAACAAAAAGCAGGACTCAGAAACAGTACTGGGATTTCCTTTTGAGGAAATCCAGAGATCTGCCCGTGGGACATGTGGGATGCCACCTCTACTCTCTGATCTTATTGTGTTAACACATCTCTGAATAAAAACCATAAAGTCCTCCTAAGGGGGGAAAAAAAAATTACTTCACATTTATGGAGTCAAGCCACAAGGAAAGGATCCAGAAGCTTTGCTTTGCATCCAGATGTGCTTTTTGTTGATATCTTCCCTAAGGGGATAAACATTTTTCTGTTTGTCAGACTGTGGTTGTGTTAAATGCTTTAAACCCATGTCTCATAATGAGCACTACTGAGAGCACTGACTCTGTACGGCAGATGGCTGCAGAACATGAGCGCCCTGAGAAATCCAGGGGATGGTCTCGAGCTGTGTTTTGATGTTATCTGCCTTCAGCTGGCACTGGAAAACTCAATACATCACTTTGACACCGAGGGTGCTAAGCCTCCCCCAGCATAACACCGCAGCAGAGGTCCTGCCTTCCTGAGGCACGCGGTTGGAAGAGTGATTTCACTGCTTGTGCACACACTAGTCCTTTTCACCTGTAAGGAAGGATAACTTTTGTGCCTCTTGTGACTATCTGTTTTTGTTGGTTTGTTTTTTTTTTTCTTGGCACAATGACACCGTTCTGGGCATCTTGGAAATTAAGAGAATAAAGAAGTGGATCTAATTTCCTGTCTTTGCGTAGAGTGGCACAAAATAAGCACTGCATTTCAAAACTGGTTAATAATGTTCATGGAGGGCTTGATTCCACCAAAGTTAGTCATGCTGAGTAGTTTCTTTTTCAACAAGTAGCCTATTCATCTCAATTAGATTAGTCACAGCAGAAAGAGAACAGAATTGGACTTTGAATAATTTCAATTAATTTTCTGCTGCAAAAAACCACAATTAATATTTTCCATTTCCTCAGCATTTGGCAAAGAAGTTTTAACTATGCATAAATATTACTCATTTTCTACATTTTCTTCACATAAAACATTTTTGATAGTTTGTCAAGTTCCACTTAGCTTTTTAATACAGTTTTTTGTCTAAACATAATTCACTGCATGATCTAAACACAAGTGCCAGCCCGGAGCAGGCATTACTTTCTTCTGCTGAAGTTTAGAGTACTTGAAGAGAGGGCCAAATCTTTTGTGTACAGAATTAGGAGAATTATTTGACTGATCTAATGAAATTACTAACATTTAATGGTATCTTTTCTGTGTCTTTTATGTTATCTTACTATGTAGAAAAGTGCTGAGTTCTGCATTTAATCCTCATGGTCAAACAAGATGCAAATTTGAATCGAAATTCTCTTCCACTCTTACGTGCTGCTCCGGGTCTTCTTCCATGTAGGATAAGATGTCCTCTTCTGAAAACCACAGTGTGGTAAATAAATTGCAGAATATTAGTTTTCAGGTATCTCTAAATATAAAAGAAGGAGGTCCTGTGGAGTATCTAAAGCATACATACGGCCTCAGAGGTGGTGACCTTGCTCCACAAACATAACTGAAGGAAGGAGCTGCGCTTCCAGAAAGAGGTGCTAGAGCTGGATGAAATTCCTCCAGCAGTGCTCCCCCTGCACCCAGGCAGGAAGGGATGGGGCATTGACTTCCAAAAGCAGGGGTGAGATGTTGTTCCTGAGTTTAGCCCAGCTGGTCCCACATGCCAAAGGGCTCCGTTTCTCTGTGTCTGCTTCTGATCATAAGCAAGGGCATGAACAGCTTAATGAAAGGTTCAGCATATGCTTCCAGAGGGAAATGAAGGGAGATTCATCTGCCATCAACAGCACCAGTGGGATACTGAAGAGGAGGTCAGGACAGTCAGGTTAACTTTGGGATTGGGGTTCTGACAAAGGCATTCCTGGGCCACTTCTGCAGACAGAGGTGTTCCATGACTTGCTACTGTGGGGAGGGCCACTACTTAGTGGCACCTACACAGTTTTCCATCAGAAATATCTTTATTATATATTTTTATAATATATATTTTTATGATAATAGCTGATGAAAATATCTGGCCAAGTTCTGCCCAGGGAAGTCTTCTGTGAGAGCCTCTGGAAACATCTGAACAAGTTCCACCTGCTGCTTGCATATCTACAGGGATTTTAGGTGGCATTTGATGAAATCCAAGTCTGTGCTTATGCCTAAGAGCTTGTATTTGACGTGCAACAAGTGAGTTATAAAGGTTAGGGGAAAATATATAAAGGGGGGAAACTGGTTTCACTCGAGGCTTAGACATCTCTCTATTTAACTTCTCCTTTGAAACTGATACCTGCCAGAAGTTTCACTCTGTTTTCTTACATAACTATACCAATCCTCTCCCCTGCATCACTGCTCCAGACAGACACAAAACCATCCCCTTCCAAACAAGCAGCTGATCTCCATGAGGCTAACCAGAAAGTTAAGGAACTAGATGGAAAACCACAAAGCAGACAGATATCTCACTTCCGTTAATTTCTACGGATATTAAGTTGTGTTACAGATCAGGACCTTGGTTATTCTGAACACAGAGTGTAAGCAAAAGAAAAACACGTGTTACGAATACAAAAGAGGTACATTTGTTTCACAATGCTGCACTGGGTTGTACAGATGACATTACAGAGGAGTAGCTTCAGGGAAAACAATGTTTGTCAGCATCCTTGAATACTGAAAATTTAAAATCCACGAGCAGAGAAACTAAAGAGATGATCAGACCTCTTCAACCAGTCATCCAGAATGCAGTATTAATTTGCTGCTCTACCAAACCCTGAAATGCCATTCTTAATAGATGGGGAGCGATTTGCCAAGATCCATGTTATTTGCCTCTGGGATTTATAGAGATAACAGCAGGATCAGAGAGAATTAACACCTTATCCTATAATATCTCATTTCTCTGAGAACATCTCTGAAAACACTTTACAAGTAGCAGTGATCCTTCACTGATGCATGGTACTCTGAAGACACTATCACCTCAGAAAAATGGACAAAGAACCCCAGTTGCTCTCCTCCTTAGCAAATACAATCATAGGCAAGAAACAAGTACAACTTTTCACTACTGCTTTGCTTCATGGACATTTCTTTTAGAGTATTCCTTGTAAAATACTTTAAAATAAATGGTGCACATAGGGGCTATTTTTCCTTACCATAGGGCTAGTAATGGCATACTACAGCAGTGATACTGGCCTCCATTATCTCAGAAGCTGCATTTTCTAGTTGCTGACACTGAACAGCTGGTCTGATTTGTTTCATATAACAAAGGCAGTATAAATAAAGCTGCCATGTGAATCAAGAATTAATCCCCCCACAAAAAGATATGTAATACCTTTTATTTCTTATTAAACCTTTCATTTAGCTTTGTGCACTGAAAGTGTTCAGAATCCTGAAACAAACCATCCTGCAGTGAGGGAAAGATACGTATTGGGCCATTTCTTTGAACACCAAAGATATTCCTTTAGGCTTTGACTTAAGAGTAGGTGAATCCATATAAAATATGGATTTTTATCTTTACAGCTTTAAAGAAATTTCCGCAGTATAGATGTGTTTTTCTTCAATAGTGTAGGTTTCTCTCCTATTTGTCATTCACACAAATACAGTTCTAATGAATATCCAGTTTCCTGATGCTACCCCATGGACCTGTGTTTTATTGTAAGGATGCTTCAACAGATATCTCACTTAACTGTCAACTTGGAGTTGTACGACTAAGGATTTCTGTATTCTCATTTCACTTATACAAGTACTGCTTTTAAAAGAAATTGTTTCTGGCAGCAGTCCACTGGAGTTTCTGAATGACCTAGTTCCCTCCTGAGGCATGACTCCTAAAACCACTTAATTCAAAAGCAGTTATCCTTAATTCTTTAAAAACACTTGGAAAAAAAAGAAGAAGAAGAAGAAGAAGAAGAAGAAGAAGAAGAAGAAAAAGAAAAAGAAAAAGAAAAAGAAAAAGAAAAAGAAAAAGAAAAAAGAAGCCCAAATTTGGTGTTGTGCTTGTCCAGCCAGCACTTTTGTGCTGGCTCAGGAGTACCTTCAAGACAAAGTTAATTTTGGCACATCCAATCAAGTAAGGGATTGCCTCTCATCTGGAAAAATAACAAATGGGGAGCTTCAAGGAGTCATCATACTGCCTTGCACTTCAACAATTCTTGCTTTAGAATATTGGCTTTTGTCTGCCCTTCCAACTGCCAGCAAGGGAAGCAATGGGAACCTTTCAAAGAGAACAAATCGAGCCTAGCTGGCTCCTTTCTCTTTCTTGAGCAAAAACCTCTCTGAGCCCACCAGAGGGACAGGCCCTTTCTCTCAGATATTTGAGCACATATTTACATGATTTCCTCCTGTGGAACAGTGCCATCACGTTTTCCCTTCCTGGAAGCATTTTCCCGGTGTGCAAAGGCCCTTGCCAATGTGCAGCCCCCAGGAGGGATGTGCTGATGGCTGTACTGTCTGAGGAGCAGCACGACTGCTGTCCTGCCCATGGCCAGAACCTGCTGCATGGGTGCCCCCAGCTCTCTGAGGGATCATAGGGAGCTTTTGTGGAGTGAAAATGCTCTCTCTAAATCCTGCTTATCTAGCAAGAAGATTTGCAAAGAAGGAGCCCTCTGCCCCCTCATCTTGCACAGACGGTCTGACTCACTGGACTCAGGATTCCCATCTGGATGTCTCTTTGAAAGATGGGTGCAAGCCAAGGAGTTTGTCTATTCTTAGCCTTATCTGTTGTAAAGATAGTTTTCCCCATAAAAATCTACTGTCGCTCAGCCATCTCAGAGAACACCTGTCTCTAAGCAAAAACAGCAGCAGTGTGAATCCTGTTCCCTGCTCATTTTAATGCGGTGTTAATATCAGAGCCCGATGGAGATTATATAAGTGCTGACATAGCTGAGGAAAGCCTCAAAAGAAACAAAAATAAATGGAAGTCAAATTATTTGAACCCTGTCACCATGCAGTGCCAGCTACAAAAATGTGAATGGCATTTGGAGGCAGAAAAATCTTCTTACACCTCCTGTGCTCCAGAAATGACACCAATTGCTTTCCAGCTTCTCCGACCAGCATCTTCCCACTTTCTCCTGTGCTGCCTGAGGACATGGCATGTCCTAGCTGACAAGATCCATAAAACTGTGCCTCTCTCTGGTCCTCTGCAGCGCTGCTCCCCTCCCCTTGCTCTTCGGTTTGCTGCAGGAGCTTGGCCCCTGGCAGCCAGGCAGCAGCAGAGAGGGATGCCAGAGGGGGCAGTGTATATTAAAAAACAACACGCAGCCTCTTAAACCTCCTGGAACAAAATTGTGCAATAATTGGCTTGTGCAATCATGTGATCTTATCACTGCGAGCCAGGGTTTTCAGAGGAAACTGAAAGGAGTGAAACACCCACTAGATCCTGCTTCAGATCATCTGAAAAGCTCGGCTGTTTCTTCGTCCTCCTCTCTTAGTGTTTTACATTTGCTCATGGTGGTATTTCTCCCTGAGCTCCTGGGAGGCCAGGCTCGTTGCCAGATCTGTTTGTACACACTCCCAGGGTGGGTTTGGGTTGTTGGCCAGTTTCCCTGTGTCCTGGCTTTCCCTGTAGCTTGGAGCTGAGGCAGCCCCAGTCATCTTCCAGTAAAAGGCTGGCATGGCATGGCCTGGCAGGGGTGGGATTGGCCCTGTCTCTAAAGGGCTCTGCAGGCTGCCACCCTAACAGGGCCAGGGGGGTACCTTGAAGGGTGATGTCTTGAGACGGACAAGATTTGGAGAGTTAAAAGGCCTGAAGAGAATGGGGAAATAGGGAAAGGGAAATCTTCCTCACTGCACAGTTAAAACAGAAAAATAAGAGTCTGTAAAAACAGGAAGAAATTATAGCAGAGCATACTGGTGTGCTGTGTGGTTCCTGTGCTGGGTTTACCAGGAGCATTCAGGACCATTGCATTTCTAGTCTCTTGGCTGTCCATGACAAATACCTGAGTCTTTCCCACAGATGTTTCTTGCAGCTTGCCCCACCTTCAGCAAGGATCTCCGGTTGCAGCACTGTGTGTTTCTGCTGGGGTTCCATGGTGTGGCTCACTGTGTTTCCTGCACGCTTCCATAGAATGAGTCAGGGATGCAGGGAGACACGAGTGGCAGGGGGAGCAGGAGGATTGGCTGCTGGGATGGCAGCTCCAAAACAAAACTCTGGGCTCCTCTGATAGTCAGGGGAGAGAAATCAACACATCCGGAACCTGATTCCTCTTGTCTTTGTGCACATGCAAAAAGAAGATCAGGCAAAACACCTGCCTGTTCCTCTCAAGCACAAAGGGAGCCCAGTTGCTTAACTGAGAGAAGAGATGTGAAAAGCCCTGAAATCAGATGGAATCAATCCCACCACAGCTTTAGAAATCAGGGCAAATTCACACAGGGACTTGATATATGGCACTTACATGTGGACACAATTATGTGTGGAGACATTTGCATGTGTAACATTACACCAGTGTGCATGAGGAACTGTCATCCTGAGGATGACATATCCTTATAAAACATATAAGGATGAAACATAAACATATCCATAACAGCTTTACCCTCGTATGGCCGCTTAGCACTTAAAACCATGTCAAACACCAGAATAACTTTTAAGAATGATCAGGATAATGCTCAGAAGTGATCTGGGATCACAGTGACCCCAGAGCTGCCAAACCACAAATTGAAAGAGTGTGGGGCATGAGACCTCATCTAGAAGTCATGCATGTGCCACAAGTTTTTTTCTTTTTTAGTACAAACTGCCCTTGATTAGTCATCGACCTGGTTTAGAAGTTGAACTGCTACCATTCAAGCTGTGAGTGGAGTACATATTTAAATATAATAGACTTTCTGATCATTTTAAAACTGGCCTAGATCTAGGCCCACAGGGAGCTATAACTAATTTGATAGAAGCTGTAGCTTCTAAATAGAACCACCTGAGACCTCTCCAGAGTTCAGCTATGGGGTTAACTGTTCCAGCACAAACTCTCAACTCAGCTCCCCTGACTTCTTCACAGCCCTTCTCACCAAACTGAGGCCGATTTGGGGAGCAGCAGAACTCAGATTCCTCATGGGTATCCTTCCCAGTGGGAATTATGAACCAGAGGGAGAAGGAGAATTATGATTCCAACTCCCCAAATCATTGGAGGGCTGCATTTTTGCACAGTTTTGTGTTAAAACCATATGCAGCTCCACAGTTTTGGCTGTGGTTTGCCTTAGGTTTCTTTGAGCTAACTGCAATAGTGACAGATCCAAAAGGTAGGAGGAAGTAAAGTCACCGTATGTTTTAAACCTTCTATACTGGAATGTTTTTTGCAGTGTGCAAGTCCCGTTTTTAATGTCAGAAGCACTTCCCACCTTAGATTTTCACCTCTTCATCACTGAATAAGCACCTCTGCAAACTGAGGACTAAATATCTGCCTTTTATCTGCAAGCACAATACTGTCAAACAGTTAGGTTTGCGTATCTGTAGTGATTTTGGTTGAATTATTTGCAATAGCTGGTACTCCTCTACCTTCCAGAGCAGAACATCGCAGGGGCTGGCTCTACAGAATGAACAAAACTTCGGCTGATGGTGGGTGGCACTTCAGTGCTACTGAAGCAAAAGCATCAGCCTTCAGACAGCACCATAGCAGAGATTGCCTTGCCCATCTCTGATGTCTGTTGAAGTGGAAATCAGCCATTGCCCCAGGCTCTTTATTCAAATTTAATTTCTTTCAAATTTCATCTGTTCCCTCTCCAAAAAAAGGGTTTAATGGAAGCTTTGTGTGAGAGTACTGCTGGTTTTGCCTCTCCCATTTCTCTACCATAGTACAAATGCCACAAATAAATACCACAAATCCATTTAAAAAAAAGAGGCAGTAAAGCAAGTGTTAGTGCTTCTGAGTTCTAGGATCACTTTTATTCACAGAATCACAGAATGGTTGGAAGGAACCTCTGGAGATTGCTTCGTCCAGCACCCCTGCTAAAGCAGGTTCACCTAGAACAGGTTGCATGGGATCATGTCCAGGCAGGTTTGAATAATTCCAGAGAATGAGACTCCACAACCTCTCTGGGCAGCCTGTTCCCCAGGTTTTATGTCACCCTCACAGCAAAGAAGTTTTTCCTCATATTCAGATGGAATTTCCTGTGTTTCAGGTTGTGCCCATTGCCTTTATCCTACCACTGGGCAGCAGTAAAAGAGTCATGCTCCATTCTCTTGACATCTTCCCTTAAGATTCTTGGGTGCATGGATAAGATGATAAGATCCCCTCCCAGCCATCTCTTCTCCAGGCTAGAAAGGCCCAGCTCCCTCAGCCTTTCCTCATAAGAGATGTGCTCCAGCTCTCTCATCTTCACAGCCCTCCAGTGGATCTGGTCCAGTAGTTCCTTGTATTTCTTGAACTGCAGAGTTCAGAACTGGGCACAGCTCTCCAGACGTGGCCTCACCAGGCTGAGAAGAGGGGAGGATCGCCTCCCTTGACCTGCTGACCACACTCCTCCTACCACCCCAGGGTGGCCACAAGGGCACACTCACTTCTGGACACTTCATTGTCCACCAGGACCCACAGACCCATAGCTCTGCAGAGCTGCTCCCAGCAGGTTGGCCCCAGTCTGTGCTGGTGCACAGAGTTATTCCTTCCCATTTATTCCTCCCTAGGCACAGGACTCTGCACTTGCCTTTGTAGAACTTCTCTCCAGCCTGTCCAGGTGTCACTGAAGAGCAGCACAAGGCTCTGGGGTACCAGCCACTCCTCCCACTGCAGCACCACCAGCAAACTCGCTGAGGGTACACTCTGTCCCTTTGTCCAGGTCACTGGGGAATCAGGTGAATGGGCTGGGGCCAGCACTGACCCCCAGGAGCACCTTGAGCTGCACTCTGAGCTCACAGGGCTGGACTCTGTGTCTGACCACAGCCCTCTGAGCTCTGCTGCCCAGCCAGTGCCATCACCTCGCTCCCTGCTCACCCAACTCACGCCTCCTGAGTGTGCCTGTGAGGATGTTATGGGAGATGGTGCCAAAAACCTTGATGAAGCTGAGGTAGACAACACCCACTGCTCTCCTCTCATTTTCCCAGACAGTCATCACATCACAGCAATCAGGCTGGTGGAGCATGATTTGCCCTCAGTGGAAGGTGATTTGCCCTTGGTGAGTCCATGCTGGCTACTCCCGATCGCCTTTTTTTCTCCACATGCTTAGAGATGACATCCACAATGAACTGTTCCATCACCTCTCCTGGGACTGAGGGAGGCTGACTGGACTGCAGTTCCCTGCGTCCTCCTTCTAGCCCATTTGGAATACTGAAGTGACATTGGCTTTCCTGCAGTCCTCAGGCACCTCTCGTGTTCTCCACGACCTTTCAAAGACAACAGAGAGCAGTAACATTTCCCCTCAGCCCTCATGGGCACATCCCATTGGGCTTCATGGGTGCGTGTGTGACGAGTCTGCCTGAATGAACTCTAACCCGATCCTCATCGAACAGTGTGAAGTTTTCATTTCTCCAGCCTCTGTCTCCTACCACCAGGATCTGGGATTCCTGACAGCCACCTCTTGCAGTAAGGGACAGGGGCAAAGAAAGCATTCAGTAACTCCACCTTCACTGTATCCTCTGGCATCAGGGCACCCACCTCATGCAGAAGCAGGCCCACATTTTCCTGTTTTCTTTTTGCTACTTGTTTATTGCAGATGACACTACAACACCCATTCTGAATCCAGTGCTATACAGATGACCAAATATTCCAGTGTAGGTAATGAAAGCAGACATTCCTGAAATGTTGCTTATGTTATGCCTTCTCCACACCAGTACGATCAATGCTGCAAAGTCTGCAATATTCACAAGAAACTCCACATCCCTTAGACCCTCATCATCAGAACTGTATCATGCCCTTTCTTGCCTGGGGCACAGGAATTATGGAAAAGGGAGACGTTTCCCCCCCAGATTTGAATGAAGGATGGATGCAGCTCACTTTACATGTGGACAGGGTTAATTTTTTCTTCTTCCTGCATTCTTTAGAACAGCCAGAGAAGTGTCATATTACCTTACCTCTCACTCCTAGGCTTCTAAATTGGACCTGGATTTGAATCTCCCTGGCATTAGAGAGGAGTCTCAGTGTTCTGGTTTGGGTCCATTGCACAACAGTGGGTGGGAACTTCACATGAAGGGAGTTCGATTTGCTTATTCCCCTTCCAGCCTCTCATTTTACACAGATCCTCTGTCTCGTCTCCCCCCTTTTGTGCAGCTGTGGAAGATACGGGGACGAATCACTTCTTTAAAGAGGAAATGAAGCATTGCCTTCCCACGGGAGAATTCCTGAAGACAGAAAGACAGGGTGTTTAGCACTGCAGCCTTGTCCTGGCTTGCCTACACATGAAAGTTATTTCAGAAGAAGCCAGGGGTTGAATGTAAAGCAGCATAGGCATTCCACAACTGCTGTGTGTGTAGCTGAAATCTCAGCAGAAGCAATGGGCTGAAGTACCTGCATGCTGATCCATTGGGACTCCCTTGCATCTTTTTTAGATGTGTCCAACAGAAAGAAACAGGTGAAGATTTTGGGAACTTGGTGTGTGCTACAATATATACAAAAGCAGAAGAAAATTGCTGCAGAATAATCAGGATTAAATAAAGAATTCTTACTTTTATGTCTTATTCAATGAGACGTCTCGAGGACTTCTTTTCAGAGTAGAATGTGAAATCAAGGTGAAGATAACATGGAAAGGTGATCAAACATTTTCTTCCTTCCGGGCCCCATACCAAAGATATTTCATTCCTGCCTGTGTCCCCTTCAGCTGCACCATGCCTGGCTCTAGCACAGCCAGGGGGAAGCTCACAGGACCTCTTCAGCTCTTGATAGGCACACTGTGGTGCATCATTGCTCAAAGGAGCCAGATCACAATCCAGAAACATCTACTCCATTTCCCAGATCGACACAGATGCAATCCAAAGACAAACACCACTTGGCATCAGTTTAGCCAGATTTCACCCAAGTATTATTCTATGCTAACCTAAAGCACCAGGTTTAGAGAGATGGCTTTTAACAGAAACTTCATTTCTACCATTTCCTGAACAGTCTGGCAGTGCGTCCTTGACTCCCCTCCATCCTTCCCAGCTGCTCACTGCAGGACAGAGGAAGGGCAGTGAAACTGAGATAAACCTCAGCTTGAGGATGGCGAGGCACTGGCACAGCTTGGCCAGAAAAGCTCTGACTGCCCCATGCCTGGAAGCATCCAAGCCAGGCTGGATGGGGCCCTGAGCAACCTGGTCTGGTGGGAGGTGTCCCTGCCCATGGCAGGGAGTTTGGAGCTGGATGATCCTTAAGGTCCCTTCCAATCCAAACCATTCTGTGGTTCTACAGTAAATGTTTTCAGACTGCTGAAATGAACACCATTCAGTGTGTTCAGCATAAAATTAAACATGTCTTTAACATACTCACCTCCCCCAGATGTGGTAGACTCCAAACTTCCCAGCTGGCTGAAGCAGAAGGACTTTATGCCCCCCAAATTTAGGGAATATTTCCCCTGGATTGATAAGTATGCACTTTTTTGTCTTTCCTGGAATGTGATCAGAGACTAATGAACAAAATTTAATGTAACAATCGCTTAAAGATGTGTTTCAATTTTTTCCCCAATAAGTCCTAGGCTATGTCTTTACCTGGAATTAAAAAACAAAAAACTGTAAACAAACAAACAAAAAAAAACCCCAGTATTTTAATGTACAAATAAAAGTCCAAATTGAAATAGATTTTCCTACTGTTCTGCCACAAACTGACGGCAAGAACAGGAGTTAGGTTCAATTTTTAGAGGGTCTATCCAAAGAAGTAAGAACACTTAAGCATTTTTTTTGAGCTTCCATGGAGAAATCTGGGGAAACTGCATTATATTACCTGGGCCTCATGGTGTGAAACACCTCCAACTGTGAGCAATAAAGTAAAAAATGTATTTGAACGGACATAACGTTTTTGGAGGGAGATGAAAGAAAAGCTCAATAAATCACATCAATTTGGTACATCTGAACAGCACTCTCCAACACCTTTCACTTGGCACATTGGCAGTGGTCACGGATATTTTCTCCTCTAGCTGGAACTGCTCTGCAGTGAGCAGCTCCTGCCCTCTCCCCTCCCTGCTCTCCATAGTACTTTTTCTCCAGCCCAGAGAAATGCAGTCACTGAACATGCTGATGTCTTGCTCCTGTTTTCTGCAGCAAAGATATAATTCTTTAGTCAAACACATCAATGCTACAGAGGTAAAGCTTCAAAAACAGACATACGCACAGTGCTCCAGAGAAGATGTACCATCTGCCTTCCCCTCTCCTCCTCCTCCTCAAAGGAAGGAAGAAAGAAATGTAGCAGAGGCTTAGCTCTTCATTACCTGCTTGCACTGACATTCATGAGATTCCCTGCAGGATTTTTCTTGCTAACCAGGCAGGATGAACACCCACAAAAATTGGCAAGGAGATGACTTTTAACTCATTTTCACAAACTGGCTCTATTTCAAGTAGACAGTGTCTCTCTGGTATCAAACCAGGAAAAAAATTTGGTTTTGCTTTCCTCTGAAAAATAGAAAAGGCAAGTAGCCATCCTACTGGTTGCCTTGAATACTAACAGTGAAACATGATATTTCAAGGATTTAAAGGAATTCAATTTCACCTCTCAAAGCCTGAGGATGAAGTTCCATGTCGGTCTGATAATATATTTTAGCTGAGCATTGTAAAAACCTGGAGTAGAGTTTGCTTTCTGCATTGTCTGCCCCCTTGCCACTACTACAGAGGTGCAGGCACTATTGCCTGCAGCAGGGAACACTCAGATGTCAAATTCAGAGCTTGGACATTGTGTCAGGAGAGAGCTGTCGCTGCTGCACCAGTCGTCAGAATACAATCTTATGCATCCACATACATAAGGAAAAATTTGACTCTTGGTACAGAAACAAAAACGTAACTTTGTTGTGGTAAGTTTTTTGGATTGAGAAAAGTTAAAGTATCTCCTTCAGGAGGAAAAAAAACCCAAAAAACAACAAAAAAAAACCCCCAAAAACAAAAACAAAAAAAAAAAAAAACAAAAAAAAAACAAAAAAAAAAAACCAAAAAAACAACAACAACAACAAAAAAACAAACCCAAAACCAAAAAAAAACCCCACCACAAAACATCAAACTCAGAAAAGAAAAAAAAAGAAAAACCAAACAAACTTCTTTTATCCAATGTACCGTGAGTAAGGAAATTTACTCTCTTGGCAGAACTATACAAGACTTGACAAAGCTTGAGATAGACTTGACAGATGACTCAGACCAGAAACACAAGGAAGCAGTGGGTAACAAAGTACTGTTGTAGAAGTGTGGCTGCAGAGCTGCTCAGTACAGGAAAGCATGTGCAGTCTCAGATAATATTAATCTTAATTAGCTTTAATTTAAGTCAATTTGTTGTCTGGGCACTACCAAGAAGTGTTATGCCAAACAGGTTATCCAAGATACTTCCCTATCTCGGAATGCTTACTTCTGAGTTACAACTCAGCTGCTTTGAGTCTCTTGGGGCAGTGAGGTTCTTGTGGCTGCTTGTAGGAAGTGGCACGTTTGAGAGACAACGACCAAGCTCTGCTTGGAAGTGACCAAAATTGCTGTACACGATCTCTTTTGTACGGCCCCTCTTGCAAGATCAGCAAGCAAGGCTCTGGGAGGAAGCAGCACCCAACAGAATTACATGATCGGGGCTTTTATGAGTTACTGGAAGTCTTCCACTGCCTGAAGAAACAGTTGCAGTTTATTGCATCAATAAGAGTACAGTTTACATTAGAAAGTAAAAGTACATTGTTTGTTCCAGGAAATTATTGCCATAGCTTGACATCACTTACTACCTTGAAGGTGAAGAGCAGTATCACTACCTTGAAGTCATTAGCAATAATTCTGAACAGCTCATCAACCTTAATACCTCCTGTGGCAGACAGGGAAACTTTGACTGCAATTGCTACCATTTACAAGTACAGATAGCAAATCAACTCCTGAATATTGGCAACAGTGGGGTGGATGACACTTTTGTGTTGCTACAGATATAGGCAGCTCTGGAATCAGTTACATTCCACCACTTTGTCTTGATCAAGCATGAGATTTTTACATATCATAGGAATTTTTATGGTTGCCTTTCACCTATACTTGTCAAAATATTATAAGAAATGTTGATGTTTCCTGTTTAAATACCTCTGTTTCCTGGCTTCTTTTATGTTTCCCCAATGCCGTGTTAGGTACAGGGTATTGCTCCAGGTAAACACCAGCTGAGTCAGCTTGTCTTGAGTGGGCTTAGTTAGCTCTTGATGGTCCTGCCACTGCATCTGGCTGCTCTTTGCTTCAGATTCAAGATGAATTCAAGATAAATGCGTTGTTCAGATTTACCACCACTTCTGGCCTGGACATGGTCTAGAAACGAGAAGAGATTCTTTTTATTCCATCAATCTGCGATGTTGGTTTGAACCCAAACTCCAAATCCACATACTCCAGTCACTGCAGACATTTTGCTTTTGATCCTACACTACAAAAGTTTTGCTGATAACTATACACAGAATTTCACTGTAGGATGGAGAAACATTTGACATTAGCAATGGAGACCTGTCGCTGCTGACAGAGCTAAATCATCTCCCTGAAAAATTCAAGCTCTCTAGCTTTTTTCACCTTTATGTGTTGTGTCTGATTTGGCTTTGAGTTCCAGGAGAGGTGCCAGCAAATCTTTGTTTGTGAGAATATTGTTTTTTTTCTGCTCCTGAGCCAGTGGGGCTGTGCTGGGAAAACCTGGTATCCAGGACCTGCCTAGCATGACTCCAGCCCACTTTCACCTCTCTCTGGGCAGACTTTACAGCAAATGATGTGCAATATCTCACTGCAGGCAATTCACCACCTCTCCCTCCCCAGATCACAGCAGCTGCTAGGAAAACCAGTATTCCTCAAATTAGACACCTACTTTAAAGAAGAACAGTGTGCTTCACAGCAACAGACGTGATAAATACAGTGAGTAATGACAGATCCATGTGTTAACAGCACTATCAGCCACCTACTGGCTCCTTTCTTCTTTTGATAGAGGCTTTTCTCCCCTGGTTTTGCATGAGGCACATACCTCTCCTGTCAAGGTGGATGTCTCTGCAGAAGCAGTGGGAGCAGAAGGCAGAAGTTCTGAAGCCCTGTCTGCAGCAGCGAGCCAGGCTCAATGCTGACCAAACAACTGGGGCTCTTTGCCTCAGTTTCCCCCCTTGTAACAGGAATAATGTCTGCGTCGCAATCGCGCTGCGAGGTGAAGTTAATATTTGCACAGTGGTGCTGGGGAGATACCAAAAATCAGATATTCCCAGGATATACCAGTAAATCAATTGTATCCACACTGTGAACAAAAGCAGGCACAGATGCTAGCATAATGTTATGTATTTCGGTAGAAAGCGAAATAAAAATCTTGCCTTCTGTCCTCAAATTTCTTGTCATACATCCATTGCTTCACATGCTGAAACAGTTAGTAATACAAAGCATATATCTATCCTACTTTATTTTACACTAAAAAGTAAAAAACCATGATTGAATCTTAATACAAAAAAAAAAAAAGGGCTTAAGTTACATTCTCCTGGGATCATCTGTAGCAAAGCATAATAAGTTTCTCAATATCTGACCTAATTATATCTGTCCTTCTAAGTTTTGTTTCCCATAAGAGCTAAATGTCTGGTTAAAAATAACATTTGAAATTCCTCCAAGTTCCAACAGAACTTTTTCAGCCTCTCTCAAATTTAATACCTATTTCTGCTTTAATTTTACCAACCAACTTTAAAAGTTATGGTTTGGAGGCCAGCATTCTGCTCTGTTATGCAGTTCCCAAATATGTTTGCATCAGATAAACTTGAGAAATAAGAGGAAAGATCACATTTTGTGTGTTTTATTTCATGTTAGAAAAATACGGCAGCTATCGAAACAAGTGACAGATACACATGGGGAAGGAAGGATGTCTTTGTGGTTGGAAAGGAATTGGCTGTGTTAGAAATGTACCTTCTGATTCCCATCAAGGTCTCTTGACAGAAAACACCAGGCGATCCTACAGCGGATGTTTGTATGGTCTGTCCTACCCAGGCACCCAGCGTGAGTCCCTGCCCCAGAGCAATGGTGGTGGAAGGTGACACAGGCCCCAGGCCCTGGGACACATCAGTCCTGTTCAGAGCTGCCCATATCCAGGCAAACTGTACCACTCTGGGATGGCAGAATGCTTCATATTCATCTCCTCCTGCTGGCCCAGTGACAGGAGGGCTGGCACAGACCTGAAGCTGGAATGCTTTGCATCTAAATCCACTTCACACAGCAGCCAGGGATGCCAGTGGCCATTTAAGGTCTTTGTGCCTCAGTTTCCCACCTGTAACCCATGGATAAAAGCACTGATCTTCCCAAAGAAACATCACAAGGCTGAAGTGCTAGCATCTGCCAAGAGCTAGGAAATCAGGTCTGAAGTGTTAAAGAAATGCAAAGGATTATTATAAACAGTGCCACTCCATTCCCAGGGAGGTTGATAATAAATAATCTTTATACAGCACCCTCCACTGTGAATAGGCCAAGAAATGAGAGAGTCTGCAAACAGAGATACAAACAGGATTTTTGGATGGGAAATTAAGATTAGCCCTTTTCTATTGAGAAGCTTTTTAGGCCTTGTGGAAGGAGGAATCTGGAGATCCGACTGACTATTTGAACATCAGGGTTTGTGCACCTGCAGGAGTTCTGCATCCATCACTGTGGACAAGCCATAAAGTCCCATCCTTGAAGTTTCTAAATGATGCTGCCTGCTCACAAGAGCAGAGCTGGTGTGAGCTCAGTTTTCATGGTTCAGCTCACGGGAGGGGGGCGCAAGCTGAACAACAAATGCAGGTTATAATTGCCCAGTCGTTCTGCTTCAAGGGTCTGGGACACTTAAATGTCACAGTATATAAATGGGAATTGTTGGAAGAAATAGAGCAAAGTGATTTCAAAGGCATCCGAGTCCAGTGCTTTTGCTAGTTCATAGTACAGGTTCAAGGCTGGAGCAGATTGCCTAAATTCCCTCAGAAAGAGGCAGTGAAGGGTTGGAGAATGAGGCAGCAGGTCCTCAGGGGGTCCTGTGGTGAAAAGGTCTGGTTTTGCTAGATGGGCAGCAGCACAGTTTGGTGGTTATGATATTCCCGATGGATGTGTGCATTCAGATCCCTGCAGGCTGGGACAGGCCAAGCTCTCCAGTTTCACAGACCTTGCCTTCGCTGGTGCAAAACCTGACTGCAAGCTCTGAATCCTAATATAACTTAAGCATTTGGCTTTTCCTTAAAAACTCCTGTGAGGGACACATTTTCCTGTGGGCTGGCTTAGGACCAGGGGCTGCTGTGAGTGCCCAGCTTTAACTGCAGCACTCTGGTATAGGGAATTCAAGGCAGAATCAACCAAAGGCTCCTCAGAAAAGCTGGTGGCACTGAAAATTACTATCCTGAGGACAAGGGACCAGCGCTGAGTTGCTCCTGCCACAGGAAAGGGGAAGGAAGGGCAGCACTGTGACGGAAAACCAGGCTTGCTACTGCCACCCCTACTGCAGAGATAGGAAGGGTGAAGACAGAAATGCTGTTGCAGGATGGGGCACTCCCTTCACCCCCCAGAGCAAACACTGGCTCCCTGCACTCCTGTGCCGGCCACTGCAGCCATGAGCACCAAGCACCAAGCATGGCAGAGTTCGGGAAGTGTTTGAACACTCTCACACACATGGTGTGACTCTTGGGGATGATGCAGGGCCAGGATGATCCACGTGGGCCCCTTCCAGCTCAGCTTATTCTGTGATCCTCTGAGCCTTGTTTCCTGGGGCTGATGCCCTGTGTTGCTGTGACAGCCTGAAGTGCTGTGCCTGTGCTGTTTGTCCCCAGCACTCACCCCACGTGGGGAGCATGTGGCAGTGTACATTTCCTTGGGGAGCTGGGGGTCTGCATCTGCACTTGGTGACAAAACACTGCCTAGCCTCTGCAGAAGGCTTTGCTAATATCTAATATCTGCTTGGACTTCCAACAGAACTATTCTATTCTATTCTATTCTATTCTATTCTATTCTATTCTATTCTATTCTATTCTATTCTATTCTATTCTATTCTATTCTATTCTATTCTATATCTCAGAGCCATCTTACTCTTCCCAGTGATAGGTTTCCCATACAGCAGGCACTTTGCAAAATGTCTGGAATCAAGGCCTCCCTTCCCAAGACAGAAACCATCACGGGGTGGCTGGGGCTGGCAGGGAGCAGAGCATCCCATGTTCTTCCCCAGAACAACAAAACCACCAGGCAAGGGAGGGAAGAAGGCAGGACAGCAACAGGACATGTAAGCTTTACTTATGTGGCATTCCAGCTCGTTGAGGAATGGAATATGACAGTGGTACCCTGGCTCACTTTTAATGCAAAGGGGATGTTACCTGTGTGAATTAAATACAGTGTGTTTCTGTTCTCCACTTTCTAGCAATTCTCCCGTGTATAAGGTATTGATCTGAACTTATTTTTTTATCCATCTTCTTTTTCTTTTTCTTTTTTATTTTTTTAAGAGTAAAGTATAGTAGAAATTAAAGATCCTAGAGATTTATGAAGCTTTAAGTAGCCCAAATTTTGGAAATCCGGGGAGGAGAGGAGGGGGTTCACTAAAATGTTTTCTAATTAAAAATGGTTTGCAAGCACCATTGTGTTCTTTGATGATCTTTCACAGCTCTACCACTACCACTTTGGGAAGCAGTACATGGGGAAACAGTTAAACGGCTGTTATAGAAAAGCCAGTGAGATAAATCTTAAAATAATTTTACCAACATTAGCCATCCTATTTTGGGAAGAAACTGAAGAGAGGATTTTTTTTTTTCCCACAGAAAATATTGATACTTCCAAAAGAAAGATATTCATAGGTGATGAGACTGATTTACAGCAATAGTGCACACAAACATTCACTTGCTCTGAGATGGTGCACAGGAATGTCAGACTCGTTTTTAAATTGGGCACTCGCACCTGGATGTGTAATATTCCAAACATAGCAGGTGCTTCTTACTGTTTCCCTATGTCTGATTTTGAAAAATCTGTTCCTTGCTAGACTGAACTCATTGCTTCTCAAGTATCTTCTCTAAATATGAGTTTGCATGTGACATTCATCCAGGAGTTCTCTGCAGATTCAGTTCTGATGCTGTACTTGCAGATGTTGTTTTCATTCTTCCCAAACATTCTTCAGTCCTCCCTTCATTTCTATCTAGCTCTCAATAAACCTTTATAATCCTGATATGCTGTTTTCATATTTTCTCCAATAATCTCTTTGAAGAGGCCGGACAAGCTAGACCATCTCTCAAATGATGCAAAACATTTTCCTGATGTGGATATTATTTGTGCCAAGAAATTCCAGAATTAGTTTGAGTACTCCCATACTGCATTCATGAATATCAGCAGCAGTCACAGGAGCTCTGTCCTTGCTGGAGACTCCTTATTCCCAGGAAGGATATTTTGCACCCCTAAGTTACCACATCTGCCACTGCCAGTTCTAATAAAGAGTTTCCCACCCTTCAACAGGAAATATTCGATCACCCACCCAAAGCCCATCAGGACTAATTCTATTCAGTATCTAAGCAACAATCCAGATAGCAAATGTTGGGGGGGAAGGGGGGGAGAGGAGAGGAATTTATGTCCAAATACTGTCCCAATCTCTCTTTTTAAACAATGACCTGTTTTTCTGCTTTTTGTCTATACCAAGTTCTGATCACCCAGGAAAAGCCAAAGCAAAGACACTTTAAGCAGAGAGACATAAAACCAGGATCGTGTCCCATGATAATTTTGGATTTCCAGCAGAGCTGCTCTTCAGCTGTTGCAAGAGCCTTTACACAATCACTGTTCCTCTGCTCCTTTCTCTGCCCTGTAGGGAGGTTTCAGCCCTGCTTCCCTCAGCACCCAGGCTCTCACAGCCTGGCTGGGGCCACATGAGGCCGAGGTGCAAAGCCGTGCTGGGCCTGGGAGCTGTGCTGTGCCCCAGACAGAGCCCTGCCCACTGCCGAAATTCCCTCAGAAAGAGGCAGTGAAGGGTTGGAGAATGAGGCAGCAGGTCCTCAGGGGGTCCTGTGGTGGACCCTGTGCAGGGCTCCTGCTGCTCCTGACTGCTGCAGGCCTGCTGAGGGGAGCGAGGGCTGGTGCTGCCATCTCTATTTGGGAGAACGTTCAAATGCCAAAGTTAAATCCAGGCTTATCCTCTCTTTTCTTTACATAAAAGCTTCCACTCAAAGCAGATGTTCTCAAATCTATTATCCTCTATATTGTTCATAGCGCTTCTAATTTTTCCCACGTTGCTCAAAGCTCTATCCTCAGGTGACTGTTCTCTGAGCCTTCCCAGCTCAGCTTTACCTTTCAAATAAGATTTATCCATTTAAAAACAATTCTACTGCTTTTTGCAGCTATCATTTTGTCACATATGGATTTATTCAATAAATGCTTTTAATAGCAACATTTCTAGGCTTTGTTTGTCAAGAGCTGCCAGGCTTTTACAAGCCAGGGTTGGCACAGACGCTGAATTGCCTCTCTGCACCCAGGGGAGAGTTTCCTGCTGGTCATGACAGAGGTCTTGCACACACAAGTAAATGAAAGGATTAAAAAATATGGGTAGCTACATAATTCACAGCCAGTAAATGGTGAAGAGTGTCAGGCTTTCAGCAACCTCTGGACCTCAGCAAAGCTTCTAGCAAAAGCAGGGATATATGATTTTAATTTGCAGTTCCAAGATCTACTGAAAAACTTAAAAGCCCGGTTTCAACACAAGCACCGGGACAGGGAACTATATAAAGGCCATCAGCAAGAGCAGATTCAGCCAGCCCAAGGGCACAGGGAAGAAACAGCTGACAGGACAGAAGAGAGGTCAAGATCAGTATGCCAAAAATCTTTCATTCAGGGGTCAGCCTGAAATTAAACTGCTGCTGCCTGCCTGCTGCGTGCTCTGGGGCAGTGGGTGTCCGGTGTTTGTGTCTTGGTGCACTCAGCATCCACCCATGCAGGACTTCACCGGTGTCGCTGGGGCAGCTGTGGAGGGTGGTGGTTAAGGAAAAAAGAGGGAGTCTTTCCCTCTGTTCTGTTTCCCCCGTTCCTTCTGAGGTCTTCAGATGTCTACTGCTGAAGTGTCCTCCTTGAAAGCGGAGTACTAAGTTTGTCTAAAGAAAAATCAAAAGAGAAAACCAAATACATTGCCTAATAATATTTTTTAGGTTTTTCAAGAACTCTAAAAATTTTTGGGGCATCTTTTGCTTTCTTTCAATGAAATATTTAATGCAGTCAGACATTAATAGGATTTATTTTTGCCCATCTTCCTCCATTCTTTCTATACTTACCCTTTCAGTCCCACAAGGACTTATTAATTAAATTCTCTCAGTACAGTGTTATCTCTCTTTAACTATCTGTATTTTCTGTACTGCAGCTTGTGTACATTGTAGAGAGGAGCCAGAGAGAGCAAAGAACCAAATAAAAAGATCCCTCCAGGAATACAGTACTCGATTATACAAAGAAAACCAGCAGTTCTGATTGCTCATCCTTATTTCCCAGAGGAGGCCTCAAATGTCTTTGTTCTTTGGCTCTTTAAAAAGAATTTCCCTTTCTGGTAAAATCATTTTACCTGTGAACTGCAGGCCAGGCTTTTGGTCACATTCACCTGCTTTTCCATTAGCAGCTGTTAAAATTGTTCTTCCCCATGCTCAGCCTCCAGCAAACAGCTTTGGGGTATTTTGCAGCTCTGCACGGTTTTGTGCCGGGGCTCCAGAACCTTCCACCAGACCTGGGTTTCCAGGGGGGGACATGGCCTCATGTGACCCACACCGTGGGCTCTTCTCACAAAGTTTAGAGTGCCATAAATGTGCTACTGCTCACAACAGCGATGATGAGATCGTGGAGAGCCAGCAAAGGAATGAGCATGGGGCCCCAAGCCCCTCTCATCTCCTGAAGGGCTCCAACTTTTTAAATTTATGCTCCCAGAGTTGTCCAAGTCAGCTTCTCCAGTGCTGAAGCGACCACAAATAACAGAATTACTCTTACAAACTTAAATGGGAAGTACAGTAGTATATATATTTAACCAAGCATTTCAAGCTGTGAACTCCCTGTCTCCTTGAGTCCACAAGTTGCATGACTCACAGCCATCACACCTAGGGTATATATGGACACATATACATGTCCTGATATGTTCAGTATTTTGTTCTTGTCTAAAAATATGTTTGCAAAATGGAATGGGAAGATACATTTTCTCCCTTACACTGGGAACATGATATTACCTCCAGTTTACCATTTCCCAGCTGGCCAGATATTGTATCATTTATGTTGGATCTCCCCCAAGATTAATGGCATCCTATGTACAGTGTTAACAGCCTAATCTTGCTAAAGCTCTTTGTTTTGAAATTTGATTGTGCCCGATCTTCATTATTTTAATTGTTTAATATATTGTAATTAATTAGATCTAACAGATTCCAATTCAGCCCAACATATCCACATCTGTCTGCGAGCTGTGAGAAGCACAAGACAAACCAGGCTGATTCCAGGCTGGCTTTTCAGTCCAGAGACGAGGTACTATTTTTGCCACTGTCTTGTTTATCTGCAGGCAAGTCATCTATCTTTCTGTTTCTCCAAGGGATTCCAGCTTGCTGTGTTTATAGCCTAGCTGGATCTCAGCACAGGTTGACATCTTTACACGCAAGTGTTACAGAAGTAGGAATACCAACCCAGAGCCCATCCCCTACACAGCTGCCTTCTAAGAGGGACTGGCTCCTGTTTAAACCAAGCACAGCAACAAAGATGGTGAACATGGACGTTTGTGAATATGTATGTTTATCAGCATAAAACATGGAAACCTCCCTTTCCTCCCCACCCACCTCATGTCAAGTTCTGGCAAGATTTTGGTACTTCCCAGAGGACAGACTTTCTGCCTACACCTTTTACTTGCTGTGCATGACAGTCCTACATCAGAGTCATGTCAGGTTTTGGGTTTTTTTTCTGAAAATGCCACTGCTGTTGCTGCTGCATGCACAGGCCTGGCATCCAGATCCTTTGCACCATCTCTCCAATTGGGCATCGCCATTCTGCCCATATCCAGGTTGAAGGGAAGATTTTTTTTTTTTCCTGGGATTAAGAGCTAGTTGTTTCTTCCAAAGGTAGAGCCACAAGAAGAGCAAGCTTTCCTTTTCAACAGCAAATGAAGTTTCCTACTTTCTCTTCCCCATCACCTTAACACGGCTCATCAGTGGGAAAAGCTCTCACCTAGGACACGGAGGACCCAAATTCAACTCACTCCTCCATCTGAGAGAAGGCAAATGTATTTCTTCAGGGCACACTCTTGCTATCTGTCTCCACAAGGGGATCTTTAGCTCCTGCTAAATGTTTGTCATATTTGTCCAAAAATTAATAACTGAGCATTGATCCTAAGAGCAACAGCAGCCTGCTGATCTGCTGTCCAGAGCTCACCAACAAGGGTGAAAAGATTTGGCTCTGCTTTGTGCCCTAAGGAGTACTTTTGCATCTTATCTGGTGATTACTGTGTAAAAAAATTCAGGATGTCTTTCCAGGGAGTATCAGGGTTCCCTAGCACCCTCCTTGCAGCAGTAAGCAGCACGGTGAAAGACCAAGCCCCCCTTATATAAAACAAATCAGACCTTGACTGAATTCATCACGAAAAAGATGGGAAGAGACAAACATTTGCAGAAACCTGACGCTGTCATCTCCACCAGAAAGCCACATGTCAATGCCCCCCAAGCTGATAAAAGACATTCCCTTTGGTGTTGTGGACAGCCAACTGCACAGGGTCCCTTGACAGTAAGGAACAGATGCTCCAAGGAAGACACAACAGGTGGGATGTGAAAGGAGCAGGCACTTGGTCCAGCAAAGACCCCCCAACGAGGTTACAGGAGAAGCCCCCACCAGTAGCACACCTCAGAAATACTGCCTCTGCAGTACCCATGGTTTTGTGGCAGCCAGTCTTCTCTAAAAATCAAGTCTAATCAAGATTCATTAAGACCCTCCCCCAAAAACCCCAGGGGAAACATTATCTTACTTGGTACAAAATATCAGAGAAAAGGATCTCTAGCAAACACAGAGATTGATTTCAAAACCCTAGGGGGAAAAAAAATGTATCTCCTTATTTTTTAATCCCTTTAATAATTGTCAAATCTGTAAAAATATTCAGTTAGAACAACTCTAATCAAAATTATATACTGTGTGTTTTTGTCATCTTATTTTGGGGTTATTTTCCACTCCCAAAACAGCACAGGCTTGTTTTTTTTGTCTTCCTATAATTTATTTTTCCTCTGAAGAAAATGAACTTTCAAATTCTATGCAGGATGGGCTCATGAATTTGAAGCAGGCTGTTAGGGGTGCAAAGGAAGAGTTTGTGGCCAGGGATGCTTACATCCACCCCAGGACTGGGAGTAACCCGGCAGGAGCTATTGTAGCCAAAAGAGAATTTGTCAGAGCAAGAAGCTTGCTGGGGAAGGGAGGGGCAAGACAAAAATCACCAGCAAGTCTGTTCTGTGGGAGGAAGATCACAGGAGGGAGAGCGGGAATTTTTGGTTGGTGGCAAAGCACCAAGGCACAGGAAAAGAGCACTTTAGTGCTGCTTATATCCAAATGAATGCATTGAGCAGTCCTCGACCACCCTCTGAGCTGCTATGCCATATTTACTTGGGGAAGTGATCTGCTGGGGATATAAATTGTTGTATGAATGTCAGAGCGGTGCCAGGGAATGTGTGAGCCGGGGGCAGGACATGCCAAGCAAACTCCCAAAATCTTCCTGGGAGTGGCACACTGTACAAGTGCCAGGCGAGGCTTCATTTGCAGCTGAGGTGAAGGTACATCAGCCTAGCATGTTACCCAAAAACCTGCAGGAAAAATCTTCCCGGAGTTTGTGTTCAGATGCTGAGGAGAAGGTTTGGTGTTGCAGACCAAGTGCCTATGCACCAAGAACTTAAAAGTTTCATCAGAAAGATTAATCAGAAAAAAGAACTCCTAACTGTGTTTTCCTCATCACCAGCTACCAGTAGGAGATGGAGAAAACAAAAAGTTCAGAGAGTGAGAGAGTTTCTTCATCGGTGCTGAGCAGCTGTAGCATAGACTGACTGCACTGACAGATGGATATAAGCCTGGAATTTGGGACATTTTGAGAACTTCCTGCCTGAACATCAACCATAGCTCTAGCTGGACACCTCCAAATCTCCACTTTGTCTTGTAAATTTTTATTTTTTTTTTTAAAAACCCTACTCCATGTGCTTTCTGATAGTTGCAGGATGCAGTACAAATCTGTCTACATCCCATGAGACTATCAATGGATCTCATCTGTAGTACTGATTTTTACTACTTCTTTTTCTTCAGCCAAATTTTGAAACTAGGTAGGTTTCATTCTTCTATTACCCTCCTTCTTTTCTGTTTTCACAGTGAGCGAAACATTTTCTTCAGCAGGTTTTTTTTCCC
The DNA here is from genome assembly GCA_013396955.1 of Regulus satrapa. Classification (NCBI taxonomy): domain Eukaryota; kingdom Metazoa; phylum Chordata; class Aves; order Passeriformes; family Regulidae; genus Regulus; species Regulus satrapa. The sequence continues at coordinate 67,723 of VWZN01002337.1, read as the reverse complement.
CACATCTTGTCCCTCCACCTATTCTCCTTAGAAAGGCAGCTAATCTCTGCTTTTGAGCTCTGAGCTTTCCTTGTACACACCATCTTCTCTGAATAATTGGCTTAATCCATAGCCTAGCAAGTCTTCCTGTGTGCTGTTGTCTCCATACAACTTTTTGCATTTGCAGGCGTGAGCTGTAACCAACTCTGGTGACAGTTTTTTCTGTAAAAGAAGAAAAATGACATTGTAAAATCTGGAGCTGATCAACAAATCTGCCGGTGAAGCTCAGAGCACCTCGCAGCATTCTGAAGTTAGTCTACTGCTATTATTGCTGCTCACATGCTGCTTTATCACATCATAGAGATCAGGTAGTTACAGCCTAGTTGCACTCTTAATTAGCCAACCCAAAAGCCTGCCAAGTTTGAAAAAAACAAAATAGTTTAACTGAGAAGTGAGACATTAACTATTTGAGAGATAATATCATCTATAACCTTAGTAGTCTTGTTCAGGAGTTTAACCTTTTTCTCATTGAAACACCCTTTTCAAGTTAAGTAATACAAAAAAGAGAATGCAAAAGTTGGGAGAAAAAAAAAGAGCGCCTGCCCTGTGAGACCTTAGGCCTGGATTTTTAATCTTCAAAAATCTTTCTTTGGGGCTTAGGTTTCAAAAGTCTGCCCTAGATAAATGACAAGAAAGATTGTCTTGGTAACTCTGGCACTAGCTTGCAAATACGATCTCAGCCCATTCTTCAGCCTGAGGTTTTTCCATATGGCCACAGGGAAATCATATGGACATTTGCCTGAGAGCTCTGTCCCTACCGAGCCTTTCCCTGCAGGATTGGGTGTAGATGTCAATTTGCTGCTGACCTTTAAATGACTGTCAAACTGTAACTTGGCCACACTGCAAGTACTCCCACTAATTTTATACTTCCTGGGGCTTATCTATTATGCAAAACCAGTCAGGTTTCACAAGCTGGAAGTTGTGTAGAAGAGCAGCTTTTATCACAGCCCAGTACTATACATGTGTGTAGTCTTTGTTTTGGCATCAGCTCAATTGTGTCCTGTTTAGATAATTGACCAGAGAAGAACTACAAAAATTTCCAGGCTTGTTATCCATCTTGTGGAAGAATCTGACAGAAAAGGCAAAGGAGGCAGGGCACTTTCCTTTGTTTCTCCAGCTAAGCTGTTTTGTAAAATACACAATGCTTACATGTTTTTTTAGAGTAACACAGACCCTGTGGGAGATCTGACATTCCATATAAGAATATTCTAAAACCATTGCAATGTACTATTTGAAACGTGCGTATAGATTAAAAAAGTAATAATTTGCTTCATTCTAGTTAGCCTCTCTTAAACTAGATTTATTAGTTCCCACACGCAACAGCTGGGCCTTCAAAATGTCAGGTAGTTGACAAGGGGGCATGATAAGAATCCACAAGTGTTTCAGGAGTATAAATATCAAAGCAGGAGATTCTCCAGTCAGGATGGAAAGGGGTAAGTACCAATTAGTTTTGTTCCAACTATTGACAGGAGCACATCCTAGCAGCCTGGTTGAACTTCTTGGATGTAGAAACAGCCAGCCATTAACTGGCTCACACCAGGGTATATTTGAGACCTCATTTCTAAATCAGACAGGATTCTTAGACCGGTTAAGTTACGGGAATTGATGCTGAGCCAGGAGAGCAAAGGGAATACAAGGATAGCAACAGACTCCAGAGATCCTGGGAGGAAAAAAAAAAGGTGCTCAGGGCCAAAAGGAAGAAGAAGAGACAGGGCAAAAGAATCGAGTTGTACTGTAAGAAATGTAACGAACGAGGTGGGGTTTGATTGATTGTTTTCATAGACTTGTCTCTTAAAATCTCCCCTGCCATTACAACCTCAGGTTCTCTTCCAGGGCCCACTGTCTGTCCACAGGGCACATGCTATGCTCAATCAAAAATCCTGGAGCTCGCTGCATCAGGCTGGCGGCTCTGAGCCGCTGCATCCACCTGCCTCCTCCTCAGCACAGGCATTTCACGACGTGCTCTGTCCTCTCTACAGCTGCAGATTTTCACGGACCTTACATATCTTGAGATTTCAGCTCAAATTTGTCTTTCAAATTTGCTTGAAACACAGTCCCAGCGTGGTTTTTTTGGGGGGGGAATTGCTGAATGTACAGAGAGATAAATAACACGATCTCACAAATGTAACTGCAAAGGCCACTAGGCTAAAAAATGCCTGGTTTTAATTTCTGATCCTCTTCGTGCTAAATGCTGTCTAGCACTTCGGCAGCAATATGTGGCCCTGAGATCTTCCTTCAAATATCTAATCAAGAATATAAAATAAATTCTGATCAATGTAGTCAGTATAAAATAAACTGAGTTGAAATTGGTTGCTGGGATGCAAAACTGAAGCTGACAGGCAGTTGTGAGGAACTTGCAAGAAAATGCTTATTTTATGTATTTCTGTGGGGCTTTGCAGCCTGGAGCTGTCAAGATGGTTTTGCACATGCTCGGCAGCAAAAACAAGGGAACTGAGTGATTTTACCAGTAGAAAATGTAAATTCCTACTGCATTAAGCTAAGCTTCAAGATTAGAAGTGCTATTAATGCCTACAACTTGGATAAAGTTCCTTTAGTATGCATTTAGAGGCCTAAGTAAAACTACATTTTGAATTTCTTTAGTTGTGATAATTTTGCCACGGGCTTGTGGAAATCAAAGTAAAATATATTAGTAAATTTACCTCCATCCACATCTCTATCAAACTGTTCAGATACCAGTAAGTGATTAATGAGATTTTTTTACTCTAGAAATTAAAAAGGACCACCTCATAAAACTGGCTTTGACATGCTGTCTCATCTTATTTTTAACTTCAGATTGTTATCTAATAAACAATTCACTGTATTAATAATTCCTTGGATTACCTTATAGACATATAGGTTCAATAGGTTACTCATTGATCCTTTTAATGGCAAATGTTTTTAGTGAGAGTTTAGAAGTTGCTGTGTATCCTATAGGAGCTATAGGGTTTCATTTTTTAGGTGCTCCAGAAATTCTCAAATTATGCTCTATGGGACTTGTACCTTAGCATTCTTTTTTCTGATCCCCTCAACTCCAACAACTATGTTCTATTTGTAAAGAATGCAAAGAAAATACATAATTTATTTGTAAAAAATAAGATACGAACTCAAGATAAATGCATGCAAGATGAGAAGCTCTGAAATTAATTGGCACAACTGACTTGAACCAAGACATTACGGAGTCTTTCTCCTGACAATCAACATTAAAATAACATTAGCTAGTAAGAACAAATAAATAAAAAATAAGTCCAAAAATAAATCAAAGTAGGTATAATAGGACGATGTTAGTCTCAAGTTTGCTTCTAGACATCCTGTCTCTTCTGGCAGCACTTTCTAAGTGTTATCCTGCTCACTCAAGAGCAGTTACACACAGTGGAAATGAACACAAGCTAAAAAAGTTCTGAGTTCCCAAATCCCAGTGGCCATTGTTTGCAAAGAGACAAGAACTGTATTCATCTCTAAATGAACAGGGTTACTCTGGATTCAGTAATTTAGCCCTGTGTGAAGGATTGGGCTAAGACTGATGCACAGTTAATGTTTAATTTATCAATGCCATGCTAAGCTCACTCAAACTCGTACTTGCAGCCCCAGAGGACTCCGGTTCAGAGCTCGCTGTGGAGTGGATGTCCAGCCACCTTCACACATCCCAGGCCACAGCGTGCCTATTTTGGCACCATCCCTCTTTGGCATCATCTCTCCTGTAGGGAGAAATGGTGAGGAAAATAGATATGATGGGCTCTGTATCCTTGGAAGACACGCCAATACTTCAGCATTAGGCAATCAGATAGGAATGAGAACATAATAAAATCATAATATACTGATGTCTTAGGATTTTAGCTGTTATATTTTCCATATATTTGTAATCCTGTAATTCTTTAGTGTACAACTCTAAACTGCACACAGAGTGTTAGCTACTGTCTTCACATTTTGTTCAGACAAAACAATTCCTCTCTAGGCCTGGGAATCAAGGACACCCTACAGGCTCAGGCCCCGAGTGATGTAAATAAAACCGAGTTGAGGGGATGCAAACTGGGGGTAAAATGACTTCATTACCTGAAGCTGTAATTGGAAGATTAACTCACAATATGGAAATGGACCCAACTTACAAAAGTGTGAAAATTCGTTACCCGTGGCCCATTTTGGGTGTAGTCCCTGAGGGTTTTGTCTGCCCTGAGTGTACCTGAAGGCCCTTCAATAAACACAGACACTTTTTATTCCCTTAATTTTGTCGGGCCTCTGTTTTAGATAAGCCAAATAAGGCATCATACAAACCACATATATTCTGCTTGCAGGCCTGTCTAGCCAAGTGTTGTCAAACATTCATGCTAAATCTCCTTCTTGTTGCTGATGGTGGGGATATTTCATTTGGCTTCTTCAAAGTTCTGATGACTGCAGCAACATCCCTAAAACATTTGCTCCCTAGCTGCTATTCAAAATAGTCTGATTAATCATCCTTACTGATGAGTGATGAACTTTGTTCTCACATGCAACTTTTGTTGAGTTTATATCTAATATTTTAAGATCAGTGCAGGTACAGAAACAAAATGGATTTGCCCCAGAAACAGATACACCCAAAGCAACAGCACGATGCCATTTTCAAAATGAGCTCTCAACAACTCGAGGACTGGCAAACTTTTACCATGTCACTAATGTACTTGAACACCACAATGAAAGGAAATAAATGAGATTTGGGACCTATACAAACATGCACATACGTATGTGACAGCCTCACCACCCAGACCTCTCAAACCCTCCTTTCAGCTAATGGATTATTGGAAGTAAGTGCAGCCAATTCCTGATGTTTCCCCCATATACTGAGGGTCAGAAATGAAATTCTTTAGAGTAAATTCAGCTCTTAGTGACCTCTCTGCAAACTTAGACCTTTCAAGTTTTAGGAGCTTTTTCTAAACAAGGAAGACCAACATTTAGCTTCCTTCCTCAGAAAGGTCAGTAGGAAGCAAAGAGCAGTGCTGATTTATCTTCATCACTTGGTGACAGATTCTATGAAGGCACTTGCCATTTTATGTTACTTTTTTTCAGAATTAGGGAACGTGGTAACCTACAATACATCATTTCTATGCCATTTATTTGTCAGGTATCCTGTCCTCCTTGGATACTTGTCGCTGTTGACAAGATGTTTGCAAACATTTAAATTTTTTTTTGGTGAAAAGTATCTTTGCATTGTGCTGACAGGTGAATTGGAGGAATGACCCTTAGGGATACTTCCAACCATGAACTAACTATCTAATATATATACCTAAATCCATCCATATAAAAGACCATTTAAGGATTTGAATCCAAAGTAAAGTATTAATTATGCAGGATTCACTGGTATGTTGATTCTTTGGCTAGATTTGTAATTTTTATTAAAAAACAAGACTACAAGCAGACAGATGTTTGATGATGCAAAGAGAAAGGCCTGGTGAGATCCAGCAGTTCCAACTACTTTCCACCCAATGATGGAAAATAGTAGCCTTATCCACAATTCATGTTTTATCACTGGCACCAGACAGACAGTCAGAATCTGACTCATTTTAGAACACTGGGGATGGGGGAAGGAACAAAAAAAATAAAATAATACTCTAAATGCATGCATCCTTCACTAAAGTCTTTCAGGTGGGTCAACCTACAAGAGTGTCCTGAGGACAAAGGGTATCCCCTGATCCAAAAGCAGAATCAGACTATAAGGGAGGTGAACAAAAGATCTCATTCCCTTGTGCAAAGCTTTAAGTTTGGCTTGCAAATCACAGACAGTGGCCAAGGAAAGAAGTAAAGATAGGTGTGATATATTTTTAAAAATGCCAATAAATGTTTTATTACAGAAAGGCTGTAAATAATCAAAGGATCTTACTTTTGCTAAGTGGGGGAAAAAAAATTCAAAACCCTACAGAAGTACACAAAGGCTGCATAAAAATACACCCATATGCATATGATCATGAAGCCTGAGAATCAGCACAGAAAGGTATGTAACAAAATCACAACAAGTCAGGATTTTAAGCAAGCAGCTTTTGGAAATGCAGCTCTTAACAGTAGGAGAGCACGTAACAGAGCTGCCAGCTCTTCTTTTCTTCCCTCTGCAGGCCGTAAATTTGCAGAATCATCTCCTGGTCTCTGGGGAAATGCCCTTTGCTAGACTGCCTTTCCTCATTTTCCTGTTCCCAGGAAAAAACAAAACAAAACAAAACCAAACCAAAAAAAACAAACACCAAAAAGCACAAAGACCAACCAACAGCAACTCAGAACATCTCCATATTCTAGCAGCAGTCTGGTTAGCACCCAGAGTCACCACCACTGAGCCTTCCCATCCTGACAGCATTCACCAACCTCTAAGAGCTTTTCTTATGGATTTCCTGGGTTGTTGTTCCTGCTCCACGTCAGGGTGACCCCCAAAAACCCTGCCATCCCCTTCTAGTGTGGGGACAACCCCACCTTGTACCCATCCACTTTTAGTTAATTACGGTTAAGCACAAGAAAGAATAACTAAGCACTTGTGGAGAAAGGATGGGAGAGATGAAGAACTAAAAGCTGGTTTAGAGGGGAAATAAAAGGTATCTGGAGTAATTTTCTCCCCTCCCCATCCCTCCATTTCTTCTTGACATGTAAGAAAGTAAAGCAAGAATGAGTACAAATAAACATGCATATATGTACTTTCATATGCAAATGTTTCTAACTCTACAAATGAGTTTTTGCTGTTGGCTGTCGCCTGACAGTCTGAGATAGTGAAAGTGCAAGTCATCGAACAAAAAGCTGTGAGGAGAGCAACAGAAAAAAAAAAAATGCATCTGAAGAACAGGAAAGCTGCTTAAAGCCTAGGTTTTTAAGAGACCGAGTTCCCCCGGTCAAAACTGCAATAAGCAAGACAAAATAGAACATTCCACAATGGGGGGAAAGTGCAGGAAATATAAGAATAGAAGACAGCAGGCGAGTATCTGTTTAAGAGACAGCATATGCAAAGGTGAGTAATGTCTGATTCCTTGGATCTGTTTCAAATGGCAGCGTTCATGAAATCCAGAGGAGTGGAAATGGTGTTTGGCAAAAAATAGCCCACTTAAAGGGGAAAGAATGCAGCATCTCTTGAGTCACGGGGCTGATAGCAAACAAAAACTAGGGTGAGTGGCAATTAGGGTTGTTGCAGGAGATGTTCCGTTCACTCCAAAACCAAAAATAATGGAAAGGACAGAATGGAAAGGCTGATGTTTTCCTTCCACAGGACTATTAACGCTGCCTACAGTATTGCAGCCTACTTCACACGGGGTTCCCCTGTATTTCCTGGAAATGTGAAAAAGCGATGCACACTTGTGCTTCATCTAATGCAGGCTCCTGTCTGGGTTCCTTATGCACTTATAAGGATTGTGATTTTTTCCTGTATCAGTTAATTTTTCTTCATGTTACCAGAAAATATTCAAGTACCTCTGAAAACGTATGCTCTATATTTGGGTGGTTGCCATTTCTATGAGACTTTTCTACAAAATAAGGGTTTTTAGCTTATGTTAAAAATGAACTCTGTAACATAACTTGAAACAAGTTGCAGCAAATGCTGTGCCATCATACCATCTGTGTTCAAGTACAGCTCTGAAGCTCTCCTCCTATTGCTTCCTAAAGTGGAAAATAATGGTAAAAAATAAAAACAGATAAGATGAAGCATTGTGTATTGGAATACATTATAAACCTGAGCTTTACAATGTTTGTTTCAAAAACCCCCCTCTGTACCTCTGTACTCCAAAGAAGCATTGTTTGGAAACCAAAGAGGAGGGTTATATTCTTCACATTTAAATTAAGTAACAGTGATATTCTCACCTGACAGAGCTAGTAAATTCTGGTGAACTTCACTCTACACAATATTGCCTATTTTGCTTTTTTTAGCTCTTTTCACAAGTTTTCCAAAAATATTCCATAGGAACATGAGTGAAATTCACTAAACCTCGGAGTTAATTGAAGGAACTGAAGAGAAATAATTTTTCAAATTTCCAGTGTTAAATTAATACCTAAGATAACAGAGGTGGGTGGGCAAAACTTACATGGAGCACAATATACATTCTGACAAACCCCAACGTACATCTTAGGCCACGAGGAAGGATAGCAAGAAATGGAGAAACAAACTGCGGGTAAAATGCCACCACGGAAGAACTAACTGCTCTTTATATGATACCATTTTTTAAAAATTAAATAAAAATAAAAATTTAAAAAACCAAAACCCTAGCTCTTAAAAAGTCTACTTTGTCACGACGATCTTAAAGTAGCACCTTTCTGATATTCAGTGAAAAATACAGATCACGGTTTTGAAGATGAAAGTGACCCCAATCTGATCACTTTATCTCACTCTCAGATCGACAGTCACTTTTGTCACTGCAGGGTGCAAGGAAAACAAGGACCACGCTGGGAAACTATCCTGGAACTGCCTGGAAAAAGACAGAGAGAGGCGTCGGGGCAAGAGCAGGAGGCAGCACATCTGCGGGAGAACCTGTCGATGCTGTTTTCCCCGGTACCCAACCAACCTGCTCCCGGCCACTCTAGAACGCAAACACATCCATAACTTCCCCTTTCTTTCCCGGCCCCTCCGCCCGAGCTGTGCCGGGAGCCCGCAGCCTTCCCGGCAGGGAATTCCCCGGGAATGCTCCCGGGTACCCACGGCGCTGCCGGGCACAGAGCGAGTCTAGGAGAGAACCTCGAGCCTACCTGGCCCTTTTCAAAATATGTACGGAGGTGCTTTCTCCATGTTATTATTCTCCATTTTATTTCTAATCCTGGGAAACAGTGCTGATCCCAGAGCCCAGGAGAAAGCAGGAGAGGTCAGGCCACCCTATACTTGAGACTTCAGGTATTCAAGCTGGGCCATGCTGTTCAGAAAGGGGACAAATTAACGCCGACTTCCAAGACCTTTGGGAAACTGGGTGGGTTTTGGGTTTTTGCCTTTTTTTTCTCCCCCCCAGAAAATTAAAACGCATTTCCAACAACAGCAATGTTTATTAACACTCTTCCTACTCCTGTCAGCACGTTCTCATCAGCGTTTGGGCGGCGCTGTCCGAAATGCCCGCTTGCCTTTCCACGGGAGAGGCTCCCAGAGGGAGCGTCCTGCGCCGGCAGAGCCGCTGCCCGCCCCTCCGCCATCCCACCCGCCAGGCTCTCCCAGGGCCCCCTTCCCGGGCTCCCCATCCTCTCCTGGAGCTCTCCTTTCAACCCGCGGCAGCATGCAGCTCCGGGGCGCGGTTCGGTGCCGAGCCGTGCCGGGACAGTCCCGGTTCCCCCCCCGCACCCTGGGGCGGCACAAAGCGCGGAGAGCCCGCCCGGGGTGCGCTGAGGG